>CM041779.1:317710670-318310670 GCA_023374045.1 Limonium bicolor
CTAGTGCCATATGCTGGAGGTCGAGGAGCAGGCTTAGGATTCGCAGAGGGCCAGGTATGATACTAACAGACTCACATGTAACTTCCGTAGACCTTTCCTTATCAGTTTATCTAGAACCGTACATATCTGTGAATTGTGATGAGCAGAGAGTGGTTCAGCTCGGGAGCATCTAGAGACAATGGAGTGGGAGAGCTGGTGGACCACCTTATTCTCCCTCAACTCATGCCTTAAGGACGGAGACAGAGTCACGATCGAATCAGTCATCAAGGACCCCGCACCCTCGGTGGATGGTCATGGAGCATGTCTTGTCGTCTACCACAAGAAAGAGGAGCCATTCTACAGGAGCCTTACATAGTTAGTCTAGCTAGCAGTAGTGATGATAGTAATGGTGGTAGTAATAGCGATAGTATCAGTGGGGGTAGCAATGACATTGTAAACGAAGACATCGACAATACAAACAGAGCGAAATAGGAGAAGGATCGTCACCATTTATTTTCACTTGTAAAAATGGTGGCAATTTTCTGTCAATACCGACTTATCCAACTCCTCGTATATTAATGGAAATGCAGTTTGTTCAGAAAATTGTCTCTTTGTCGTTTGATTCATTGCAAATTATGAGGCCGAAGAAGAGGAATATGAGAAGAAAACATGCCTCCTACAGAACAGTACTCCACCCACACCCAGATTGTGGAGGACACCGTGACCATAAACCTTGGTGCATCAGATAGCCCTAAGACTCTGCAGGTTGGTTTAAGGTTGAATGAAATGGAAAAATGAGATTTGACTCCCCTCTTAACTGAATATGTTGATGTTTTGCCTGGAGTTATGCGACATGCCTGGGATTGATCCCGACATCGTCCACACCGAATACCGCTGTATCCTAACGCCAAACGTAAAAAACAACGGTTAAGGAAATGAAACCAGAGCATCAACTGAGGGTGAAAGAAAGTCAAAAACTGCTACGTGTTAGTTTTATCTGGGTCGTCAACTACCCCGATTGGCTAGCCAATATCGTAGCAGTTATGAAGAAAACGGGAAAGTACAAGTGTACATTGACAACATCCGTTATCACAGGTCCTCTCCATACAGACCTCAGACCAATGGTGCAGTCGAAGCCGCCAACAAAGCTGTGAAAAGTGCACTATCGAAATGGTTGAAACATACAGAGATTGGCCAGAAAGCTGCACTACGCTTCTGGGGTTACCGAACCACTATCAAAACTGCAACCGGAGCCACCCCATATTCCTTAGTGTATGGGTCAGAATGCGTCTTGCCAATTGAGCTCGAAATTCCAACTCTTCGGGTCACTAATGAACTGAAAATTGCTGAAAATGACTGGTTGCAACAACGCCTATAGACATTATATCACATCCAGGGTTACCAGAAGAGAATGGCTAGAGCGTTCAACAAAGGGGTCAAAGAACAAAACATCCAAGCGGGTGATCTCGTCCTAAAAAGAGCTGAAAAGATTTACCAGACCCACGATGGAAGTTCAGACCAAACTGAGTGGGCCCTTATCTGGTCAAAAAGATAACCCCTCATGGTGTGTATTACTAAGATTTGGACGGAGAGGAATTTCAAAGCCTTGTCAATCTTGACCGGTGAAACGATATTATGTCTGAACCGTCACAAAATCCACAAAAAAAATGCATCCACAAAAAATGCATCAAAAAAAATGCATCCACAAAAATGCATCAAAAAAAAAACATCCACACAAAATTTATCGTTATCATCTGCATTAGGTTTAGCTTAACTGCATTTGCGTTTGCATATCCCCAGTTTCGAGGTGTATCTCGGTCTTTAATTCTAGGAAAGTCACATGAGTCATCACAAAGGTCGCCGAACTCTTGTATCTTTTCCCCAAAGAGGTCATTGAAGGATCTCCAACCTCCTGAGAGTCGAGTGCATGAGAGAACACAGAGCGTGTAAAACCCAGAGCGCTTGATGCATTTAAATTTTGAAGCACCATGTGAGGATCCCCTTCACGAAACCAAACATTAACAAGGAAGACGCGTTACCATTCATGTCAGAATATGGGAATAGTAGAGGGAGCAATTATTTGTCGATAGGGATGACGAGGCATCTAGGATCAAAGAAAACCTCCACTTGGCCAGAAGCCTTTTTGACCCTAAAAAAATAATCCCTTAGCGAGCCCCGCTGAGCCTTTCATTGAAAATCTTTTCGGAAACTCCACAACATGCCACCCCACATCACACATGACCCGCCCCTGCAAAAGAGGATAAAAAGAGCCAGAGCCATGGTCTCTTCCCCGCAATCTAAAGCATGAAAGAAAGCTTGAAAGAGAAATACCCAAAGAAGATGAAAATGAAAGAAATGAAACACAAAAAACTCAAAAAGTAAAGAGAGGAAACGAAAGCCTTATGTCACGCGAAACAGTCACTCTCGAGGAATAGAGAAGAACGAAGATGTCAAACACAAAAAGTGCAAATAAACTACTCAAGGAAAGTAGTAAATCAAAATGGAAACACATCATGATCCGCACAAATGCGAAAGAAGTCCGAAACCATTCCACCCATGGCAAAGGCGAAGCACATCCTAATTTGCACAAAAGCTCCACAACTCCCAAACAAGTCCTCCTGTCCCGTGCGACATACTTAAAGCCCCGCAGCCCTGTTATAACCCAATGAAAGACCTCTGACCTAGAGACGAGGATTGATTGATTCGAAGAGTACCAAATTTGAAATATGAACGGCAGCAACACGTCATTTCTTGACAATGCAATCGTGCACAAACGTGTCAGAGAAATCAGGAAGAAAGAGAAAAAAGTGTTATCACCTCGATCAAAGAAAGCCTAACTGACCTTAAGAGAGGAAACGGAAAGGTATAGGAGATCCCGAGAGACTTCTTTCGGGAAGATTTTTCAAGAAGGAAGTGGCTTAGAGATGACTAATCTGACTTAACTAGAATTTTTGGTTGAGCTCACCTTGACACGACATCCCCTTTGCATTCAATCATATCCAATTCCAAAAAATGCATGTAGGAATAGATTTGCATTCAACTCATTTCATTGGTTCAGACATAATGTCGTCGCACAACAGCAACAGAGATTGCACCATAACATCCAGCTTTTTGCATATACCAGTTAAGGGCAAGCCCGATCGAACAGCTGCCCCATCACATGGGGAACCGTGCGGTCAATGGATTAGAAAATTAAAGACCTTCGGGCGCTGATCTGAGAAACATCCCCGCAAGACATCTCTTCGTCGCCATCAAATTCCCCATCCTCCGAAAATCATGAACTACGTAAGGTCTGATCTCAACAGGGAGTTGAGTACGTAGGCAACCCTCTCAGGGTGCGACCCCGTCCCAAATAAAACCATCCAACCACGAGGTCATTGCCATCACTCTATGGAGGAATTCGCCTCAATCAAGAAAATCATCCCGGGGCTACACCGGAGCATCTCAGGGCCGTATAGGAGCCACCAATCGCAGCCATCCGATCATACCGGAGCCCTCAGATCATATCAAACCCGAATCCATCAACCTTCCCAGAGTCGTTGCTCACAAGGGAGTCACAGATCAAACTGGAGCCATCCGATCATACCGGAGCCCTCAGATCATATCAAACCCGAATCCATCAACCTTCCCAGAGTCGTTGCTCACAAGGGAGTCACAGATCAAACTGGAGCCATCCGATCATACCGGAGCCCTCAGATCATATCAAACCCGAACCATCAACCTCCCAGAGTCGTTGCTCACAAGGGAGTCACAGATCAAACTGGAGCCATCCGATCATACCGGAGCCCTCAGATCATATCAAACCCGAACCATCAACCTCCCAGAGTCGTTGCTCACAAGGGAGTCACAGATCAAACTGGAGCCATCCGATCATACCGGAGCCCTCAGATCATATCAAACCCGAATCCATCAACCTCCCAGAGTCGTTGCTCACAAGGGAGTCACAGATCAAACTGGAGCCATCCGATCATACCGGAGCCCTCAGATCATATCAAACCCGAACATCAACCTCCCAGAGTCGTTGCTCACAAGGGAGTCATAGATCAAACCGGAGCCATCTCAGTGCTATACCGGAGCCATCAGTGATACCGGAGCCATCTCAGTGCTACACCGGAGCCATCTCAGTGCTATACTGGAGGCATCTCAGCGTTATACCGGGTCATCCCAGAACTTCCCAGGATCATTCCAAAACTCTTCTCTGGAGTCATTATCGGAGCCATCCCTGAATCATGTCGGAGCCATCGACCGAAACCCTCTCTCGACCTCAAAAACCACACCTGACCTTTGCAGTCAAACCACGAATCTACTATTCACACCAAGGCTACCCTCCGTGCTGGAGCCATCCGATCATCTCGGAATCACCCGATCCCGTCAAACCCTGCACTCATACAGTCGAATACGACAACACCTAAGGTAGATTTCCAACCCTCAAATCCCTCATGAGGGATCAGATGGCCCACAGAGAGCGCCCGACCTCGAATCAACCTACAGCCAGAAACAACTTCAGATTAACCACTTACTGCAGTGAGTTTCGTACAACTCCTTCAATGCATTCTAGGCCCGTCATCAGTCCTAGAGCTAGACACCGATCTAGTTGAGGCCCGTCGTTAGCCCTCATGCATAACTATATACCGGTTGTATTCTAGGCCCGTCTTTAGTCCTAGAGCTAGACATCGAGATCTAGTTGAGGCCCGTCGTTAGTCCTCATACAATTCGAAGATGCATTCTAGGCCTCATCAGTCCTAGAGCTAGACACCGAGATCTAGTTGAGGCCCGTCGTTAGCCCTCATGCATAACTTATATACCGGTTGTATTCTAGGCCCGTCTTTAGTCCTAGAGCTAGACATCGAGATCTAGTTGAGGCCCGTCGTTAGTCCTCATACAATTCGAAGATGCATTCTAGGCCCGTCATCAGTCCTAGAGCTAGACACCGAGATCTAGTTGAGGCCCGTCGTTAGCCCTCATGCATAACTTATATACCGGTTGTATTCTAGTCTTTAGTCCTAGAGCTAGACATCGAGATCTAGTTGAGGCCCGTCGTTAGTCCTCATACAATTCGAAGATGCATTCTAGGCCCGTCATCAGTCCTAGAGCTAGACACCGAGATCTAGTTGAGGCCCGTCGTTAGCCCTCATGCATAACTTATATACCGGTTGTATTCTAGGCCCGTCTTTAGTCCTAGAGCTAGACATCGAGATCTAGTTGAGGCCCGTCGTTAGTCCTCATACAATTCGAAGATGCATTCTAGGCCCGTCATCAGTCCTAGAGCTAGACACCCAGATCTAGTTGAGGCCCGTCTTTAGTCCTCATGCATAGGTAGATTGATCGTATTCTAGTCTTTAGACCTAGAGCTAGACACCGAGATCTAGTTGAGGCCCGTCGTTAGTCCTCATACCATCGACTATCACATTCTAGGCCCGTCATAAGTCCTAGCGCTAGACGCCGAAGTCTAGTCGGGGCCCGTCATAAGTCCCCACTCGTATGGTACTCATATCTCACACTTGGGAATGCCCCAAGCCAGTGAGAATTTTGGCGTCCCGTCAACCTTGATCCAATTCTGCAAGCCTTCTATTGCAGAATTGAATCAAGGGGAGCCATCTGTAGACACCAAAAATTCTCACCCCTCATATTTTTATTCAACAAAAACAAGGTGGTCGTCCCCGCTTTCGATCAAAGGGATTTCCTTTTACTAATCTTTAAAATCTCACATTCCTTATGAGAAAAGGCACGAGCCTTTTATCCGTTTTAACCCTTCATTTTGTATACTTATTTTGTTGTTTTGGTTTTAAATATTTCACTTTTTTGACTCATACCTCTCTCGTTTTTATCATTATTATTTATTATTTCTTGCTGATTTTTTTTCATTATTTTATCATCATCTTTCGCCATTTTATGTCCCCCTATACTACTATTTTTTTGTTTATTTTATTTTTGCGTTTGCATCACCATTTCATGGACATATTTTTATTACTTCATATACATGTGTCCTTCTGTTTATTTATACCTCGTTATGTTTTAAACCCTTATTTTTAGTTAAATTCCATAATTCATGCATCAGATAATCATCTCTTTTATTGTGTATCTTTTCTTTTGGATCCGTTGTGTTTTTAGAAAGTTATCCGGTTCGAATTTAGAGCTCTCGTATTATGTCTCCCCTGAATTATTGAAATTCAACCTAGCTTAATTGGTAAAGTACTTGTATATATAACCCATGGGTCTCAGGTTTTGATTCTTGGCGTGAGCAAAAGCATTTTTTTCATTCCGCTTCAGCCCGCAACTTGGTTCTTCTTTTATTTCGTTGCTTTATTTAACGAGTTCTGTCATAGCTGAACCGTAGAAGTATGCAAGGGGTACACTAGAGGTCGCGAGTTCGAGCCGGTTAACTGCTAAAAATCGTTTTGGCTTCTTCTACTCCCCCTGGTCCGATTTTTTCTTTGCCTCAGATAAAGCCCACTTCTATTAGTCAGTCCATGAATCCAGCCCAAATGAACCTAAATGGACATCTGTTTACTCCCTCTTTCATTATAAAACTACCAAAAACCCTACAGTAAGGGAGTTTTTTTGGAACCCAGCAGACATCAAATCCCCAACATTCTCATTCCTTTGGTCTGTCTGATTCCCGATTTCTCATTGCGTTTTCCTGAGTTCAAACTCAAACAAAAAAAAACTCAGAAACCTTCTTCATCTTCTTCGGAACCTCCGTCCTTCTTCGAATCACCACCGCGCTCCTCTTCTTCTTCGCCAAATAACCACCCCCAGCACCCTTCACTCATCCCGTCCTTGCCAGAAATCATCTCCACCACCACCTTCGTCCGACTCGAGCCATCCTCTCTTTCGCTCTTCACCGAAAAGTCTGTAAGCTCATAGTCCCGTCGCCCCCGTTCTCGATCTCCAGAAACGTAAGTGATCCCCATGTTGTCGGGTGGAAAGCTGGCTTTGTTACTCCTCTCCTCTCCCTTTTTCTATTCAATTGTCGTTTCCGCAAGCGTTGCCCGATGAAATCGAAGAGACGAGGGCCGAAATTTCAGTTTCGTCGGACTAGTATTCGACATAGCACTGATCGAACCCATTTTTCTTTATCACTCTGTCTCCGCATTGTTTTCCTTTAGTTCGCGTTGCTGAACCTCCGTTTGCTGCATATTTGTTGTAACCCGATATGGACATCGTAGTCCACGAACGGGTTGAGGAAGTTGTATGGTTCCACACTTCCGAAATATTGGCATTCGAGTTGCCCAACAGTCACTACTTCTAAGGGACTGCCAAACTGGTCCGCATCCAGTCGTTACTGTTCTCGATTCATAAACTGGTCCGCGCCCAGTTGTGTTCCTATCTCTTTCTCCTTACTGTTTTGTTTTGATTTGAGAACCGGTCCACCTCCGGTAACAATTTCATCTATTCTCGCACTGTTGAATTCGTAAACTGTCCGTCTCCAGGCATGAACCTCATTTCTGTGCGTTCCCAACCTATCTCGTAGTTATTATTCTGGAATTATCTCTGATATTACGCTGTGTTTTGAGTGTTTTTTTTTTTGCAGTTGACAGGAATAATTCGAGAATACCCATGAGGGGTATTTCCTGTAGTTCTTTTCCTTTGACTGTTGGAGATTACTTGTGTATGTTCCTCTGAGATTTAATTCTGCTGTCTATCTTTGTTTGAGCATATTGACTATCTAGAAGTTGTGTGCTCTAAGAATCAATTAATAGGCAATCATGAAGTATACAAACGAGGTTGTGTCTCAAACCCCCTCTATTCTTTTTGAAATTCGGTTCAAACTGTAGAAACTAACCACAGGTTTGTGATGGTGTTGTTTTCTATCTTCCTGTTAATTGCTTGCAGAAATCCTTTGGCCTCCATACTGGTACGATCCCTTGAACCTAAAATGCTTTGTGCCCTCTGTTCATTTGACTGATGCGGTGGTCTGAGCAGTGTATATGATTCTCTGTATGCGCTTCAGTTATTTGGTGTTTGATAGCATGAAATCTACCTGAACCATGGAAAACATATTCATGCTGTAATTTCTGGAGTAAGAGTTTCTTGGTTGAATTACTGGTTGTTGCCATTGATGGTCACTTCATCCCTTCTTGTATATCTACTGTTTTGTTCGGGAATCAAACTATGGACACCTCAGTTAGCTCTCTTTTTTTGACCAGTCATAGAACTGTCCTGGCCTGTCCTTTGGCGGCTTGTTCATTTGAGTAACAAAAGTTGATAAAAAAGACGTAGCACTTAAGAGTAGAACCTATATCCCACTGTTTCTTTAGTTGAAGACTTCACATTAAAACAGGAGAGGGTAGGGGACCTTCTAGGCCATTCTGCAGTCCCTATTGGTGTCTGCTTAGAATAGTTCACCGTTTGGTTCAGCCTTTAAACATAGATGATGGATGTGAAATAACCAAAGAAACAAGATGCGAGAAATTCAATTTAATCGGGCCTGATATTTGAGTTTAGCGGCAGTAAAGTGGTTGGTTTTTTAATTTGCTATCCATCGTGTGACTTGCTATCTGATTATCTCTTTTGGATTATTCATGTATATGCTCCGGTGTGACGGATATTCTTTAATTCATTGTTTTGTATATCTGCTTAAACCCTAGATGGCCCCTTAGGTCACCCCTTTTTCTTTTGATCAAAGTCTTGGAAGATACCCCACTAGCTTATTTTTGATTTGCTTTGTGGGGAACAATACCATCCAAAACTTTGAAAATCTTTTAAGCCTTGAGGTAACCCCACAGCTAGCTTATTTCTGATTTGCTTTGTGGGGAACAATACCTCCAACTTTAAAGCCTATCCCAAACCACCCCTTAATTTCATTAAAAAACTTTATCAAAAAAAAAAACACACAAAGAATAAATTCAAATCCAAATTCAACTTGAAGTTTCTTTTCACCTTCAACCCAAATAAAGTCCAACACCAAAAAAAAGCCCAGGTCAAGGTTGGGCCCAAAAATCCAAGTCAAGCCCAACATTCAAATTCAAATGCCACTCGGCCCAATCAAAAATCCATTTCAGCCCAAATCAATAAGGCCCAAATGTAGCCCAATTTCCAAGGCTCAAATTCAAACCCCTTCAAGGCTCAAGCCACTTCAAGGCCCCACCCCACTTCAGGCTCCAGCTCACTTCAGGCCCAACCCCACTTCAAAGCCCAAATCAGCCAAAAGCCAAATCAAACCCAACTCCCAATCAAGCCCAATACCCAATCAAGCCTACCAAAGTCAAATTGATTTGACCAACTCTAAACCTTGACCAACTCCCAACATTGACCGAACCCAAGTTTTACCTTTGACCAGAATGTTGACCTTTGACCAGATGCTGACCTTTGACCAGAATGTTGACCTTGACCAAAAAATGACCCTGACCAAAAATGTTGGACCTTGACCTAAACGTTGACCTTGCCGAACTTCAATCCAATTCAAACTCGAACCACAATCCAATTCAAACTCGAACCCAATCCAATTCAAACTCAACCTCAATCCAACTCGACCTCAACCAAAACCAAACTCGATCTCGATCCAAATCGAACTCCAATTCAATTCAAACCTAAATACATTTCATCCATCCACACTCACTTGTAAATTCCTTTCGAAAATCCAAAACCAAAAAAGAATTTCAAACCATCGCTTTATTCAAATTTTCATCGAGTTTTCAAAGAAACCATTTTGTGGAATTTTAAAGGAGAACTCTTCTCACATCACAGAAAACTCTTCTCAATGCAGAAAGTTCTTCTCTCTCTACAAGAAGTTTCTCCTAAAACATTTCTCAAAAATCAGTGTTTCTTCATCGAGAATTCCGAACAACTACAAAGTTTTCAAACTTAGTTTTTCAACTCAAATAAACCGTTTTCGGAGAACAAGAAATGTCTGACCCCTTCAAACATTTCCTTCCTGGTAGAACATCACTTGTCTCCCTTTCCAAAATAAAAATCCGAGGCGGGGCACTGGGGTCGTGATCTCCCTTGTCGCATCTGGATCTCTTTAGGCGGGGCATTAGGGTGACAAACCTCCCCTAATTGCAGACCTAGATTTTTACAAGGCGTGGGTGCTAGGGAAAAACGACTTCCTAGTTGCAGCCGGGATTTTAGAATCGTCTAACTCCCTTCTACTCGATTTCAGTATTTTTTGCTTTTAATGTTTTAACTCGGGAGTTAGAGACGTTATATGGTTTGACCGAGAACATCTCATTCATGTGTTTCTCTCTAAATCCTATTTTTCGATATAAATTCATTGCCCCATTTCCTCGAGCCTCGGCACTTACCATAATTAAGTGTCGTGTCGAGGGGTACATAGGGCAATCTCTTGGGATTATCCGCCCTTTTTACAACAAAAATGAGTTGTTCGGTTTTTAAAAACTGTAAGATAGACAATTTTGGACAATTATTCCTCCAAATAACTCATCACATCAATCGCTCATCACATTTCAAATCCCCAAACATCCCAAAACCTCAACTCTCATTGGAACCTCGACCCTAAACACCCGGATCTCCACCCAAACATCAATTGCCTCACACACTCAATCATTATCTAAACTCCAATCATTTCAACTCCAAATCATCTCTCGAATCCCGACTTCTTTCAAACTTCTATAGTCTCATAGGCCCGAGCGCCCCACAGACTTTACATCTCAACTCTCCATCATTTTATGATTCAAATGTCTCACAGACCCGAGCGTCTCACAGATTCGAGCGTCTCACAGACTTCGACATCTCAAGGTTTCAAGCGGTCCTCATAGACCCAAGGGTCTCACAGACTACCCCCTCAAACCCAACCTCAAACATCTCCAAATGCGAACTACGTAAGTCTGATCTCAACAGGGAGTTGAGTACGTAGGCAACCCACACAGGGTGCGACCCCACACCAATCAAAATACCCTTTTTGTCATCATCCATCTCACCTTCAAACAACCCGTGCACTTCCAACCCTGATTACCTCAAAAAACTCAACCATCCTAAAGACCCTGAACTACGTAAGGTCTGGTCTCAACAGGAAGTTGAGTACGTAGGCAGCCCATCCAGGGTGCGACCCATTCCAATCGAAAAACCCTTTCCCAACTTCAAGGCGATATTCATGTCTGCCAAACATTCAATCTCCTTGACTCCCACAAATCCTCGACTCCTTCAACTCTCAAAATCAGACTCCTAATCTGTCATTTCATACTTATTCGAACTACGTCAATTCCTCTACATGGCGGTAGCTTGGTAGAAAAGCTCGCCTCATCCACTCGTTTCTCTCCTCTCGTCTGATCCTATCCTTGGCTTTTAATGAATCTCTTTTAAAAGGTTTTGAAAGAAGACAGTCTCGACCAATTGGAGACCGAGGTTTCCTCGGGCACCAATCCGAAGTCGTGGTCGTTGCCACTTCTAAGGGTGTAAACCCAGTGCGAACCCAACATAGAATCTCTGGCTTGATCAGATAAGTCCTATCCATAGGTAACAAATCATCAGAGTCAATTAACGGTTCTTAGAACCCTTCTTCTCCTCCCTTCCTAGTTCCTTAGGTCAAACTAGGTGGCGACTCTAGTCATTTCCGCCTGTAGGGCTAAGTCCGCGTGGGGCCCATTGATAGCGGGTGTAGTGTTCACTTGCACTCCCCCTTATCTTTCTGGGAAAGACGGACGATGTAGTAGGTATTTGAGGATGCCAGAATAACGGTTTTCACCTCCACAAAGGCATTTCTAGGATCTAGGCTTCTCAGTCATACCATATTTAGATAGACCCCCCCCATACCGAAAAATACCCTCCACAGCAGGGAAATCGTTGACCGTACAGAATAACAACGCCTTGAGCGTGAAATTTTCCCTTGCATAAGCATCATACACAACGGTTCCCTCATTCCACAGCAACTTCAAATCATCAATCAATGGGGCGAGGTATACATCAATATTATTACCTGGCTGCTTGGGGCCAGATATCAAAAGTGATAACATTATGTACCTGCGTTTCATACACAACCACGAAGGCAAATTGTAGATCACTAGTAAAACGGGCCAAGTACTGTGTTGACTGCTTAATGTGCCGTACGGGTTCATCCCGTCAGTACATAGCCCAAGCCTCAAATTCCTATCTTCATCTCCAAAATGTTCTTTGAACCGTCTATTGATGTTTCTCCACTGAGGTCCATCTGCTGGATGTCTTAATTTCTCATCACTCTTTCTACCCTCTGCGTGCCATCGTAAGTTCTTTGCATCTTTCGGATTCGCAAACAACCGTTTGAATCTGGGTATAATCGGCAAATACCACAGTAATTTAGCTGGAGGGCTTTTTTTTTTGAACGGAGGAGTACTCACCATCTTTATCCCTATACCGGGACAACGGACATTTCGGGCAAGTGTCCAGATGTGCGTATTCACCCCTGTACAACACATAGTTGTTTGGACACGCGTGAATTTTTTTGTACTCTACTCCCATTGGACACACCCATTTCTTTGCCTCATAGGTGGTGGTAGGGAGACCATTCTCATCCGGTAGCATATCATGAATCAGCTCGAGGAATGCCGAGAAACCTTTGTCACTCAATCCATATCTTCCCTTCAGGTTGAACAAATTCAATATAGCCGTCAATTTCGTGTACTTAGTGCACGTAGGATACAATGCCGTCTTGGATGCGTCCAACAACCTTTGATACTCATCCGGTTGATCGACAAAATTATTCTCAACGTTATCAAGCATCTCCATTATTTGCTCATCATGATAAGTCGGTTCACTGTCATTGACTCCGGAAGCATTTGGGATCGGTTCCGACTCGACAAAATCAAATGTGTGGTCGGTTCTCATCCTCTCCCTTTCATTAATGTACGAGGACCCGACATTATGTTCAACACTTTCTCCATGAAAAATCCATCTCTTATAGTGTGGCATGAAACCGCGAGTCTTCAGATGGAATTCAATTTCCATAATGTTTGAAAATTTCCTTAAGAAACCGCAGTCAACACAAGGACAAGGTATTTTCTCCGCCTTTGTCATGTCCTTGTGCTGCACTGCCGCTTTGCAAAACTCTTTCAACATGTTGCGATAGTGATCCCCTCGCTCACCGTACATCCAGTCACGCTCCATACTTTATTTGAAATACAAAACGGTACGGTTAATGAAGCGTGACTGTATGCATATTAAATAAGCTACTCTAACTCTAAGGTTTCAACCTAAATTATATACTAGCACCTATATTATCTGAATACATAATCTCAATGATCAAACAAAAAGCAAAGTTTAGTAGCTTACTTGTACACAGAAAAGGAAACAACAACGGTGATGGAAGAAGGTGGAAAATAAGAGAGGTGGTTCACGGACTTAAATGTGGTGAGACCTGATAAAGACAAAATTTAGATAGTGTTATACATATACACATACATCAAACAATATTAATTACAAAGAGATTTTGTTAAAAAAAAATCAGCATGACCTTTGCATAATTTTATCTATCCCATGCTTATTATTAAGCATTCACCAATCATTCAACAACACAAATTTCCATCACAAATCAAACTAATACCAAATTTATTCATCAAACCAAATTTCAATATTTGGTGGAAATACAAAGTATAAAAGAGAAATAGAAAAGTTAGATTATATTACCGGTTCTTCCACTCCGCTTTCAATATACCGTGCAATGAATGGGGAAATCTTATGCACTTCTCTATAGATAGAATAGAAACTCATTAGTTTATGTATGTTAATTGTTCGTAATTAGCATTGCAAAATATATATAATAAGCTAAAAAGATGAAGATGTAAGTTGAGTATATTACGGGTTCAACAATGAATTGTATTCATCCCCGTACGACTTCAATGTGGTGAGCCCATTTAGTGATTTCCCCCTACAAAGGCATAACCACACAAAATGAGTAAAAAAACAAAAATAAAACACAAAAATAAAACTATAAAATTAATTAATCCACTCGAGAAAAAATAAAACGCAAATAAAATTGAAAAAAATTATTAAAACTTATCAAGTAAATATATCCTAATTGAACTAAGAGAAAAGATAAATGAAGTATATACTATTAAACCTACAGAATTAAATTTGAAAGCTAAAAAAAGAATTATGTAACTTAATACTAAACCAATTCAAGTAATGACAAAATAAATAAAATAAACAAAGCAAACCGCAAACTCAAACACTTTAAGTCATCTAATTTCTTGGACAATTTTGACAGAGTTTCCCCTATAATTTTAGCATTGCCCACACACAATTTCAGCTCACCAACTCATTTCTAATATCCACAACAACCTTAAGCACTAACATACATTAAAATTCTGCACAAACTCATCTATTTCCCCTTGGCTTCCAAGCCCTTTAATCATCATTTTATTAACACTAAAACAACTCAATCTCTTCCTCATTATACAATAACACCACTAATACTCAAAGCAATGTTAGTTCCTCATATTCAAGCAATTAAAAACAAAAAGCAAAACGCTAAATCAAAAACGAAAAACAAAACAATCCGAACAAATACTAAAAGTCTAAAACGAAAGCAAGCGTAATCCTCACTAATCAAATTTGATGTATAATTACACAAAGTAGAAATATAACAAGAATAAAAGATAATTAATGAAAAATCAAAATCAAAAACAAAGGCACAACCACATAAAATGAGCAAAAAAACCACAATTATTCACTCAAACATTTTGTCGAGCACCTTGTGTGCACATATAATTTCACATCTACAATACTACATATATACACAAATTTCATACACTCCACTAATACAATCATATCCACATTCACATTCAACCACAATTCAAGCAACAATCACAATTATTCCATAAATTTAGGTCAAAATTGAACAACAAGACCTTGTTCTTCTCCCTCTGTTCGGATGAAGCTGCTGCTGTTACCGCCGGATGGAGCTGGACGGCGCCGACGAACGGCGGCGAGGACGGCGGACGCAGGAGGACCGGATTCGCTGGTGGCTCTTCGCCTCTTCAGTCGCACGCAGCAGCAGCTCGAGTCGAGGGAGAAGGATGAAGCTGTCGGGTGAAATGCGAGGGTTTGGGTAAGGGGTGTTAATAAAAGACCTATTTCGGCGGTTGTAAGTTAGAAACCGCCGAAATAGGTGGCCGATATTTTTTTTTTTTAAAAAATGGAACCTATTTCGGCGGTTCTTACATTAGAACCGCCGAAATAGGTCCGTTTTATTTTTTTAAAAAATAAAAAGCACCTATTTCTGCGGTTGTTTAACAACCGCCGAAATAGGGGCGTAGAAATAGACCATTTTTGTACTAGTGGTTACATTCTCTTCAGCACCAGGTTACTCACTTGCTGGGCGTTCTCTAGGTTCTCTAGGATTCCTGTATTTTTTATTCTAGTGACAAAAGAGATTCCTAATGATGCACCGTTGAATTATCAATATGTACAATGAATTTAGCTTTTAAACTGAATTTTTTTAACTATGATTAATCATTTTTAGAATTAATATATTTAAGTTGTTTATTTTAAATATGTATTAGATGATGTAGAATGGATGATGCTCATATAAGGACTCTACACATGCACACTCTATTTTGGATTCAATGTTTGTCCCTCCTACTAACGATGATGTAAGAATCTATACTAATTTTTCTGCTAATGTTTAGTTTATTAATAGATTATGGCGGCATTAACTTATGTCCCGTTTTTTCAGTGAAGATGGTTGTCTACGCGGAGCTTCCCCATTACCAAATCCCTAAGCTTTTGTGTTGGTGGTCCCATAGGCCCAATTTAATAACAAGGAGGGACGCTAACCAGATCGTGTACTTTAGTAGTTTTGGAGAGATCAGTCTATACTTGCCACCCCATATGATTGTGACACAATACACAATCAAGATCATTCTAGTCGTGTTACCACGAATTGAGCTTCGGTTCTGAGGCCGTACGTGTAGCTGTGGGATAGTAGAGATAACCGGTGCATCCCTCTGCACACATATCCAGTGTCACGGCCGCTCGAACCTCAATCCAAGTACAAAAGGTCGCGCTCGCAACACAACATTCATTACTTTACACAAGAATTTCGAAGAAATGTAGTGTTGGTATAATAAGCGAGACATCTTTCTTAGTCATACTAATACTTCATGGATATAATTTCTTCTACTTCAAACCTTTTTTCCATTTGTAGGAACAAGTTGTATAACAATTTCAGTATATGCTGCAAAACACTGACAACAGTCAATATGTGTCATATGTTTTTTTAATAATTTACTGCCCAAAGGCGTTATTAGAATATATCAAACAAGTAAGACAATAGCCTCCTCACCAGACTAGAATCTACCAGCACATGTGGTACGAGTATGAGCAACCGAAAGATAGTATCGTCCTACCATCTACATTTCAGGTGTTTCGGCCAAATTGTGACTCTATTGCAGACAATACACCACAAGGGGCAGCGTGGAGAAAGAAACATAGTGAGCGGTGCCCACAACATGTGCTCGGTCACACTTACCCTTCCATGCAGGAGTTTGAAGATCTTCATCAGCATTTTGATGAAGTTGTTGGTCAAGGACACATGATAGTGGTTCAACAACAACCTTCGGATGTCTCACAGCTACTATAGTGGCAGCTTCAAATAGGCGTACCAGACTTTGGTTCCTCCGCTCACCAGACTGCAGGTTACACTCAGGTACTACAAGCTCCGGTTACGTTTGAGCAACCCATGTATAATGTCGGTGGCATGGCAGATGTTAGGCAAAATAGGGATGAAATTATCTTGCAAACTAATGGGCAGTGAACCCAGTCGATATAACTCAACAATGTCATATCCATAGGGACCTCGTAACTATCTAAGTAATAATAATCTTAGTCAATGCGCATAAACGTAAACAATGGTGCATAAATGTAAATGGGGGGGGGGGGGGTTTGGGGTTTTTGTTTGATAGACGAAAAATAAAGAATACAAATAAAACTAAACTAATTAAAATAGGATAGATGTAGCTCGGGTTGGATATTTTCACCCATCCTCCCTTTACCACCGATTGTCGACTCATGAACTCGTAGCTAAACATCGGAAACACATAAATAATTAATAACAAAATCTTGATCTACTTGTAACACCCCAACCGTTAATCCTTCTATTATCCTCTAATCATACTCATAATTACTTACTCGCAGTGGAATACTTACTTACTTACTTACTCCCGGTGGGTGATACAACGCCGTTAGCCATCCAAGACTAACAAGGCTACTACTACTTACAGTAACGGTCTGACGATTAGAATATACCGAATACATGATACTTACTTTACAACACCAAATACTTACTTACATGTGATTACCGAGTATCCAAAATACATGAATTACACTTCTTGACTATTCCCAAAAATTAAGAGTTGTACATCTACTCCTTTCTATCCAACCACAATTCATTATCCAAAAAGGTGTACCACATGGTACACTGGCTACTCAAAAAGGCCTTAGCCGTGTACAACTCGGTACACCGTTCCAGTCTACTAACTATCCCAAAAAGAATTCAATTTGGTCCTTACTCTACCATCACGCCTCGCGGGTACCTGTAGAATAAAAACGTCCCCCTAGGGGGTCAGCTTACGCTGAATATGATAACCGCGTACCCCGCGTACTAGCGAGGGTACGCCAACTATTTGGTCGAATACATACAGTTCGTTTCATTCATGCATACATAAATGCTTTATACAACACAATTCGATATATTCATTTCACAAGGCATACATACATTCAATACATGCAAGGAAGACATCCCATGTCGACCATTCATACTTACCGAATACTCACCGCAATACGGAGATACATTCTCCAATTCGTACAAAAGTCATGTTAGCTTCATTACACACCCGGGTTAATCGGGTGTTCAATACTCTTTTACTCATGGTCAATGACTTACAATAGTCGAGACCAATACACATACAATACTTACTTCTTACTTACTTTACTCAAGTCAAGTCGGTATGACCTCCGGGCAGGGATTACTACATCCCACCACCGGGCTTTAGGGTGGCCCACTAATCCAGGATGCTACCCATTCAAGGGATTTGGTCCATGGAAAAGATTACAGCCAGTATTCGGATCCAACCTCTTGTGTTTCCTTATCCTCACACGTGACCGAAACTATATCGGACTTCTACTCATTCTATTTTACTCATTACTCAAGTTAGGAGTTAGATGGTTAGGAATTAGTAGAAGTCATTACCTCCATACCATACATCAATACACTACTCAAGTACACAACATTTACACATACTCTTCATTCCCATTCATATATTTCATGAATTATACAAACTAAATGTTCAAGAAAATACAACAAGAACAATATAGTTCAAACACGATTATGTGCAATAAAAGTCTGATTCGTGCATTTATCTTATTGGTGATCACATAAGCACACAAATTGGTGTAACCAAGTTAGGATACAGGGCATGAAGAAATCATACCGTTCACCGTCGTATACTACCGGGTTCCTTCGATGTTCAATTATTTGATCCTATACATACATGAAGTTGTATGATCAATGATCCAACTTACTCTTTCATTAATACTCCTATGGTATACTTGCTACTCCTTTACAATCATACTTGGTTCTAAAACCATTCTTTTCCTTATTACTTCTTAAACTTGCTTCCTTACTCATTTACTTAATTCCTTACCATTACTACTTCATTAATGGTGTATTACTACATAATATGCATATATGTGTATAGGCATATTTATACTTACATATGATTACGATAACCATGTAGTAAAAACATTTTTTTGTTTGACTCAACCGACCTTACCCAGGGTCGGACCCATGGTCGGTCGAAGTCAGTAAGTTTCGATACGGCAAAATTCCAGGCTCGACCGACCTTGCAAGTCCGGTCCCAAGGTCGGTCCATTCCAGTGAGTTACTTACGTGAAAATTTCAGGCCCGACCGACCTTGCAAGTCCGGTCCCAAGGTCGGTCCATTCCAGTGTGTTCTGGGTTCGAGTTTCTGGACTCGACCGACCTTGCCCAAGTTTGGTCCCAAGGTCGGTCCATTCCAGTGGACTTCTGGCCTTCACAAATTACGACTCGACCGACCTTGCAAGTTCGGTCCCCAAGGTCGGTCGAAGTCAGAAGACTTCCCGTCTTTGTATTTTAAGGCTCGACCGACCTTGCGGGTTCGGTCCCAAGGTCGGTCTGGCCCAGTACTTCAGTTTTAAAATCTGTTTTTGGTGTTTTACTTTCCCATTGTTTCCCTAACCTTTACCAATACATTTCCCACATGTTTGACACTCATTAAACCCTCTAAATCACCTTAATTCATCCACCAAACTTACTACTCCATTCCTACATCCACTTACACAATCTTCCTCACTTCTTTCCAACACTCATACTAGTCTTCCTTACACTAATGCTACAGATTTTGTTTCCTCTATTGTTCCACAGATTTTTCACCTTAACTTCTATCCTCCAAGACTTACTCAACTAATGCCACTCCTAGCATTCAAAATACCTTACCTTACACTCTAGTTCTCCTCATTACCTAGATCCTCGTCAAATCTGTTTCAAGACACCAAACTACTCCCTTGTACACTCTCCAAATACACCCAGTTGTTACCTAGGTATTCCCTCTTCATAAACAACTAAGTCCTCTAGTTTCTAGACAAATTTGGACACAGTCTCCCCTATATTTTTAGTTTTCCCCCCACATTATCTCAGCTCACACATGCCCTGAAATACCCCACATATTTATTACCTTAATTAATAAGGATTAAATGAAATCATGGACAACAATTGCTATAAATATTATTGTATAAAATATATAGTCTGAATTAGACATTAAATTATACACTAAATCTCTAATCAAAGAGAAATATTAATAAGAAGAAATCAACTCCTAAATTTAATATCACATGTAACATATTAGTACATGTTTTAAATACTACTAATATCACTCAATAAATTATATAAATATTATATATAGTCAAAACAAATTGAAAGTGCTATATACACATTAAAAGCATGAAATAAAACATGTTACCACATAATACATGATAAGTCACTTATATAAATTAAAGTACAACATTAATGCTACATTAATGTACAAAAAAAAAATATCCCCTTCATTACATAATTCGGCACACATCTAACAAGAGGGAAAAGATGAGTTGTAAAAGTAAGCATCATGAGAAAATAAACTAGTACAACCTACAACACAAAAACAAAAATACTTGTACTTACCTATTACCTCCCATCATTACCTCTCACCTTCCCTTTTTCCCTCATAGTCACGGATGACTATACTCCCTCCATCCAAACTTCCGAAAATTACAAGCAAAAGGAAAGAAGAAAGTAGCTTAAGGCCCTATTCTTTGCAAAAGAATAAATCAGCTGATAGCTGATATTGGCTGATGACTGATTTCAAAATTAGAGGATTGTTGAAAAATCTATATAAGTTGTTCTTTTTGTATTAGAGTTTGAATGAAAACCAACTGAGAATGTGACTGACAATATGTAACCAACTGATAATGCAACTGGTAATGCGTAAATCAACTGATTAACTAACTGATAATGCAACTGGTATGCGTAAAACCAGTGATTAACTAACTGATAATGCTGTTTTGAATAAGCTTATGAGTAAATGGTATATGACCATAATACAACAAAAGAATGGCTGAGCATGATAAACCAACTGATAAATCATAAACCAGTTGAAAACACTGTAAAGAATAGGGCCTAAATCATTATAAATTAAACAAACAAGTACATGCTAGACTTACCCCTCTAATACCCTTTTCTTTCTTCATTTTCCTCCATGCTTTCGGTCAACTGATGCCTACAGAAGACAACTCTCTCTTTGTTCTTTTTTTCTTCCTTTACAGGGGCAGCAGTCCCTTCCCAGTAAAGCAGCTACAACCTTTTACAGCAGCTCCATCCTCCATTTCTTTCTCCCTTTACAGCAACTTCCACTATCATCATTCCAAGCCTTAACAATGGAAGAAACAAGTTAAAGTCTACTTCTTTTCCCATCTTAGCTGAAGCGACAAGCCCTTTCCCTTCACCAGTCGGTTGCAACAGCAACCATAATATACATACTCCCCTCCATCTTCAACTAAAACAACAAGAGCAGTAAAATAAATACTCCAGCTCATTCCTCCTTCCTGGTTAACTTTCGGATAGCAACAGAGGAGAACAAAAAAAAAAACTGCTCACACCCCCCAACATTACGGTGGTATTTCCTCAGCTCCAGCACCACCAAAAAAAATGCCACTGCAACTGTTATCCTTTCTCTAATACAGTAGCACTCTCGGTATATTTCTCCCCCTTTACCTGTTACAAACAGAAGGAAAACAAGACCTCATTCCACCTCCTTCTTCTGGTTCCTGCAAACAGAACATTTCCACTCTTCTTTTCACCACCAAACAACACTCTTCTTCTTCCTGCAAAACAAACAGAGAACACACCATGAACATGGGCCACTAGGAGCTGCTGTCACAAGGGAAAAAAACAGCTCAAACAAGGTAAAGATATACACTTACACACCTTCTTCCTTCTGTGTATAAATCCGAAAACTTCACCAACCTCACATCTGTCTTCTGCCCTCTGTCCACGCATGGAAACCGCTTCAGTTTTCCTTTTCTAACTGAAGATTCCCTCCAACAATACATCTAGTAGGGAGCTGCAAGTGGAGGTAAAGAAAAGGAAAAAAATACGTGACTTACATGGCTGTATAAGGGCCCTGTTTCTCTCTTACTCTCTGCAAAAATCTGAAGCTATTTCCTGTATAGATAACCGGGAAACGTGCTGGAAAAATCCCTCTAAGAACACTCCATTGGAGAGCCCTCAAACTAAGGTAAAGACCAAGCCATTACATGGTTGTTTAGAACGTTAACTTCCATTGCTATTATTATGCACAAATCTGAATGTGTTCCTCTTGTTATAGGCAGCTGAGAGTTTAGTTTGCTAAGCCTTCAAATGCCACGGTAATGACCCCCTTTAAGATTTAAAATCCTCCTAAAATAGATAACTAAGATAGCTACTAATCTAACTATGATTTCTGCATATATACGGTGGCTTTAGGAGCTGGAATTAAAGAGTAAAGCCCAAGCCAAGGAGTCTTGTGAGTGGCTGAAGAGTTGACAAAAAAAAAACTATCGTGGCTAGCTCTAAAGTTTGTCATACAGAAACATAAATCCATTTCCTTGTAGCATGCAGAAGTGCCGTGGGGTACATGTAGATATGTAGGTAGTTTAAACTGTAAATAAGTGCAGGAAATTAGTGGTTGAGTGCTGGGTTAGAGAAGCCTAAATACTAATGACTAGCTTGAGTCAAACTAACATGCTTAAATGAAAGAAAACATGCGTAAGAATTTAGTTTGCAAATCTGTAAATAATGCAGGTTGCTAATGCTAAACCATGGAAACATGGTAAAAAAATGGGTATACGCTGATTAATAGCCTAGGTGTTATTGGTTAGTTCAATTTGATTTATGTGCTAAGGTGAAAGGAAGTAACAGTAGAAAATAATCAGCACAAAATCTGTATAGGACCGTGGGGTAAATACATGAATGTGGATAGCTTAGACTTTAGTTAAGCACTGGAAAATAATAGGCAAATATGTGGTAGGTAAGTCTAGGTGATTATTACATGTTTAAGCCAAGTTAATGAATTATTAATGTAAGGAAAATATTTTGAAAATGCTGTATACATACTCTGTGAGAACCGAGGGGACAATGTAGTGTATATACAATTTTGGAGCCTTGAATATGTGTAGGGAATTAATGATTTAACATAACTAAATATTAATGAACTAATTTAAGGAAGTTATACAAATTAATTATGGAAGGAAAATGTGTGAGAGTTGTTGGGAATAAATTGTACAGATAACCATAACCGTGAGTGGTTATGTGTAAATAAGACATTTAGGTGTCATTTTTATAAGTAAATTTTACGTTAGGCTTAAAGGCACATGGTTAGACTATTTTCATTGTGCTTATCTTGAGCTTTAAATATTAATTATTAATTTTAAGTTGATTACATGAATTAAATAAAGATTCTGATGCAAAAATATAATTTTAATAAATATAACCACCTAGGAGTATTTCAAGTGAACACTAATGAAATTAGGTGTTACTTAAACTAAATATAATGGTACCATATAGCTTAAACGAATTTTATAAGTATGTAAATAAATAAAAGATCATACTTGGGTCAAAATGAAATTTAATAAAAATATGGAGTAGTAAACCTAATATAAAACCGAAGAGAAATGTTTTAAGAATTTTAGAAAAGTGTAAAAATACAATTTTAGTATATTAAAAAGTTAAATGTAAGAATAGAGAAATAAAAGGGGTATTTTCATAATTATAGTAAATATGAGTCAAAGGAAACATTTGGGGTGGTCAACATTGACCACATATGACATTTGACCAAATTAGAAAGCTAAATAAATTTATTTGATAATTAACGGAGTGTTGAATAAAAAAAATTTAAAAAACTATATGAGTGTTTTTGTAATTACCGAAAAGATTGGGTAATATTTGTGGATTAACTGAATTGGGTGCTGATCGGAAATTGGTAAGTATGTATATATATATATGTATACTACGATATTGAAAACCTTAGGTTATAAATTAAGTATGGTGTTAAATGTAACAAATATGACATTTGGGTTGAAATTGTAATTAATCAAAATTAAGTGGGGAAAATATGAAGATCCCGAAAACTATAATGGTTGGTTTGGAATTAGTAAACAGATTGTAATATAACGTTACAATGTTATAATGTGACATTTTACTAAATTATAAGAAGTATATCGTTAAGAGATTAACATGGTATGATTATACCTGGTAATCAATTACGCGAAATGATAAGTTAAGTTGGGGATTGTTAGAGAGTATATTATATGCTAGGAACCTTACATGTAAGATACATAACAATGTATAACCGTATATTGTAAAACCGTGAAATCAAGTTTAATTAAGATACGTATGGTTAGCATATAATGTGTGTGAGTGTAATATATTTGGAGATTTATGAGATAACAAGACATGAAATTTGATACAAGTAAATACGAAAACGTATAAATGTTATATGAAGGTATACGCATGTATAAACGTACGAGGAATGGATAACATTGACCGTTAGATAATTACCGTCATGTAATGTGCAACAAATGACGACGAGTATTACATATACATACGTACGAATCTATAAACGTACATGAATATAGATATATATATATATATAAACACGTGAGTATTAATATATACACGTAACTGTAAATATACGTAATTATACGAGAACGAGTAACCGCGTTGGGTATTATGACAACCGGGAATATAACTTCCACGTAGTGTATACAATACGGTATTGAATAATATATATTCGTAAGTTAAACCGTACGACGAAAATATGAACCCGAGTTAAACAACCAATCAATTACGAGGATTAACTACGGGCCACAGGTAGTAATTGTTATGGCTGATCAGCAAATTTCCGAGCGTGGGTACTAATATTAGATACATATTACAGTAGATCGGACTACGGGATTCGAGCTCTGGGAACATAGAGGATAGGCGTGCACTCGTCACGCTAGCGTTACTCGTCGGTGTACGGTATGTTCATTGTGTGGTCTGAACCTTTGAGGGAAGCCTTGGGTTCGGGTATTACTTGTGTATATGATAAGAGTGATATGCGTGAAATGTATGTGAATGTGTGGTCCAAAAGCTCTAAGGGTTCCCTTGGGTTTCAGACATTATTTGTGAATGCATGACAAGATTAATAATATTGTGCATGTGTTGTATGTGTTTATCGTTCCGACCGTCAAGCGATTATTAATTGTGCGCGTACGTTGTTCGGACTTGATAACAATTATCACTTAACCTATATGTGGACCTTTAGGAGAGACTCTGAGTACTGACTTACGAGAGAAAGACCTCTCCTAATACTAAGTGAGCAACTTAGTTTAGAGACATGGTATTAACCGTCTCTAGAGCGCTGACTCGAACTAAAACATCACCTAGCGGACTTCTAGGTATATGTATATGGCCGATGGGCCTCTAATGAATGTGTTTTCTCCAATAATGAGATTGAATCTCCAGGAGACTAATTGAAATATACTAACATATGAGAGTGTAATAATTAATGATACAATGTTTAGTAAATCCTGGTCTGCATTTGTTCCAGCAGGTTACGCATAGTGATCACTGAGTGTTCTCCCCGGATCGGGGTTCCCACTCTATTAGCCCACACGAGCCTACATAGATCGTTGACCGGAATGTACCGCGTTGGTACCAGGCTTCTTGCCACCAGGACGACTGTCCATTAATGAATAAAATTTACGGGTTGTCCTAACTTGACACCCAACACATAAGAAGGTTACAGAATGTTGAGAACTTGAGAGATCGATGGTATATAATAAGAATCAGATTGTTTGCTGAAAGACAACGTACTCTAACACTTTATTTCGTTGTTGTGATTATGCATGTATTGTGTTGTATGTGAATGTAGTGACTGCCTTGGTTGTGTTTAAATGTTTTCCTTCTATGTACTTACAGTTTTATTAAATCGTAAACTGGTACAACATGTAACGAATCTCATGTTAAGACGGCTAATTGACCTACGTGACCTAAAGGGTCTAAGATAACATAGTTAACATACTCGACCAAGTGCTGAGCCTTCCATGGGCACCGATATATGCTGTTTCAGGTGAATGATGATTGGCGTTCAAGTGCGGGATCAAGGGTAGATGACCTCGACCTTTATTCATTACGCTTCTAGGATTAATGTTAGTACGTGATAACTTTGGGAATACTATAGGTGCTCACTTGTCATAGTTATTTAGTTGTATTTAGGATGTTATAGTTAATATCTCGTTCGTCACTGCGGTTATTTATTGTCGTTGTTTATTATATTTCGTTTCTGCTTCATTACTCGCATGGGCGAGTAATGGCATGTGACACCCGAGTGAGGATTATTAGTATTTCAACTTCCGTTGTAAGACGCCTTTAATTCTGCTACGTGAGTGATCATTACGGATTTATTGTGAAGGGTGTTACATGCCCATGCACACAACCTGTTTATCCAATGCATTATACTCATATTTCAACTTCACCACAACACAATAAATTCCTGCACATACACATTCCATACCCAATGTTTTCCCAAGCTTTTAAACATCATTTAAAAACCTCAAAATTGTTACATTATCATTCCTCATTATACTACAACATTCTCATTACTCATTAGCATATTCATTACTCATTTTTACTACACAAAAACTGTTGCATTAAGGCATACAAAACTATCCCAAGGTAAGGGTATTTACCTTGTCTTGCTAGTTTTTCTTTCTTTCCTTTCCTTCTCTTCTTTTCCTCTTTCTTTCTTCTCTTGTTCTCGGTTTTTGTTCAAGAAATGGCAATGCTACAGCCACCATACCGATACACACAAACACTTAGCATCCATGTTAACTAACCCTAGTATTTAGATGTTTTTAGGGTTTAGAAAAGAGTATTACCTTCCAAGCAATGAATAAGGTTCTTGACTAGCAAGAGAGCAAGATTCCTAGCCCAAAGAAGAAGCCAAAATCGGCTGGAATACAAGGAACAAAGTAAGGCTTACTTTGAATTTTTGTTTTGCCAATAAGGGCTAGAATTTTACCTCAAAATGACAAGGAGGTGAAGGTGCTTCTAATGGTGGTACTCAAGCTTCAAATGCAGCACACCCATGGAGATGAAGTTGGTTATTTTCGATTTTTGAAAGGAGGAAGATGTTCTCCTTTGCAAGGGGATTCCAATGGTACTAATTTTGTAATTTTTGGAGAAGGATTAAGGGGTTACAAAAGGAGAGAATGTGAGAGTTGAGTGGGTGTTCTACTAGCCTCCATTACCGGCTGGGAGAGGAGGAAAAAATCAGAAGGAAGAAGAAGGTGGGTACGGTGAGGGAGTGAGGGATGGAAGGGAGAGAGCCCGACTTCCTTTTCTACTTTTCTACTTATTTCATTTGTCTTTTAGCTAATAAGAAAGAATTAAGAGAGTGTGTGAGAGAGGGAGGGAAATTGGCTGCCACAGCCCACACACACAAACTTTACATTTTTATTTCACTAGTGGACACACTAGTTTGGGTTATTTATGTTTTTACCCCAAAACTTTCCGTTTTTGACAGTTTCTACTAATTCCTCGTTTTATTGATTTTATTGGTTCTAGATCTTCATTAATGTTTATTAATGATTATTTAGTTGACCAAAATTGTTACGAGTCTATTTGACCCGCTTAAAGTCACGTTTTCCCGGTTTCCTCGAAAAACGTGCTTTAAGGTTCGTTAGCGTTTTAAACCCGTTTTAAAGGTCTGTTTTCTTCGGGATTTGTTCCCTCATGTTTATTTAAGTGTAATTAAGCTTCAAAAATTATAATTAGCCTAATTAATCACTATTTTTAATTACGGGGTATTTCACTACTAATCCTAACTGATTTTACCGAGACTTCTCAATCAACTAAACCCCGGGGTTAATCGTCAGCACTGACCTTAAGTTCCCCCTAAGTTGCAATGTAGTCTAACCTCAGCACTTACCACTTTATAGTACATTGTTTTAGTCCCCAACAATAATATTTTTACTTCCGTAAGCCCCATAGAAATCCACTCTAATGCTAACTTAAATCAGTGATATCAATCAACCAATTTAACATAATGACAATTAATTAGAGCAAACCCTAAGCAAATCCATTAACAAAGACTGGCTTAAAGGCCATAATCACTCAATAATCATCTTTAATTAAGAACAAGGACTAAAATAAAGCATAAATTTGAGTTCAAGGTTCAACAATGAAGTTTTAGCGAATTTGGGGCAAAATATTCATCCCAAACTACAAGAGAGGTTAAGCCTCCATTAGGGAATAAATAATATAGAGAGGAGAAGAATTAGACATGAATAAGGTTGGAGAAGAGCTTCAATGGTGGGGGGTCTACATCTTCTTTCCCTTCTTCCTCTTCTTCCTTTTTTTTCTTCTTTGTTATCTCTTCGTTTTCGTCTTTTCTCATCCTGATCTCACCTGGCTGGCCTTCTTCTCTTCTCCTCTATCTGTTGTCGTCCAAATTTTAGGGCTGGAGCGAACCATGAGTGAACCAAAGTGCTTTCAAGGCGCGTCTTTGTGTGTGGTCTGGGTTTGCGTCCGACTAAATAACCCGAATCACACTGTCGTGGCCAGATTACACGCGTTGATGACCAAAGTGAAAACTTGGCAGAAACTTCAGCGGTAAAGTGGTCCGGTGAAATACCCCGAACTTAAATAAGGTGATTAAATAATTCTAATATGGTATTTAAGGGGCTAATAGTGCCTAAAGAATATTGGTGAAGAAAATAAAGCCAAAAGAAAAGAGGAAACGCCTAAAAAGCGTAAATTGTAAAAACGAGCGTTACGCAACCATAGGAGGTATGTGACCTTGTTAAGAGTCGTATATGGATTTTTAGGGCTTAAGCATCCCTAATTAATGTATGAGAACAATTCCCGAAGGAAATGGATCCCTAAAATGAATTAAAAACGCTAATAAAGCTTTATCGCACATTTTTTGAGAAAAACCAAAAATGTGACTTTGAGTGGTCAGACAGACCCGTAAAAACTATGGTTGACTAACCAACTATAATTAAACATTAATGGAAGCTTAAGAACCATTAAAATTAAAGAAACGAGGAAAATCCAGAAAATGGGCCCGGTTAGTGAATAGTGCCAAACCGGGTAAATTAATGAGTGTTTTCTGTAAAAGACGAAAAATGCTCCAGCTGGTATGTATATGTGGGGACCGGTTTTTAAGATAAAAATCAGCCACTCACACACTCTAGACTAGCTTAATAATTTATTAAGTCAAAAAGCAAATAAAGCAAAAAGTAAAAAGCAACAAATACTCTCTTTGCTCTCTCTCTCTCTCTCTCTCTCTCTCTTCTCTCTCTCTCTTCCTCTCACTTTCTCATTTCCCCCCTCTCTCACGGTGGCCTCCCCCTCTCAGCTGAATTCTTCTGCCCCTTTCTTCTTCCTTGCGCCAACCTTCATCCTTCCATGGCAGCCCACCTTCTCTTGCTTGCCCAAGCTTCATCCAAGCTCAAAATGCGAAATAAAATACATATTTGAACTCCCCTCACCAAGGGCTATCATTCCATCTTTTTATAATTTCAAAATGATGAAGTTCATCTCCATGTGTTTTGGCCATTTAAAGAGGAAGCTAGAGATTCTTGAAGCTTGGAGTCCCCTCATTCTTCTAAAGTAAAAAGTTCCAAGGAAAACTCACTTTCCTCCATCTTCCTTCTTGATCGATTTGTAATACCTTGTTTCCTTCTTGTCTTGGAGCTTTGAATCATGTCTCCAATTGTGATGGAACCTTCTTTTTATTCAAGGTTTAAAAGCCTCTTCAAGAACTTCCAAAGGTAAACCCTAACTTTGTGCTTTAAGCCTCTTTTGAATCCTAGGGTTAGTTTAATGTGCCTAAGTGCTTGTACTTATTCCCATTGTCCTTTTTGGAAGGTGATGTATTGTAGTGGGCATTTGAATTGCCTTGGCCAATTTCAGAGCCAAGAGAATGGAGAAGATGAGGAGAGGAGAATGGAAAAGGAAACTTGGAAGAATTAGGTAAAAAGCTTACCTCGATGTTTATCTTGATATCCTTAGAATTTAGGATGGGTTAAATTAATTGAATGAACCAAAAGCTGGACGGAAATGTGTTTTGGTAGTTAGAGAAGGAATTTGTGAACTTATGTGATTTAAGGGCCTAAGAGTCATGCATTTTATGATTATGCATTATGTTGTGTTTGGAGGGAGGGATATGGATGAATTTTGAATGTTTATTGTGTGCTGGTAAGATCCCTTGTGGATGTGGCTTGAGAATGAACTAGGAAATGTGGAATTGTGCATTTGGGCAATGTGAGGAATGTAGGTGAGTTATGGCAAAATTTTGGTAGAAATAAAATGTTTTGGTGTTGCTATGGGTGAGAAATGTCCTAGGGTTCACTAGGTGTATCTAAGGATGGATTTGGTGGGAGTAGACTCCTATAGATGGTGGTTGAAGGCTTGGAAAAAGGAAGAGTAAAGAAGTGCGAGAAGCACTAGCAACTGAGTAAAGACATTGAATCTGTCTCGAGAATATTAACAAGGCTTGATAGCCAGAATGAATATCCAGTCTAAACCCGGCAAGGCAAATGCCTCAACGTGTTAATGTCAAGAGACAAGGTAAGATACCCAGAGTGATCATATAAGGTACCGGAGAATACCATTCATCACCGAAGTGGACATCAACCCGGTCAAGACATTATGAAAGGTATCTGTAGTCTACCCTAAGAACGGGAAACGTTGTAACCCTAAACGGGACGATTCGAAATCTAGAACCGCGAAGCGGGCTAATAAACAGAACATACTCAAATGTGATCCAAATGAAATGGCATCACTTAATAACACCGAGGAGCAATCCTTGAAGGGTGTAAAACAAATGTCATGATAAGAACACACGAATGAGAACAAACACTCGGTTAGAACACCTAAGGGATCCTATTTACTAGGGGATACCCTAAATTAATAAATGGTACCGATCAATACCAAGATACAAAAAGGGAGTCTCCAATGAACGAAAGCGTGATGCGATGACCTTATCATGGAGCCGATACTACCTTCAAACCAATTGATGGTATATGGGAAGTAATGCTTGTAAACAGCCTAAGATGGGTAGAGCTCTAGGCAACGTGGCTAGTATGCCATGAACCCACTACAATACATAGATACAACGGTTGCGAGACCTAATGTGAACCATAAGGAAAATTGCCGGTAACGGCCCCAGCAAAGGTTACTTAATAACCAACGTGCAAGATACCCCTCGTTAATGTGAGACCGCAAGAGCGGCGAACCCATAGACTCTTAGAAGAGGATGCCATCAGTGAACGTCCGAAATACATCTCTTTCAAAACTACCAATGTAGTGAAGCTTGAGACAATTACTGCCAAGCAATGTGAAATAAGCTTTTATAGCAATGATTGGAAACCAAGGAGTAATCGGTTAAGAAGAAACACCGTAGGTGTATAACATGAAGTGTAAAGTCAATAACGCTCAAGGAGCTCAGAAACAGAAAGAATATCATACTCCGTAATCCGTCAAGTAGATGGAAAACCATAGTATATATATGGTAGATTTACATGAGCAGAAGCTAATGACAGCGGATGCCACGGAAACCATAGTCATGGAAATACGAACATGGTGCGAAGCAAGCGACCAACGTATGTCAATAAGCACATAATGACATGGAGACACTAAATAAGAGATGGTAGACAGACCGGGCAACAAGCCAGAAGTCTGTGCCATGTGATGAAACACCTCACAAAGGAGGCAATGTGCATTCCTATTGCAATCGCATAAGGACTGATAGGTATCCTAAAAAGGTCAAATTGATAATAGAAGTAATAAACTTTGGGACAAGAGTACCCAAATTGTTAAATAACTAACTCGTACGAAATACGGAAGTGTTGTAGACATCACAATGAACATGGCACAAGCCAGTTAAGAGAAAGCTTAGAAACAACCGTGTGGCCTAAGGCCAAGAAGCACGAAGGGTGTGAAATACACCCGAAATCACAAGAAGTGAATTCCACCGGAATAGAAGCGGTAGAAAACCATGAACATTTAGAAGAACCGATGCATAGGAAATGCAAGGCACACAAGAAAAGAACACTTGTACAGAACCAGTTAAGTGGGCTTAATTCAGAAACCACTGACAATAGAGGAAGCACTACAACTAAGTAGTGGCTTAAACTCAACCGAAAATAAGTTGGAGGGACCCAGTGAATGATCATGAAAGTACACAACGGTATATACGATAGATTTCAAAGGAGCTGGATGAAAATCCAAAGCTCATTGAGTTGCGTAGGTACAAAATACCACGTGTTGATTGACAAACCTTATTCCCAAGATAAAAAGGGATAAAAGGGTGATCTATAACACATTAACATAACGAGAAGGATGAACAAAACCCCAAGTTATCAGGGTCACGCAGCAGGAGCTAGTGGGCCCAGAATTCTAAGGTTTAATATACCTAGCGAATGAATGGCTAATTATCAATGCCCTAAAGCCTCGTAGGCTAGAACCGAACCCGGTTAAGAGTTAAACAAAACTTCGATGAGAATTCTTGATGCAGGGACTAACCGGTAATACGGGTAAGACTCTTTGACCAAGGAACATATACGATAGACCGCATAGAAGCTGAAATAATCCATGACGGCTAAACGCCGTAGATCAATGTTCATGTTGACACATGGTAGATTACGTGGGCGTAATCCCTTTTAAGGGGGGTAGAGCGAAAACTGCGAAGTATATGTTTTACGTGATAAGTGCATAAACTACAATGCGCATAGCGCAAAAGAAATTGTTTTGATGATTGAGACTTATGTTACATAAACATTTGTACTCACTCATTGTGTAAATTTTGGTTATTTGTGAGACTAGTAGTGAAAAGGAGTAGGGAAACTCTAGGGGAATGAGAACCCGAATTGGTAATAGTATGAGACATGAGCCGGTATGAAACCGGTGTTGAGAAATGAGTGTGTATGGGAAATATGATGAGTATAAATCGGTATGAAACCGATGTTGAGCCTAGTGGGAATTGAGTCCCTTAGATGACGTGATTTGATTTTATTTGTGAGCAATTGGAGGATAGAGGATTAATTGGAATCACGCTTTTGAATTTTAGGTAAGTATTTGGAACAAATTAAGTAACAATCGATGAGTTGGGTAATAAGCGAGTACAGGAATCCTAGAACTTGGAAAATGTATGTCTTGCTGATTGTGTGAATTGAGGTGGGAGGTGGAACTTGATTTGCTAGCAATCAAGGGAAACAGAACACAAATTGGGGTGGATGGATAGTTCAACACCGATTCTGATCACATCGGGGTTGAAGGACTCTTGAAGCTCCCCATAAGTGGTCACGAGTAATAACGCTAGTAATAGTTATAATTATCATAAATTGGAATTTGGAGTTGTATGAAGTTTTCAAAATGAATTTCCAAACTGATTTAGTACAAATGATTTTCTTCAAACTCGAGAATGAGGATCGGTTTTGAAACCACTCCCACGGGTGCTAGTTGGACCTTCCCAAGGCTAGGCACCGGTATAGAGTCGAACCCGGGAAGTAAGGCTAGTTGTGAGCCGGTGGAAGTGATGATGAGTTTAGAAACCGCTATCTCCCGCTGTGGCTGCGGCCTTTAGTCTTAAGGACAGGTAGAACGGTGGGCGTGTGTTTTGTATTTTTCCAAGGGCACTGGGACAGTGTAGTCCTGCAGTAAGTATGAGTAAGTAAGTATGAGTAATAGTGCCTGAGGATCTCTAAATGTGCAAATGAATTTGATCAGAACCAAAGGACCGTGGCCAGAAAGCGTAAGTGATGTTAGTCATGACGGCCGTGAACCAGAAAGCGTAAGTGTTCAAACGTGACTGGTACCTGAGGGATCACTCGACATGGGAGAGGATGGTACCTTCTTTGTCTATGGATGGACCCCATGGAGAGTTTGGAAATGGATATTTTTAATTGCTATGCATGCAATGACATGTTGTTTGGATGTGTGGTATACATTGAACCAGACCTTGGTGTCTGTGAGGTTATATAGAAGTTATAACCCTAGTATAGAGTACCTATGTGAGTAACGATATTAGATTCACCAACTTTGAGGGCAAAGTTCTTTAAGGGGGTAGATTGAAATACCCCGAACTTAAATAAGGTGATTACATAATTCTAATATGGAATTTAAGGTCATAATAGTGCTTAAAGAATATTGGTGAAGAAAATAAAGCCAAAAGAAAAGAGGAAACGCCTAAAAAGCGTAAATTGTAAAAACGAGCGTTACACAACCATAGGAGGTATGTGACCTCGTTTAGAGTCCTAGATGGATTATTAGGGCTTAATCATGCCTAATTAATGTACGGGAACGATTCCCGAAGGAAACAGATCCATATGAATTAAAAACGCTAATAAAGCTTTAGCGCACATTTTTTGAGAAAACTCGAAAATGTTACTTTGAGTGGTCAAACGGACCCGTAAAAATTATGGTTGACTAAATAACTATAATTAAACATTAGTGGAAGCTTAATAACCATTAAAATTAAAGAAACGAGAAAAATCCAGAAAATGGACCCGGTTAGTGAATAGTGCCAAACCGGGTAAATTAATGAGCGTTTCCTGTCAATGACGAAAAATGCTCCACCTGGTATGTATATGTGGGGACCGGTTTTTAAGATAAAAATCAGCCACTCATACACTCTAGACTAGCTTACGAATTATTAAGTCAAAAAGCAAATAAAGCAAAAAGTAAAAAGCAACAAATACTCTCTTTTGCTCACTCTCTCCTCTCACTTTCTCATTTCTCCCCCTCTCTCACGGTGGCCTCCCCCTATCAGCTGAATTCTTCTCCTCCTTTCTTCTTCCTTGCGCCAACCTTCATCCTTCCATGGCAGCCCACCTTCTCTTGCTTGCCCAAGCTTCATCCAAGCTCCAAATGTAAAATAAAATACATATTTGAACTCCCTCACCAAGGGCTGTCATTCCCTCTTTTTAGAATTTTAAAATGATGAAGTTCATCTCCATGGGTTTTTTCCATTTGAAAAGGAAGCTAGAGATTCTTGAAGCTTGGAGTCCCCTCTTTCTTCTAAGGTAAAAAGTTTCAAGGAAAACTCACTACCTCCATCTTCCTTCTTGACTGATTTCCACCCCTTTGTAATACCTTGTTTCCTTCTTGTTTTGGAGCTTTGAATCATGTCTCCAATGGTGGTGGAACCTCCTTTTTATTCAAGGTTTAAAAACCTCTTCAAGAACTTCTAAAGGTAAACCCTAACTTTGTTCTTTAAGCCTCTTTTGAATCCTAGGGTTAGTTTAATGTGCCTAAGTGCTTGTACTTAGTCTCATTGTCCTTTTTGGAAGGTAATGTAGTGTTGTGGGCATTTGAATTGCCTTGGCCAATTTTGGATCCAAGAGATTGAAGAAGAGGAGGAGAGGAGAATGGAAAGGGAAACTTAGAAGATTTAGGTAAAAAGCTTACCTCGATGTTTATCTTGATTTCCTTAGAATTTGGGATGGGTTAAATTAATTGAATGAACCAAAAGCTGGATGGAAATGTGTTTTGGTAGTTAGAGAAGGAGTTTGTAAACTTATGTGATTTAAGGGCCTAAGAGCCATGCATTTTATGATTATGCATTATATTATGTTTGGAGGGAGGGATATGGATGGATTTTGAATGTTTATTGTGTACTGGTAGGATCCCTTGTGGATGTGGCTAGAGAATGAACTAGGAAATGTGGAATTGTGCATTTGGGCAATGTAAGGATTGTAGGTGAGTTATGGCAAAATTGGTAGAAATAAAATGTTTAGGTGTTGCTACGGGTGAGAAATAACCTAGGGTTCACTAGGTGTATCTAAGGATGGATTTGGTGGGAGTAGACTCCCATAGATGGTGGTTGAAGGCTTGGAAAAAGGAAGAGTAAAAATCTGTAGCAAATCGATGTTTAGTGCCTTGGGATAGCAAGGAAAGAACTAGTGTGCAAGACTTTGGAAATAGGAGTTGAACTTGAGTAATGACTGTGCAAATGGTTAGAAAGGATTTGGAATGGTCAAAATGGGTGAGAACAAGAGATAAGTTGTTAAGAGGAGTGTGGAAAATGCACTAGAGTGCATAAGTGCAAAAATGAGGAATTAAGTTATAGAATTGAGCAAGAATGGAGTATGAGTATGACCAATGATTTGGGAAGGTTTAAGGAGCGCTTTAGGGTGCTAAAACATGTTAGGAAGCATGTGGAATGGTTAGGGAAAGATTGGGTGAGAATTGAGGAGGATTTGGAGTTCAAAGTGAGTAATTAAAATGAGTACTGGGCTGGACCGACCCTAGGACCGACCTTGGTAAGGTCGGTCGGCCTGTAAATTGCAAATCCGGAGCATTCTGACTTAGACCGACCTTAGGACCGACCTTGGTAAGGTTGGTCAGGCTTAAATTTTCAAGTCCGGAAGTCTTCTGACTTCGACCGACCTTAGGACCGACCTTGGTAAGGTCGGTCAGGCTGAAATTTTGTAAAAACGTAACCTACTGACTCTGACCGACCTTGTGACCGAACTTGCAAGGGAGGTCGGGCAAAAAAAATTGGCATTAGCAATAAGCCATTAGGAGTGTAATGATGATAAGGACAATGTGCACCTTAGGACCTAAGTAAACGAGTGTGAGAAGTGATGAGAAGTTGTAGACGTAAGTACACTTGAGTAGACCTAAGTTAACGGGATAACGGAGTGAGTACGGGAGTAGTAAATATTTACATACTGCAATACCTTAATGTTAATAGAAGCATTTCGAATGTTACCAGTGGAACAAGTGTGAGCCGAAGAATGTAAGGCAACGTGGTAAAGTAACCATTGATGTAAGGTATGATTTTCTCATGCCCTGTATGCTAACCGTGCTACACTGATTTGTGTGCTTAATTATGTGCCGGCTTAATCAAGATAAAGCATGAAAAATGTTCTATTGCATGTTTGTAAATCTTGATGCATGATGTGTGCACTAACCATCCTTGTATGATTGTGTGGTCTAACCTAGTGATATGGACCGACTCGTAGATGAGTGTTGTGTGGTTAGTGACTAGTAGGAAGATTCATTTCTCGAAATAACAAAATCGTGGAAACACACAAAACTATCGAACCAAGAAACGATAATGCAAACCTATGAACTCACTAGAACGTGAGAGAGTGGTACGGGATTAGTAAACTCCCGATAATGGTTAGAGAATCGAAAAGAACAATCCACGAATTAAACCATAGTGGAAAGAAATGATGAAACCTCTATTAAGAGATTGGTATAGTTCAAAGACGTGAACTTTTGAGAGAAGTAAATGAATAATAAGGGACCATCAAACTTCCTTAGATAAATAGTCGATCCACAATATGAGGATCCGACTTAGTATGACAAAGTGTCCCAAACATTAAAGTATTCGACATATTGGGGAAACCCTTAAATCTGAGAATATTAGAAATTGAGATAATTCCCAAAGCTATTAGTGGATATCGAGAGTGATACCTCTAGGCTAATCCTTGAGATTGTAATGTAACTCCGAGAGAGGAGTATTTGGGAACTGAGTAGTTCGGTAGAGAACCGAATGTTTGTGTATTTGAGGAACTAGGTGCATAGTTCAGTGTAATGGTCGAACCTTCCCACTATGCTAGACCCAGAGTAGGGTCAAAATCGGGAAGTAAGACCAGTATTTGTAAGCCCGGTGGTGAGTCTTGTGTATGACTATGCCTGAAGGTCATGGGTAATGACTTAATAGATATCCAGTAAGTATGTAATTGAGAAGAGAGAAGTAAGTATGTAATTGAGAATCGAGAAGTAAGTATGTAGTTGAGAATCGAGAAGTAAGTATGTAATTGAGAACCGAGAAGTAAGTATGTAAATGAGAATCGAGAAGTAAGTATGTAATTGAGAAGCGAGGAGTAAGTATGTAATTGAATGTCGAGAGTAGAGAATTGAGCAAGTAGAATCGAGATGGAGACTTGTAGTATATATGAACCCAAGAGAGCTCGAGTAAAAGTAACCTAAGGGAATGGGTAAGATAATAAATAAAGACTAAGGCATAGTGAGGCAGAAACCCTCAAGGCCTAGAGTAAGTTAACACTAATTAACAGACTTGTTGTGTTAGTAGTTAATGTATTCCTTGTTTGAATACTTCTGTATGTGAGCATGTATATTGAAAAAAAATGAATCCCATGTTCTCGACCAAATAGTCGGCATACCCCCGTTAGCACGCGCGGTATGCGAATTTCATATGCAGCGATTTGCTGAGCCCCTAGGGGCACCTTATTCTACAGGTACTTGAAGTCGAACAGCGTAGTGTAGAACGGGGAGGGCTGTATAAGCATGGGTAGTTGATTAGAGATTATTGGTTTATTTGTAAGTGTTATACTGAAGGGCCGAAGTGTATCAGCAGTTTGAAGGTTGTAGTAGACTCGGTATAAATGAAATTAATGATTGTATTGGGATGGAATTGGTTAAGGAACGAAATGTATTTGTTTTGTATAGATTGCTCGGTATATTCAAGTTCATCAGACCGATAGTATGTTGTATTTGTAATTGGCCTTGTTAGCCACGTGGGTGACTAACGGCATTGTACACCCACCATTGTGTATGTAATATCCGCTGCGAAGACAAGTAATTGTGAGATAATGACGGTATTAGCGGTAGGGGTGTTACATCCGGGTTTGTTGACTCGAACACAAACCTGGACCAGACCGAAAACTTGGCAAAGACTTCAGCGGGGGTTGGTTTGGGTCTATAGACTTGGACAAAAACCTGGACCAGTTCGAAAACTTGGCAGACTTCAGCAGGGGTTGTTCCAGGTCTATAGACCCAAACACATACCCAGACCATGTACAGATTTTGGCAGAAACTTCAACACATACCCAGACGCAGCTTAAAATGCACCAAAATGCATGTTTTTCTCCTATTTTGTCTTGTCTTGGTCTCGAACCTCATGACACGCATCCCAAAGTCTCATTCAAGCACCTGACTAGATCCTTTTCATCATTCCATTGTGCTCCAGTGAGCTTTTACCTAAATTATAACAAAAAATGTAGAAGCTCACTAATAATTACCAGTTACTCTATAAAGTGGTGAAAATATGGTTATAACCCAAGTCAAATACAGGTGAATACAAACCTAATAAATGCATATTTTCACCACTTATCAACTCCCCCACACTTATCTATTTGCTTGTCCTCAAGCAAAACTAGGACCCCACAACAAGGAGAGATATTTAAGGCAAGCAAGTGTTTAGATGAATTCTTGGATCTTAGTTAACAAAAAGGGTGGACAACTCATGAGGAGTGCAAACCAACCTAATCCTGGTGACATGGGTGTGCTTAAGGTAAATAAAAAGATAAGAGTTTTAGGGTATGATTTGGAGTGATTCAAATTTTAAAAGATTTGGAAACTTGAAGAACTTTTACCATGGCCAACTTCTCTCAAGAATGGGCATTGAGGATAAAATAAATGCAAAATTAGATGATTGCATTCGTTTCACATTTGCATAAGAGATGAGAAGAAGGATTTAGTAATTTTTAGCCTTTTCATTAAAGAACACTCAACTCTCAATTTGATGGTTACCAATGGTGTCTCTCAAGTTCCTTCAAGAATTTTTTGCAAAGAAGCACCCATTTACAATCCCTATGAGAGAATAAAGAAAGAAACCCTAAGCAATGAAATTCTACCAAGATAAGGTCATATGGTAGCACCACGTAAAAATGCTCCTCAAGAGAGAAATTTTCAAAAATTTTGGTGAAAAATCCCAAGAGTTCAAAGAAAACCTTGACTACTCTAAATGTAACTCTTAAATGGAAACAATAGATAAGCATAAGGAAATTGAGCGTTGCAAAAACAAAAGCTCATCTCCCCCACACTTAAATGGGAAAATGTCCTCATTGTTCATTGAGTATCTCGGGGAGAAATAAAATACCTTTTCAATGTGATAAGTGTGAAATATATCTACTTTTAGGTGTTTTATAATTCTTCCTATATTCACAACAATTCATGCCATATTTGTCACTTATCATATGATTTTCCTTAGATCTATGTTTTGATGTGAACTGATATATTTTATGTGTCAAATGCAAGTAAAAGTCATGGAATTGCATTATTCACTTCACCAGCTTCGCAACGCAACTAACGGGGAGCAAGACAGAGTCTAAATGAAGAATCTAGGCCCTGTTGAAGTTATATTTGACTGTTCAGAGGTGATGTCCAGACTTTCATGTCCGGACACAAGTCAAGTTGAAATTGAAATTTTTTTAAAAAAATCGCGCGGAAAAGAGGTGTCCGGACACGATGACAGAAGCAGCAAGAAGCGCAGCGTTTCAGTAAAATAAAAGAAAAAAAATTCTGATTTTGATTGATCCACCAGAATTTGCCATATAATGATGATTAGGGCTGCAAAATCAGCACGCCTCCACAGAAGAGGGCCTTGTGCCTCTCCTATTCATCTCCAACCTATTCCAACAATCACCACCACCACTCACGCCATTATCATCCACCATCGCTCCATCATCATCGACCGCCACAAAACCACCACCGTAATTCATACTCCCTACCATTCCACCATTGTCACACTATATTTTTAACGGAGGAATGACGTGACAGCAGAGACGGAGCGGGGATTCAGAGTCAATCTGATTAATTGAAGTTTTCTCTTTTCTCTATCTTAATCTACTTAATGTCTTTCTCTGTTATTTTTCCTATTTTTAGTTCTATCTTAGCGTAGTTAGTTTAGCTCCCCGGATTGGGGTAGCAAACCGGATCTTTATATTTACTCTGTAATCTTTTTAGTAATTCATTAATGCAATAGTTTAATTTCAGTTCTTCTTGTGCTTTAATGTTCTGATCAATTATTAAAGCAATCCTTGTAGGTTTCTAATCAAAATGTGGCATTGAGATTAGTTAACAAGACAGAGGAAGTTAAACCGGATTAACGACTAGAAGCATGATTTTCCTATAGGTTAATCTATCTTCAATAGGAATTGATTATAACACCCCTACCGATAATCCAGTCATTATCTCTTATTCCGTCTCCATTACCAATATCAAGCAGCGGAATTCTTTCTCCAAACGGTGGATGATACAATGTCGTTAGTCACCCACGTGACTAACAATGCCAAATCCAACACAAATACAAATACAATATTGGTCTGATGAACTAATATACCGAGTACTCTATACAAAACAATACATTCATTTCGTTCCTTAATCAATTCAAATACATATACAATTACATCCTCAATTCAATTCTATACCGAGTATCTACAATCCTCGAATTACCGACACATTTTAGATTTACAATTCAACCATTACAACTGCAAAGTCAATACTATATTCCTTAATCAATTACCCATTCTTATACAGCCGTCCCCATCCTACACTCAAATGGTATTCGGCTCCAAGGTACCTGTAAAATAAAAACGGTGCCCCAAGGGCTCAGCATATTGTTGGTATGAAATTCACATACCCCACGTGCTAACGGGGGTACGCCGACTATTTTGTCGAGAACATGGGGTTCGTTTTAATTCAACAATCATGCTCGATAACAATACATTAATCATGCACAACAGCGCAAACATGCTCGCATTCAAAGATATTCAAAAAAGGAATACAATCCATACGGATATCACATCAAGCTCAGTAAATTCATTTACCATATTCTTAAACCTTGAGAAACCTTATCTCAAGTGAGTCTCATTCTCGTTAATTACCAACTTATCCATCCCAACCAGATAGTTTACTTGTCTCCTAGACCTTTATACACTCTCGGTTCTGATCCAGTTTCCTTAATTATTCTATTCTTGAATAATTTTAGGTTAAGCCTCATAGGCCTTCGGGCAGAGACATATATAGGTCTCACCACCGGGCTTTTATAATCTCAATACGGGATTAGAAACATTCTCTCATGTTTCCTCTTTCCTATTCCATAATACCCAGCTTGCCTCTTTAGACGGGTAAGCTCTGTCAGTCTCACTCCAATCGGGCACCACTATGTGGCACACGGTCCCGCAGGGCACCACTATGTGGCACGCGGCCCGGTAACAAAGGAGTTTGACCATGGATTCGAAAACAAACGCTCTGTTGTTTCCTCTTCCTTGCACGTGTGACTCACAATCCCCTAACCCAACTTTCGGGTTAGTAATAATACATACTCACATATATATAATTATGTATTAGTCAGTAGCATCCCTCTCGATGCCATCTCACAACTTAGGAGATTTTCCAAATTCGCTGCGTTCACCGATTTATGGGTCACCCTACTGTTATACCCAAAATTTTAACCCCCTCGGAATAATCTCTAAGGCATACGTTACAAAGGGCAAAATGCACCAAAGCGGGATTTTCCAAGGACATTATCGGGATTTTCTATTTTCATATGACTTGTTCACTATCTCCAAACACTTCCAAAATCATTGTCAATATGAAAGGTATTTCATGATTTTCTGATAATATTTATTCTGGAAATTTAGCTTTTAATTCATATTATAAGCTAATTTCTTTAATAATTAACACATGAAATAACCTGCAAATAGAAATAAAAAGGTTTCCAAAACTAAAATGAAATTGTCACATGGTTAGCATGACTACATATAGTCATAAACCAAAAATTATTTTATTTGGAACCTTAGCCCAAAATTTAAAAGAGAAATTCAATCATTTTTGCAATTTTCTCTCTCCTCTAGAAAATACAGAAATCAAATCAAAACGTCATGAAATTTTTATACAAGAAATATGATGATTTTTAGAGACTTATGCCGTTGGAATTTCGTTATTTAGACTTTCCAATCATCAGTTATGAATTATGGAAGATTCCAGATTGTGAGATTTTTATCTAATCGGTTAGTTATCAAAATAACCCGATTCCTACTCTCAAAATTCCTAAAACTCCTTCTTTACTTTCAGTTAAAATTTCATAATTTTTCTCGGCCTGCAGCATATTCTAAAAAATCGATTCCCTTAGAGCACAAAATCAGTGTTTTAGATAAAGATCTTGTTCTATCAATTTGACCATGCTCTTTCTATAAAAGGACCTTCCGAAAATGAACTTGGGCAGGGAAGAACACTTCCAAAGTCAGAAAACACAGCCACAAACCTTCTCCCCACGTTTTTACACTTCCAAGCCTCAAATTAATACAGAAACACTGCAGAAATCACCCCGAAACCACCAAAAACTCATCCTTTCTTCTCCCATTGAACTTCCATATACCAAAACACCACAAATACAGAACCAAAACATGGTTAACAGCCCAGGGAAGAAGGGGTGAGAAGCTGGTTTCAAACTCAAGCCAGAACCGAATCAGACGAAGCGTCGAAAGGCTCCCGGCGTGAAGAATCCAATCGAATTCGAAGGTAAAACAAGTAGAAACCTTAACTTCCTAACTCCTCACGAAGTGTTTAATCTTGTGCTAAAATTTGAATTCGAATTGACTCTTTAAGGTTTCTGAATTACCGTTTGTTTTCGTTTCTGGTCATAAAATTGTTCATTAAGTTTCGTCCTTAATTCGTAGTCAAATTGAAAATTTTTGATTACTAATGTGTTTATAATCTTTCAGGCTACAGACCCATAAATTTTGAGCCAAAAACACCATCGGGAACCGCCCAAACGCCGCCGTCCGAGGGCGGTCCGCACCTACAGACGCTTTGTCCGGGGTCCCAGACGCCCTGTCCGTAAGCCCGGACGCCCCCGGACGGTAGCGGGATTTTTTATTTTTTGATTTTTCAAACTATAGGGTTTTTAACGGTGCATGTCCGAGCCCACGGACGCCCTGTCCGTGGCCCCGGACTTTTCAAGTTTACGTTTTTTTTAGTTCTGTTTTCTTAATCATGTAATTCAATTGGGGTCCGTGGTCTGGACATTTGGTCCGTGGCTACTGACATAATTAAAATTTGACCTAATTATGCCTCCAAAACCCTAGTTTAGGTAGCTTTAATTTCACTTTAATTTCTGTCAAAAATATAAAAAATCAGAAGTTTGCGCACTTAGGTTAAAACGACTAGTAATAAGCCGTAATTAAACTAAGTAGAGGGACTTCTAGGGGTAATGAAAGTAATTGAACCCTAATTAAGTCGAATATCAAGCCCTCGAACCTAAACTCTCCTTTCCTAATTTGATCCAGTTTAAATTAGGTGGCAACTCATAATAGGTTCCAGTGAGCTAGCTTAGGTTTTAATAATGTTATATGACTTAGTTATCAAACTTAGGTTATAAGTGGACCTAAAACCCGATCATATCCTATTCAACTCCAATCAACCTAGGATAGGGTTTAAAAATCGAGGCTCACAGAATGGCGACTCTGTTGGGGACAAAATTCTTAATATTAACTTGTTTTATTTTAAGAAAAAGGGCTTAACTCGAAAAATTGTTTATTTATGGCTTTATTACTTTGTTTGTTTACTTTCGTGCGCACTTTAATTCTCCTTTGCATCATATGAGAGCGAGGGTCCACGCAAACCAATTTCACCCCGGGACCCGTTTGAGGGTCCCCTGTCAGGGACTCACACGTTTTAGGTGATGTGAATAAGTGGGGGAAAAGAGGAGGGTGTCGTCTAACCACATACCTTTTATACCTAGGCTTTAGCCCCAAGCATTTTCCTGGCAGTGTCCTTACCTAGCTTTGTTTGGTCATCCAAAGACCCGACCGTAGACGCACACCCTTTAGGTGATGTGAAAAAAAGTGGGGAAGCCCAAAGAGAATAGCGTGCAAGCCCTATTCCTTTGTGGTGACCTGGGCCCATGCCTCAAGCACCTCTCTGGATCGATCCGTACCCGTTTTGATTTAAACGTCTAGTGAGGACATGTTGAATTCGTGTGGGCCTTGTTTTCTTGTATGATCGGCCCACTACCAAGCCTAGAAATTGATAGGAACCTCTCCTACATCAACTCAGCCCAACCCGAATTGGCAGCTTTTTTGTTTGCGGCCCAGAGGCCCTGTTTGGTTTGATATGTGAGTGCAGACGAGTATATCTGAGTGGTTAGAATTGGTGTAATTAAAATAAAAGAAAAGAAATTAAAACTCAAAAAAAACGTCGGGCTGCAAACAAATCCCGGTCGTAGTAGTATAGTAAAATGTAAGCGACCGGATATCGAACCGTGGGACTAATGTGCATATTATAGTACCTAAGCATGTCACAAAAAAGGGGGATTAATTGACTTGTTTTTATAAATAAAAAGGAAAGATAAAATAAACTAAGTTAACAGATAAACTAATGGGACTCTGGTTCACGTTAATATAATATCTGCTCTTTCATGCTAGGTTTACTGGTTTAATTATAATTGTTTGGCATAATTCCTTTAATTATCTTAAGGTCCGATGAAAACTCATAAGAACTCGTTTTACCAGAAAATGCAAGGTCCGATGAAAACTCGAGCAAGTGCTAGTAAACGGCATTGTAAAAGGAATTATATTCTTGCAACTGAGTACTGACTTATCCGATGAAAATAAGTTTCCTATAGTTTTACGGCTTAATTAACCCATCTATTTTTTCACCGATCAGATTAGAAATAGATTTCGTAAAGCATTTTAATAAATTCATGAGGTTTATTAAAAAGATGCGAGATAACCTTTAAGCGTAACAAACTGCATTAAAATTAAAACCAGTAAAACATATTGCATAATTAATACAAATACATAATAATTATTCCCAGAGTATACGTAAACTAGCCTAACATATTAAATAGCGATCCGCTATTTAAATACGTGAGACTAGAGGTGAGACTAATGAAATGAAAAGAAAATAAATGGAGAAGACGGGAGAATAGAAATGGAATGAACGAGTGAATGAAGGTGTAGTGGATCGAAGATGGATCGATGGGGTGAATTGGAACTCCGGAAGGAACCACGGAAGGAACCTCCGAAAGGACACTGGAGAAGATGAATGGAGCGTGGTTTTTATAGAGGAAGGAAAAGTAAGAAGAGGGAACACCGCGTGAGTGATTTAAGGCAGCGCCTAATATGTTAAATGGAGTAGATGGATATGTTGCAGGCGCGTCGAAAGGAAGAAGCAAGTTGGAGAGAAGACAGTCGGCGAAGAAGAAAACCAGTTGCGTTAATTTCCTGGACATTTACACGCGTCCGCGTAGATGTCCGCTTTAGTTATGCGGACGTCTCATGGTCCTCCCTGTTGTCCGCCTTATTCCATGCGGTCGTCTCACGCGGTCCTCTCCCTTAGACTTGTCCGCTTTGTTGTCCGCCTTATTCCATGCGGACAAGACAAAAAATGCGCCGTCCTCTCCTTTAGTTGTCCGCGTTGTTTCATGCGGACACATGCGCGGTCTCCTCTCTTGTCCGCCTAAACTCATGCGGACACAGGGGCGGACACGCCCTTGCGTGCATCTCGCGTGCTCCTTTTTAATCCCTTATAATATGTAATTATTTGGCACTTTTCCTACATTTTAACACATATAATACATCAGTTAATATAACAACATAATTATAGGAAAAACCCAAGATAAGTGAGAAACATTACTTAAAATGCTGCAAATTATAAGGTGATTAAACCTTAATAAGTCTATATGTTTTGCACTTATCAAACTTCCTCACACTTGACTTTTGCTTGTCCTCAAGCAAAATAAGGAATATAATTATCTCTAAGCCATAATAATAAACAAGATTAAATAAGTGTAGAAGGGAATTTAGACAAAGTGACAATTAAAAGAATAATTCTGCTCTTAGAAGTAGGTTTTTACAAACAGTGAAGAAGAACAATTTAATAAAAGCATAGAAAAACTAGACTACAGAAAACAAGTTAGATTAACCTGGGATTTTCAACCAATTTCAATTCTCTAACCCGGGATGACAAGGGGTGTGAAGTAATGCCTTATTCCGCAATACCTTTCAACACCACGTACTCATGTTTATAAATATAAATTGCAATTTATTATTTTCATCTCTTTTTTTTTTGAATGCGAAGATTGTATATACAAAACACACAATTTTTTTTAATTGCATTATTTTTCTGTACCCCAGACTTTTCTCTCTATTCTTGTAGCGGTGTTGGGTCTTCTATCCCAGATCACGAGACCTTAGGTAGATAGGTGTTAAAGCACCCCGAAGAACTTAATAACCGGATAGACGAGGCCTGTTTTGGGTTAGAAAAATTCATAAACAGCGGAGTACCTTGTCTTTATCCTTTTCTTCCTTAACTTTCCACATATTTCCATAATCCCAAGCTAAACTGAATTGGTTTTTACAATTAGCACATCTATCATATTTTGAGTGAAAATAGAGTATTTTGATGGAAAATAATTTTATACAAACTTCTTAAATAAAACCATCTTTCAGTTGTCACTTGACATAATTTCAGACACTTCTACAATTATTTTATCTCATTTTTTTTCATTTTTTTTATACAGGCAATTAGAGTAGCAAAAAGCGAGTGTGGCATTATCGAACAACTGTCATATTTTCAGGGAAAGGTCTCTCCTTCCTCACACTTAAGAGGAGCAATGTCCTCATTGATCAAAATTAATTCAAGAAAAGGACCTTTCAAAATATGACAGACTCATAAAGGATTAATTTAATAGAGTAGGATTAACATCAGATAGGTTGAACATTAATATAATAAAGAAAGAACTGAGACTCCCCTTATATCGTAGATTGAGGAAGGTTTCCTTCCTCACACTTAAAGCTTTGGTAGGAGTGAGACGTTCCTCACACTTAAATTCGCGCAAGTGTTCAACCGAAGATATCGAAATTTCCAAAGCAACTGAGGTTGCTTCCCATATGCGAGTTCAGCTATATATTCGAATATAGAATTAATTCTGAAAAAGAAAAACAGTATAGCCAGCAGAACTCAAATTGCACAAAAAATTAATAAAAGGAAAAACATAGATAATAATGCATAAATAATAAAATAAAAGCATAGAGTAAACTGAACTGTTACCTTCCTGAATATAACAAAAGTTAGACAAGGTTCAAACAGTAAGAGTCTACAAAAAGTTAGTAAACAACAGAGTAATATAAAATAAAATAAAATAAAGATAACAATAAAATGAAAATCACTGCGGTGGTGGAGGCTGTACTGATCCCTGGCCTATCTGAGCAAGGAGATGCTGCATGAGCTGAGCGGTCCGCTCATTCTGCTGCGCTGTCTGTGCATGCAACTCGTCACTCCGGTCTAAGCGCTGTGTCATCTGTGACTGCTCAGCCAGCATCCTCTGCTGGGTCTGCTCAAAGCTCTCAAACCGCTGATGCATCTGCTGCTGCATCTGATGGAAGGCCTGAAGCTGGGTCTGTAGATCTGTCGAGATAGGAACAGGAGCTGGAATCTGCATCACGGCAGTCGTCGGCACGTAGGGCTCCTCTCCCTGTGCAGTATCAGCGGACGGTGGGTCGGGATCAGCTGAAGGTGTAGCTCCTGTAGAAGGCCCTGCTGCTGTGGAAGATGCAGTGGAAGACCGGGCAGTGCGACCCTTGACCCAGATACCGTCATCTAAGCGCATGAAACCCCAGCGCCGCACAGTCTGCAGTGTGACTGGGCGGTCTCCTGTCTGGAGCTCTAAACCTCGTGCGGCCTCTGCTGGGATGACAGTGTAAAGGTGGTACCAGATGAAGAAGGGAAAAATAGGAGTGATCTTCTTCTTCTTCGTCCTCAGATAGAAGAACACCTTATGGAGCTGGCCGAACATGATGTGGCTGAAGGAGATGCGCTGAGTGGGTGGAGATGGAGAGAGAAGGTAGTCTAATAAAGCATAATCCTCATCAGAAGCATCGTGCGCGCCAGATGGGCGAATCTGATGACTGAGGATCTCCAGGAGAAGCCTCTGAAGCAGTGTGGGGAAACTCGTGAAAGGGAGGACATCCTTGTCCTCCTCCCCTCTATGTCGGGTCCTCCGACCTACATCCTGAAGCCACCTCGACTTCGACCTCTGCATGTGATCCTGTGTGAATCCTCGGATATCGTCAGGACTAATCAGGATCCGTAGGATAGAAGAGAATGTCGCCGGTGTGATCTCAATGGGGTGATGGCGTACGAAAGAGGTAATGCTCAGATTGCCCGCCTGGGCATTCGCATAGAACTCTCTAACCAGCTCTGGACAAAAGAGTCCCCCACCCGTCTTTAGGACCGGCGAAAGTCCAAATCTGGCAAACAGGGTGTCCACCCCTGTAGCCTCTATCACCTCAGGTGCAAATCGCCTCTCCATCACAAAATCTTTGCCTAGATCGTACCAGGCACGGGCCTCTGCCGAAATGAAACTGTCATCCCAAAGATCCGGATGACGAAGAGGTGCAGAAGAAGATGCACCGGGGCAGTTGCCCCTAGCAGGACCAGAATGAGAAAGTCCACCACGCGTACGAGGGCGAGACATACTAATAATTTTTTAAATTAAAAGTGAACAAACATTAACAGCATAAAAATTAAATTAAACGGAGTAATAATAACATAAAAATTAATAAACCATAACAGCATAAAATTAATAAAAATTAATAAGCACAAAAACAACATAAAAATTAATAAACAAAAAACAACATAAAAATTAATATTAATAACAGAGCATTAATATTTGACATAAACAATTTAGCAAATTAGCAAAAATAGAAAACAAGTAGAACAAATAATATGAAATACAAACAAAAACAAAAATAAAATAAACAACGCAATTTCTACCGAAAATTCGACAGAGTCTCCCCTAAAAATCTTCGATTCTCCACATGTAATTCAGTCAAACTCAAGGTAATTTAATACCGTTATCACACAAATCCACATATAACATCCTATAATCATAAATTATTCTTTTAATAACAACAAGGCATTTATAGAATTGGAAAATGCAAATTTTAACAAGCAATTTTCGTAACTACCTATACCTAAATTTGGAATTCATCCAAAACATCAAATTTTAAGTATAATCAGTGTAGATTTAAACCTTGTGCATGTATAATATGATTATAGAAGAAGAATTTGTGGACAAAATCGCATTATAAGTTCGAAATTTTCGAACCCGTCGACCTAGGGTTTCGAAAATTCAGTCCCTAATTTCTCCTAGTGTAGTTCATCATTTATGGATTTGAAGCTATAGAAACGTAGAGAACGGAAAAACGAAGATTTCGGTACTAACCTTGCGTGATTCGGTGGAGAATTGAAGAAGCTGGAACAATTTGAAGAGGGGGGGCTAGTCGCGAGCTACTTCTTCTCTTCGGGTCGAGCTGGAGAAATTTGAGAATTGGGGAAGAACAGAAATAATGAAACGCGGAGCTTAGCTTCTGAATTGGTGGCGTCCGCGTGGAATGGGGCGGACAGTTGGGCGGACAGCTTGTCAAGTTGGGCGGAGTTGGCGTCCGCATCACGTTGGGCGGACAATTGGCGTCCGCATGGACGTCCGCATCGCATGGGGCGGACAAGGGTGTGTCCGTGTGGGCGTCCGCATGGAATGGGGCGGTCACGCCTATTTCTGACCGCGGGTCTGTCCGCGGGCTTCTGGGCGGACACGCCTCCGTCCGCGTATAACTGGGCGGACTTAGCCTGCTTGGGATTCTCTTTTTTTTTATTTTAATTAAATTTATTAAACAACAACAAAATAAATATGTCATAAAATTATAAGTTAGTAGTTAGATGACATAAAATTAAAAGTTAGTAATTAGATTGCTGGAAATTAAATGTTAGAAGTTAATTTACAGAAAATTAAATGTTAGTAATTAGTTGACAGAATATTAAACGTTAGGAATTAGTGTACATAAAATTAAAATGTTAGTAGTTAGAATTAAATGTTAGGAGTTAGATTAAACAACAAATATAATAATATAAACAAAATATAGTAGATAATTAATATAAACAATAAACAAAATATTATGGACATAATATTAACAGAATTAAAGAGAACAGAATATTTATAATTTAACAGGTGAATAATCCGGGGCTTAGGGACTAGAATAAACCTAGTCCCCGGCAACGGCGCCATTTTGCAGACGTGTATATCTGAGTGGTTAGAATTTGTGTAATTAAAATAAAAGAAATTAAAACTCAAAATAAACGTCGGGCTGCAAACAAATCCCGGTCGTAGTAGTATAGTAAAATGTAAGCGACCGGATATCGAACCGTGGGACTAATGTGCATATTATAGTACCTAAGCATGTCACAAAAAGGGGGATTAATTGACTTGTTTTTATAAATAAAAAGGAAAGATAAAATAAACTAAGTTAACAGATAAACTAAATGGGACTCTGGTTCACGTTAAATAATATCTGCTCTTTCATGCTAGGTTTACTGGTTTAATTATAATTGTTTGGCATAATTCCTTTAATTATCTTAAGGTCCGATGAAAACTCATAAGAACTCGTTTTACCAGAAAATGCAAGGTCCGATGAAAACTCGAGCAAGTGCTAGTAAACGGCATTGTAAAAGGAATTATATTCTTGCAACTGAGTACTGACTTATCCGATGAAAATAAGTTTCCTACAGTTTTACGGCTTAATTAACCCATCTATTTTTTCACCGATCAGATTAGAAATAGATTTCGTAAAGCATTTTAATAAATTCATGAGGTTTATTAAAAAGATGCGAGATAACCTTTAAGCGTAACAAACTGCATTAAAATTAAAACCAGTAAAACATATTGCATAATTAATACAAATACATAATAATTATTCCCAGAGTATACGTAAACTAGCCTAACATATTAAATAGTGATCCGCTATTTAAATACGTGAGACTAGAGGTGAGACTAATGAAATGAAAAGAAAATAAATGGAGAAGACGGGAGAATAGAAATGGAATGAACGAGTGAATGAAGGTGTAGTGGATCGAAGATGGATCGATGGGGTGAATTGGAACTCCGGAAGGAACCACGGAAGGAACCTCCGAAAGGACACTGGAGAAGATGAATGGAGCGTGGTTTTTATAGAGGAAGGAAAAGTAAGAAGAGGGAACACCGCGTGAGTGATTTAAGGCAGCGCCTGATATGTTAAATGGAGTAGATGGATATGTTGCAGGCGCGCCGAAAGGAAGAAGCAAGTTGGAGAAGACAGTCGGCGAAGAAGAAAACCAGTTGCGTTAATTTCCTGGACATTTACACGCGTCCGCGTAGATGTCCGCCTTTAGTTATGCGGACGTCTCATGGTCCTCCCTGTTGTCCGCCTTATTCCATGCGGTCGTCTCACGCGGTCCTCTCCCTTAGACTTGTCCGCTTTGTTGTCCGCCTTATTCCATGCGGACAAGACAAAAAATGCGCCGTCCTCTCCTTTAGTTGTCCGCGTTGTTTCATGCGGACACATGCGCGGTCTCCTCTCTTGTCCGCCTAAACTCATGCAGACACAGGGGCGGACACGCCCTTGCGTGCATCTCGCGTGCTCCTTTTTAATCCCTTATAATATGTAATTATTTGGCACTTTTCCTACATTTTAACACATATAATACATCAGTTAATATAACAACATAATTATAGGAAAAACCCAAGATAAGTGAGAAACATTACTAAAAATGCTGCAAATTATAAGGTGATTAAACCTTAATAAGTCTATATGTTTTGCACTTATCAGTGAGTCATTTGGGCTTCGGCCCAAAAGTTTAGACTTAGGTGATTTCTCTTTCAGCCTAATTCGAATTATCAATTTAGTTATAGGACCATGAAAAACAAATTTACCTAAAGCAGTCTATAAGACATGAAAATCAATCAGGCTTTTCCATTTCGGCCCAAGGCTCATTCTAGTCTAGGTAAACTTTTTGTTCGGGCCCTGTTGAGCAAAAACTATATAACAAACTATACAATTAAATGCAAGGAGTAGGCAAGTGCACCTAATCGGTGTAGTACAACAAGTGTCGTATCCACAAGGAAATTGGTCCTAACTTCCTAGTCTCGATACTTAGTAATTGTAATGAAAACAGTAAAATGGGGTTTAGCCGGTGGCAAGCTTGATTGTGTTGGTTGAGTAATTGCAAGAACTACAAATAAACTAAGGGTGAAAGTTTAATGGATTGGATGGAAAAGTACTTTGGGAATTTGGCAATCACCCAAACTACCTAGATATGCTAGCAACTCTTCTTATGCCATAGTTGTCTTTTTAGAACAATAATAATAACTCTCTAAACCAAAGATGAGTTAATTCTTACTTAGTTAATTTTATCCTTCAAAATCAATTAGGACTAAACTCACTAAGTAGCACTAAGCAAGTTCTAGAACAAAGCTCTAAATTATACTCACTAATCCTAGGAGCATAAATCAAGAGTTCTCTCTCAATTTGGTCACAAACCCTAACTCAAAACCAAATTGTAGATGAGGTTCACCACAAATGCACTCAAGAGATCAATTTGAGAACATTGAATGATAATTGAGAGAAAAACAACTATATTAAGGCATAATAAAGATTCACAAGCAAAATCTAGGGTTTGGGTTCAAAGACCCATCCCAAAGCACAATGGAGTACTACTCAAGCATAGAGGAAAGAAAAACTAGAAAAGAGTAAGAAGAAGCCATTGTTGAAGCTTGGAAGCTATGGAGAAGGTGAGTTCTTCCTTCTTCTCTTCTTCCTCTTCTTTCTCCTCTTTTTTCTCCTTCTTCACGTTCTTTCTCTTCTGCTGTGTGTGTGGAAGTGTAAACTGCAAAGAATGACTCAAACCCCCTCTTTTTTCCCGTTTTAAAACGATTGTTCTGGGCAAATTTCCGTCGGGACCGCCCCACAGGGGCGGTCCACAGGGGCGGTCCACACCAGAGGCAATTCCCGTGTTCTGAAATCGGTTGGACGCCGCACAGGGGCGGTCCACAACAGAGGCGATTTCCTTGTTCTGAAAATGACTGGACCGCCCCACAGGGGCGGTCCACACCAGAGAGGCTTTTTCTGCACCGAAATTGACTCGTTTGACCCCTCGTCTTTGACACACTCCTCGGGGTATTAAAGCTCAGCTCCAAAGTCTTGAGAGTCTCCCAAAAACCATTGCTCAAGTGAGCTTTTACCTAAATTTAAATTAAAACTGCATGAGTTCAACTATAGTAACGAAATGCTCTATCAAGTGGTGAATTAAGTCAATAGTTGCACGAAATAAAGGTAAATAAAGACCTTATAAATACATATTTCACCACTTATCAACTCCCCCATACTTATCTATTTGCTTGTCCTCAAGCAAAATTTGCTAGGAACCCATAGCAAGAAGGAACATAACCCATAGCAAGAAGGAACATTTATAGCAAGCAAGTATTTAGATGAATTCTTGAACTTTGGTGAGCAAAATTGTGAAGAATCTCAAGAGGAGTGCAACCAACCTTCTCATGGTGACATGGGTGTGCTTAGGGTAAATAAAAATATAGAGCTTCGGGGTATGATCTAGAGTGTTTCCAAGTGCTTAAAGATCTTTGGACTTGGAGGACTTTTACCATGGCCAACTTCTCTCAAGAATGGGCATTGAGGAAAAACAAAAGGAAAAATAGAGATTTGCATTCGATTTTCTTTTGCAACAAGAGATGAGAAGAAATAGTTTAGAATTACGCCTTTGGCTCCACAGAACACTCAACTCTCATTTGTTGGTTACCGATGGTGCCTCTCAAGTCCTTTTAAAAATTTCCACGAGGAAACACCCCTTAGCAATCCCTAGATGAGAAGATTAGAAAGGACCCCTAAGCAATAAAAATTCACCAAGAAAATGATTTATGGAAACACCGCAATTAATTGCTCCTCAAGAGAGAAAATTTGAAAAATTTGGTGGAAAGTTCTAAGTATTCATGGAAAGACTTGCTTAATACAAATGGAACTTCTTAATGGCAGCAATAGACATGTACAAGGAGATAAAGAAGCATCAAAAAGAAAAGGGCATTTCCCCCACACTTGAGTAGGACAATGTCCTCATTTGTCTAAGCGAAACCCAAAGGAAAATAAACAGAAGACCTTTTCGATGCTGGAAACATATTGTACGTAAAGTTGTAAAGCATTGCGTAATAATTGAGCGAACTAGTACTCCCCTGATAAGACGTGTATTGGGCAAAGGGTTCCCCCACATTGGAGAGTGTCCGGGTCGTTGAAGCGCGAGACCTTGGAAAATTTTGCAAGAGTGCCTCTTGCATGTGTCCTATGCAACGTTGAAGGGTGCTTGTATGCAGTGTGTAAGAAGCTGCAAAGCAGAGACAAAAATAAACTAGGCACAACATGATTCTGAGGAATACGCTTAAAGCCCATTGTTAGAAAGCAAATGGGGACTCATAAGTGAGTCCTACAGTAAACTTGTTCACGAAGTTATAACTGAAACAGAAAGCCGAGATAGAGTACGGTAAAGCATAGCGAAAGAAAAGATAAAAGTCAATAACAGCAACAATCTCGAGAAATACATAACAAAGTCAGCCAAACATGAGTCTCCAGTCAGCCAAACCCCTAAGAAACTACTGGGCTGGTGGTCCACCACGCTCGATCATGCGGCGCAGCTCCTCATACTGGGCGGCCAACTCCTCAGCGCGCCGCTGGTGGGCCTCGAACTCCTCCCGGGTAACCGTGAGAGGTGGTGGGGGTGGCAGGGCTAGTAGCGGGGCAGCGGAAGTAGATGGAGTGGTAGATGAACTGGAAGAGGACTCGGTGCTGCTAGCGGGCCGGATCTTCTCCCAACCTCCAGGAGCACGTCGAAACCCCATCCGCCGGAGGGCAGCATGGTCGATGGGAGCCATGGGAGGCTGCAGGACCGCCGCTCCAATGTCGACTCCGCACTCAAGGAACTGAGTGTGGAGGAAGTGAGGGAAGCCGAGATGCTGGGTATCCCGCTTCTCGACCATGTGGCAGAGGTGGTAGAACATCTGCGCGGAGATAGAGAAGGTCCGGTCCGGAGTCGGGGAAGTGAGGCTGTTCAGGAGGAAGCAGTCCATGGCGTTCATATCCTTACTGTCCCGTGGTAGAATGTTGTACCGGATGAGAGAGCAAGGATGACGCGCTGAGCGGCATCCTGGACCATATTCGGGGTCATGGTGACCCGGGAGACAGTGCCCGACTGGTTCTTCTTTCTGCGCGTGGTCGGGAGGGTGGCTAGGAACTGGCGGCGGTGGCTCTGGAGGTAGCTGTCTGGGAGGTAGCTCTCGCTCTCGTAGTCCTCCTCAGGGATGTCCAAGGCCTCGATGAAGAGCTCCTGGGTGATCTCTATCTGTCGACCGCCGACGTAGGAGACCAGCTTCGATACGCCCTCCCGAGCCGCATTAGCGTAAAACTGGCGGACGAGGTCAGGGCAAAACTCCCCACCCATAGTCAGGAATCGACCCCATCCGTAAAAATCGAATAGGGAGCGGAGGTCAAGGTCCTCGACTATGGAGGGGACCACGTCCCGCTCCTGGATGAACTCGCGCCTGGGCCCATGATGGTACCAAGCCTTGGCCTCTTCAGTGATGAAGAGGCCGTCGATCAGTCGGGTGCCAAAAGGGAGGTGGGCGGCCCGGTTTTGGCGGATGGTGGCGCGATCGAGTGGCTGCATCTTCTGAAATCAAAGACAAGGAAAGGAAAAGAAAGAAAGAAAAACAAAATACAAAACAACAAAGGAGAGTTAAACATTAATAAGGAAAAGAGAAAAGCAAAGGTTGTGCGTAAGCATATTCATGAAGTGCATGTGAAAAAAAAGAACGAATCAAAAATAACACAATAATTCACAAACAATTTCGGCATAACCTCCCCCGTTTTCCTATGTTTTCCTAGTTCTAAGAACCTCCACAAATCAACCCGAAGGTTGCCATTCAGATATGCACGCATCTCTGGAAACCAATGCATCCAATAAGGTTAAAGCGTATGAAGGAAAACCACTTTTTTTTTCATTTTCACATATTTGGCCACTCCAATTTGCAACATTAGTGCAATACCCTAGGCATAGAATTGTAATTGGTCACGCATTATCCCAATATGCCAACAAAGTCGTAACATAATTTTGTAAGGAAATAATGCTAAATAACACATTATTAACATTAAAGCATTAAGAGCAAAATCATGCTAAAACCACCACATTGCAACATTTTCAATCTCCAAACTCACACAAATTCCATAAATAATTATTCAACACAATCCAAATCCACAAATTTGCAAAATTCACAATTTACCACCTAAGGCCCCGTTTGGTTCGCATGTAATTTAACCGTAAATGCAACTTGCTCAAATTTTTTTAAAAATGACAAAATAGAGTTAGAATTACATACCTAAGTGTTTAGATGTAAAAAATAAGTAGAAATTTGACAGATTTGGGGCTAAAATCGAAATTAAATTCGATTTGGGGTTTAGGGTTTCGGATTGAGAGACAGAGGCTGTGGGCTGCTGGGTGGCGCGGTGGTGGTGGCGCGAGCAGGCGGGCGCAGGGCGCGGCTTCGGTGGCGCGGTGGTGGTGGCGCGAGCAGGCGGGTGCAGGGCGCTGGCGTCAGTGGCTGGGTTGCGCAGAGGGGAGGAAGAGAAATCGCAGGCTGGGGGAGTTTGGGGTTGGGTGAGGAAGAAAGAAAGGGAACCAGGAAAGAAAGGAAGGAAAGAGAGAAGAAAACGCTGCGTTTTCTAAAAATTTTTTTTCAAATTTTTGGGTGGACCGCCCCACGGGGGCGGTCCGTAGGGGCGGTCTCCACCTGAGAGTGGTCTCGAATTTTATTTATTATTATTTTTTTTAATAAATATCGAGTGGACCGCCCACGGGGGCGGTCCGTATGGGCGGTCCACAACAGAGAGCGAAATTTTTTTCAAAACTAGCGATGGGACCGCCCCTTATGGGCGGTCCGTAGGGGCGGTCCATAACAGAAAGCAAAATTTTCATTTTTTCTTGCACCCCAATTCATCACTTTCACACTCCAAGTCCCAAAATCACAAAGCATCAGTAAAAACCAAATATAACCACCAAAACACAACCAAAAGCAATAATGAAGACTAACAAGTAAAAACGCTTAAACGGGCAAGGAAAGAAATCCGGGTTGCCTCCCGAAAAGCCGCCTTTCTTTTTAAGGTCTTTGGCTAGACCATAGTAAGGTTTAGATGAAACCTGGTTCCCGAAGGAAAATAGGACGAGCTTCTACCCGTTTAATGTCACCTCCCACGTAATGCTTGAGCCTCGAACCATTAACCATGAAGGTTCCACCTTTTGTGTTGTTTAACTCCACAGCACCATACGGAGTCACCTTAGTGATAGAGAAAGGCCCGGCCCAATGAGATTTGAGCTTACCTGGGAATAGCTTTAACCGAGAGTTGTAGAGTAAGACTCGATCTCCCTCATGGAATTCTCTCTTTAGGATCATTTTATCGTGCCATCGCTTTGTCTTCTCCTTGTAGATCCGGTTGTTCTCATAGGCTTCTTCCCGGATCTCTTCTAACTCCGTCAGCTGAAACTTTCTCTTTTCGCCGGCACTCTTGAGATCGTAATTGAGCGCTTTGACAGCCCAATACGATTTATGTGCAAGTTCAACCGGTAGGTGACAAGCTTTCCCGTAGACAAGACGGTAAGGGGACATACCAATGGGAGTCTTGTAAGCTGTTCGGTACGCCCATAGTGCATCATCAAGCTTTAAAGACCAATCCTTTCTTGAAGAATTTACCGTTTTCTGCAAGATCCACTTCAGCTCTCTATTAGTGACCTCGGCTTGTCCATTAGTTTGGGGGTGGTAAGGTAGAGCGACCTTATGTCTCACTCCATACTTCTCCATCAAAGCTTCGAATTGCTTGTTGCAGAAGTGAGAACCCCCATCACTAAGGATTGCTCTTGGCACTCCAAACCTTGTAAAGATATTCTTCCTTAAGAACTTGGTCACCACCTTAGCATCATTTGTGGGAGAGGCAACGGCCTCCACCCACTTGGTCACATAATCCACAGCTACAAGGATAAAGAGATTGGAGCAGGAGGAAGGGAAGGGTCCCATGAAGTCTATTCCCCACAAGTCAAATGGTTCAACCTCTAGCATCACATTAAGAGGCATTTCATGTTTTCGGGAAATGTTACCCATCATTTGACAGCGGTCACAGGAAGCAACAAAAGCATGGCAATCTTTGTGTAAGGACTTCCAGAAAAACCGGCTTGTAAAACTTTTGCTGCGGTCCTTGCCGGCCCATGATGCCCTCCCACTTCAAGAGAGTGGCAATGTGTGAGAATGTCTTTCACTTCATGCAGGGGCACACATCTCCTTATCACCCCATCAGCACAGGTCTTGAAGAGGTGAGGATCATCCCAGAAGTAGTACTCGAGTCAGCGAAGAATTTCTTCCTCTGCTGGTAGGTCAAGTTATGGGGCACCACTCCCCTTGCTAAATAATTTGCAAGATCAGCATACCAAGGATCATCAGCTTCCTTGATCACAAAAACAGTCTCATCTGGAAAGAACTCGTTTATAGGCACACCTTCATCGGGCACTTCCATGCGAGAGAGGTGGTCGGCCACCACATTCTGCACACCCGGTTTATCTCGGATTTCGATTTCAAACTCTTGCAACAAAATCCATCTCAACAACCTCGGCTTGGCGTCCTCCTTAGCAAACAAATATTTTAAGGCGGAGTGGTCCGTATGCACAATCACCTTACTGCCCAAGAGGTAAGAGCGGAACTTATCTAATGCAAAGACAACAGCTAGGAGCTCCTTCTCGGTTGTGGCATAGTTTTTCTGAGCATCATTGAGTCTTGCTCGCATAGTAGATAGTTCTTAGAATCTTCTCCCTTTTTTGACATAGGGCTGCCCCCACTGCATAGTCGCTTGCATCACACATTATTTCAAATGGAAGGCTCCATCTGGTGACACAACTATCGGGGGCGAGATGAGGCACTCCTTGAGAGTGTTGAAAGATTTCAGACAGTCTTCATTGAAATCAAATTTTGCCTCTTTGGCTAAAAGGTCACACAGAGGTTTTGATATTTTTGAAAAATCCTTGATGAACCTTCTGTAGAACCCGGCATGGCCAAGAAAGCTTCTAATGTCTCTAACTGAGGTGGGTGGTGGTAGCTTCTCGATGACTTCGACCTTGGCCCGGTCAACTTCAATTCCATTGGAGGAGATTTGGTGCCCGAGGACGATCCCTTCTCTCACCATGAAATGGCATTTCTCCCAATTGAGTACTAGATTGGTTTCCTCACATCGGGAGAGAATGGTCCAAATTCTCTAGGCAAGAGTCGAAGTTGAGCCCAAAGACCGAGAAATCGTCCATGAAAACTTCCATGCTTTTTTCGATAAAGTTGGAGAAGATGGCCATCATACACCTTTGGAACGTTGCTGGAGCATTGCATAACCCGAAGGGCATTCTTCTATATGCAAACGTTCCATAAGGGCATGTGAAGGTGGTCTTCTCTTGATCTTCAGGGGCTATGGGGATTTGGAAGTACCCCGAGTAGCCATCAAGAAAGCAATAAAAGTCTTGCCCGGCTAACCTCTCTAGCATTTGGTCGATGAAGGGCAAGGGGAAGTGATCTTTTCTTGTAGCCGTGTTCAACTTCCGGTAGTCGATGCACACTCTCCAACCGGTTGTTGTTCTTTGGGGAATCAGCTCCCCCTTTTCATTCGACACCACCGTGATTCCTCCTTTCTTTGGTACCACCTGGGTCGGGCTCACCCATGGACTATCGGATATGGGGTAGATGATCCCGGAGTCAAGTAGCTTTAGGACCTCCTTTTTAACTACTTCCTTCATAATCGGGTTGAGCCGCCTTTGAGGTTGAACAAGTGGCCTATAGTTATCCTCCATGAAGATTCGATGAGTGCAGAAATGGGGATTGATACCCTTTATATCGGAGATTGACCAACCAATTGCCCCCTTGTGGTTTCGAAGCACCTTCAACAAACTGTCCTCTTGTTCACCTGTGAGGGAGGAGGAGATAATGACAGGTAGATCACAAGGTTCAGTCAGATAAACATATTTTAAATGAGAAGGTAGAAGTTTCATCTCCACGGTGGGAGGCTTCTCTACTGAAGGAGGTATTCTTTGCTCGCTTCTCTCCAGTGGTTCCGGTGGTGGGTAATGCGTTCTGAAGTATCTTGGGGCTCTATCCAAAGCAGCTATCATTTCATTCACCTCCGGATCCATCTCCTGTTCATCATCAGACTCAAGCAAAGCAAAACTCAAAGCATCATAATTAGGTGAGGGGGTGGATTATTTTGCAAAATGGAGTCAACAACATCTATTGCAAAAATAGCTTCCGCATGCGCAGGTCTTTTCACTATCTTAGACATGTCAAACTCAAGCTTTCATCATGAAGACGAAATAATCTTCCCTTTTTCCACATCTATCAAGGTCCTGGCAGTTCTTAAAAATGGACGGCCCAAAATCAAAGGGACCTTGACATCTTCTTCCATCAATCACTATGAAATCAGCGGGGAAAACAAAGGTTCCCACAGTCACTACCAAATCCTCAACTTTTCCTTTCGGAAGCACTAGAGACCTGTCAGCAAGTTGTAATTGCACAGTAGTAGGAATGCACTCACCAATCCCAAGTTTATTAAAAGTTGAAAGTGGCATGAGATTTATACTAGCTCCTAAATCACATAGACCACTACCGCAATTAAAATCACCAATAGAACAAGGGATGATAGGCAAACCAGGGTCTCCAAGTTTTGGAGGAGGGTGCCTTAGTAGGACCGCTGAAATTTCATCAGTGAGATGCACCGTTTCAGATTCTAGCAAAGATCTCTTGTTGGTGAGAATGTCTTTCATGAACTTTGCATAGATGGGCATCTGTTTCAAAGCATCAGCAAAAGAAATGTTAATTGTCAATTTCTTAAAAATACTTAAAAACTTCCCAAATTGCTCATCTAGATTCTTTTCTTTGAGCCTATTCGGGAAAGGAAGTGGAGGGAGATGTTTAGCAAGAGTGGGAGAGATAGGTATTCAGGAGACTTCTTCTCCTTGGAAATATTTTCCTGTGGAGATTGAACTTCCTCAGGTATCTCTCGGTCTTCCTTTGATTTTCTTGATTTTGCTTCTCTTGGTCATCAACTTCATCTTGGGGAGAGGGTTCTTCTAGGAGCCTACCGCTTCTCAAAGTAACCGCCTTAGCTTGGTCCCTTGGGTTAGGATTCGGTTGACTTGGTAGGGTGCCAGGCTGTCTCTGAGCAAGTTGTTCTGAGATTTGATCAACTTGAGTTTTAAGGCTCTGATTAAATGTCATCTGGTTGGCATTGCAGGCCTCCGGGTGAACTTAGTTTGAGCGGTAGTCATGAAGTTCATCGTCATATTTTGCATGTTTTGCATCATGGCTTCCATTCTAGCCAAGTTACCATCAGAAGAGGAGGAGTTGTTGTGTTGTGTTGTTGTTGTTGTTGTTGTGTGTTGTTGTTGTTGTTTGTTGTTGTGGTCTGAATCCTGGCGGGCCACCTTGAGGTCTATACCCCATTTGAGAATTGTTTGCTTGGTGGCCCTTGAGGTTTATAACCCATCGAGTTGTTGGAAATATTACTCGGTCCTCCTTGGGTGGAATCGTTGTTCCTCCATGAGAAATTAGGATGGTTTCTCCATGGGGCATTGTTGTTGTTATAGTTGTAGCTGGGGCGGTTGCTGACAAAGTTGACATCTTCTTGTCCCTCGATGTAACTTTTTCCTTCACAAAAATGGGTCTCATGGGGACCCGCACATATAGCACACCCCTCTGTGGCTGAAGTAGAAGATGATGAAGCAACAGATTTTGCATTCTCTTTCTGGGCTGTAGCAAGCTTCTCCACCATCTTTGTGAGTGAGGATATTTGGGCGGAAAGATGATCGGATGGTTCAACATGAAGTAGACCGGCCGCTCTTGGAGTTCTTCCCTTATTTCTGGCCCATTGCCTCGTGTTACTAGTCATTGTCTCAAGAAGTGCCATTCCTTCTTCAGGGGACTTGGTCATGAAACTACCTCCCGCGGATGAATTCACAAGCAACGGTTCGCATCGTCAAGCCCATTAAAGAAAGACAGGCATAACGATTGATCATCCAACCCATGGTGGGAGCAATTCATCAACATCTCCTTGAACCGGTCCCATGCATCGTACAAGGTTTCTCCGGGCTCTTGGAGAATGTTAATTTCTCCAATCAGTTGCCTCGTCCTACCAGTCGGGTAGTATTTGGCAAGGAACTTTTGAGCCATTTGTACCCATGTTTCGATTGATTGGGGCGGTAAGCTTCTAAACCATCTTGATGCGGAGTCGGATAAGGAATGGGGGAAAAGCTGCAACCGGATTCTCTCCTTTACGTTACCGTCTTTCCCGAAGGAATTACAAAAATCAAGGAAAAGACTTAGGTGGTTCGGAGCGTCATCAAGATTTGCTCCACTGAATTTTCCTAAGTCCCGAACAGCAGTGATGTAGTGAGTCTTGAATACCCATTGTCCGGCCTCTTGAGGCGTCAACACCGGTAGGACTATGGCCGACGGTCTTCCTTCGGTGTCCGGCTGGTTGTAGTCGCTGAGAGCCTTTTGTTGTTGGTTTCCGTTGTCTTCAATCACCAGTGGATCTAGACCATTCATGATTGAATTTTTCACAGTTCGGATAGCTCTCAACAATGAGCGCTCGAGCTCGGGTCTCGGACTAACAAGTGGAGATCCTTTGGCTCGAGTATTTGGCATACACCGAGAAAACACAAGGTACCTAAGCAATCACAAGAAAAACCAGCACTACAACTTAGTAATAGGAAATATAAACAAAGATAGGATAAAACAACAAAAACGAAAACACAATCAAAGAAAACAGAACACTAAACTTCAAACAAAAACTAAAACTAAAAATACCAGAACTAGGGAAATTGATGGAATCAATCTCCCCGGCAACGGCGCCAAAAACTTGTTGAGCAAAAACTATATAACAAAGTATACAATTAAATGCAAGGAGTAGGCAAGTGCACCTAATCGGTGTAGTACAACAAGTGTCGTATCCACAAGGAAATTGGTCCTAACTTCCTAGTCTCGGTACTTAGTAATTGTAATGAAAACAGTAAAATGGGGTTTAGCCGGTGGCAAGCTTGATTGTGTTGGTTGAGTAATTGCAAGAACTACAAATAAACTAAGGGTGAAAGTTTAATGGATTGGATGGAAAAGTACTTTGGGAATTTGGCAATCACCCAAACTACCTAGATATGCTAGCAACTCTTCTTATGCCATAGTTGTCTTTTTAGAACAATAATAATAACTCTCTAAACCAAAGATGAATTAATTCTTACTTAGTTAATTTTAGCCTTCAAAATCAATTAGGACTAAACTCACTAAGTAGCACTAAGCAAGTTCTAGAACAAAGCTCCAAATTATACTCACTAATCCTAGGAGCATAAATCAAGAGTTCTCTCTCAATTTGGTCACAAACCCTAACTCAAAACCAAATTGTAGATGGGGTTCACCACAAATGCACTCAAGAGATCAATTTGAGAACATTGAATGATAATTGAGAGAAAAACAACTATATTAAGGCATAATAAAGATTCACAAGCAAAATCTAGGGTTTGGGTTCAAAGACCCATCCCAAAGCACAATGGAGTACTACTCAAGCATAGAGGAAAGAAAAACTAGAAAAGAGTAAGAAGAAGCCATTGTTGAAGCTTGGAAGCTATGGAGAAGGTGAGTTCTTCCTTCTTATCTTCTTCCTCTTCTTTCTCCTCTTCTTTCTCCTTCTTCATGTTCTTTCTCTTCTGCTGTGTGTGTGGAAATGTAAACTGCAAAGAATGACTCAAACCCCCTCTTTTTTCCCATTTTAAAACGATTGTTCTGGGCAAATTTCCGTCGGGACCGCCCCACAGGGGCGGTCCACACCAGAGGCAATTCCCGTGTTCTGAAATCGGCTGGACCGCCCCACAGGGGCGGTCCACACCAGAGAGGCTTTTTCTGCACCGAAATTGACTCGTTTGACCCCTCGTCTTTGACACACTCCTCGGGGTATTAAAGCTCAGCTCCAAAGTCTTGAGAGTCTCCCAAAAACCATTGCTCAAGTGATCTTTTACCTAAATTTAAATTAAAACTGCATGAGTTTAACTATAGTAACGAAATTCTCTATCAAGTGGTGAATTAAGTCAATAGTTGCACGAAATAAAGGTAAATAAAGACCTTATAAATACATAATTTCACCACTTATCAGGCCCTGGCCCAAAGTCCTAGATCTAGGTGTCATACCTTTTAGGCCCACTCAAAACCATTTGTTTAGGTTTCAACCCATTCGAATTCAAGATAGTTTTCGTAACTCATTCATTCTAGTTTCTAGCCTCAAGGCCCAATAGGAACATCAAACAAATCTTAGATTTCAAAGTTTCTCTCTCGGCCCAGTGGCCCATTCACAGTTCATGTAGCTTCCTTTACCTTATAGCATCACTACCAGATTAAGGGCATTCAGGCCCACACATCCATTCTAGTCTAGAAGTCCCTCTAGCCCATATGTCTTACTTCAATCCCCAATCATTTCGGCCCAAGAGCCACAATCCCAAATCATTCCGGCCCAAGTGCCACATTCCCAAACACATTCAGGCCTAAGCGCCACATCCTCAACACTTTTTGGCCCAAGCGCCACATTTTCAAACACTTTCTGGCCCAAGTGCCACACTCTCTAAACATTTTGGCCCAAGCGTCACATGTTCACAACATTCTGGCCTAAGTGCCACAATCTCACAACACATTCCAGCCCTAGTGCCGCATTCTCATAACATTCAGGCCCAAGTGCCAACCCACTTATAAATCATCTGACATATGTGCCTCACTTTCAATTCATCCAGGCTCGAGTGCCAATCCACATTCATGAAACCGTTTCCACTCGTGCACCTCACATTCAATTTGTAAAAGATTCGGGCCCAAATTGGCATTCCTAGTTCAGGTATTTCGTAGAGCCTAATAAGAAGAAGGCGATCACGGTCATCCCAGCGACGTCCCAACGGTCGAGAGCTCGAGTCTTCAGCATGCAGGCGTCAGATGGTTCGGCAGAGCTCAAATTCAATAGAAGGCTTAAGGTTCACATGCATTCTACTGCATAACTTGCTAAAACATTCATCTTTTAAATGCATCACTCAAAGTTTTCAGAGAATGATCATTTTCAAACCACTAATAAGAAGCATCGATTTTGTTAAATCATCTTCTTCCTTATGTTCACAAATGGATGACTTTTTCAAGTCTAAATGGTAAAAAAAAAAATTGTTTCACACAAGTTTATTTTGAGAAAATGGTTCACGAAGTAATCATTTCCCGATAAGGGAATGCAAAGACTTGTATTTTGTTTCCAAAATGAACATGCCTTGCCAAACCCCACAGCTTATCCCAAGACCTCCAAACAACCCACAAAGCGGTCCTAAATCCACATCTTTTAAATTGTTATCATAAACCCAAAATCAATACTGGGGGCAATCTGAGTTTAAGTTCGTCATCTTTCATCTTTCGTTTAAATGTGTGAACGGGTTTCAGAGTGAAAATCTCGCGAGAGTGTCTCGAGTGGTAAAACCATGAGTGAACGAGCGTGTCATTTTTACACGACTCCGGTGAGACCACATTCAAAGGTAAGGTAAACGGCATAACTTCGACCGAAGGAGATAATTTGTAAATTTACTCTTAGACCTGTGAAAAGTAACAAAGAACGGATACACAGTTATCAGGAATGATGAAGCACCTAGGTACAGCACCACATAGTCGAAAAGCCTGTGAACCCTGAAACTGAACCCTAGGCACCCCCGCTAAGCCTTTCTTATATCCCTTTTTCGATATTACAAAGCTCTACAAAATAACCCAGCCGATGATGAATTTCCAACCCGGTGACCAAAGGAAGCGAGGAGCCCGAGTCTCAGTTAACGTCTTCATTAGTTCAAAGAAGCAACGCCACTATCAGCATGACGAAGTGATCCGCAAATGGTCCCAGAGTGACACAGGATCCAAAGAGCTCACATCAAAACAGCTCTCGAAGCCCAAACCGGGAGACACAAGAACCCCGAGGGCAAAGTCAAGAAAGGATAAAGAAAAAAGGTAAACCCGAAGTGCCTCGAAGAAATCCAAATGACAAAGAGAAGAGAAATGGTGTAAAGGACGACTTCAAAGGTCCAAGTCCAGAAGCTCGAAAGCAACGTCAACACGAAGCAGCTAGACGACTTCAAGACAAGGAAGATGATTCCGAGAGAAGAAGCAAGGTGCAGCCTTGGCCACCCCTTTTAACTCCACATACCTCAAATATCCCTCCATGGTCCCGTTGTCTTTCTTCACACCCCATGGCCACGTTATAAGCTTTAAAGACTTCCGACTTGGTAGTTGTGTATCCAATCACGTGAAAGTAACAGATCGAATGCGTAAATTCATCAAATATCAAATTCAATGGTCTAGAAGTTGTGACCGTAAGTGAGAAATGAGTGTAAACACCAAACAAGTCGAGTGTAGGTTAGGAAGCACCAAATCAAAACATAAGCCTTGACCCTGTGAGGACGAGACTCGTTTGCGTGTTTAATCAAAGAAAATACTGGGGGCAATCGATCATTCCGATCGATTGCCATGAACTCTTTCTCAGGTTGTCCTAAGGAAAAATACTGGGGGCAATTGTTGGTTCCAACAATTTCCATAACAACACCAATTGAAACCCAAAGCTTGAGCACCACCATCCCACCACAGGCACCCATAAGCCCTTACCTCCACATCAAACACCTCAGGCCCACATAAGCCCTCACCTTTACACAAATGCCACTTCACCACACAGGCTCACATAAGCCCTTACCTCCACACCACCACTACACAGGCCCACATAAGCCCTTACCTTCACATCATACACCACATATATGCCTTGATCATCACTCAAAAGATTTCCACATCAAACACCACACCCCACTGGTAGCATGTTCATCTCCTAGGAGATAAATTACAGTCTGAAATCTTTAGTCAGGAAATGGTAATTTCACTTTCCTTTTCGGTAGACAGAATTTTCTTCAAACCTGCCATGTTTGGCACCTTCGTCAATTTCTTGTCTGAACAATTTCTTCAAACACGCCATGTTTGGCATTTCCTAGCAATTCCTTTCGACAAATCTGCATCATCACCATGTTAGGCATATTCCTAGCAATTTCTTGCTTTGGACAAATCTGCATCATCGTCATGTTTGGCATATTCCTTGCAATTTCTTGCTTTCAACAAATCTGCATCATCGCCATGTTTGGCATATTCCTAGCAATTTCTTGCTTTGGACAAATCTGCATCATCACTGTTTGGCATATTCCTAGCAATTCTTCTTTTGACAAATCTGCATCATCGCCATGTTTGGCATATTTCCAGCAATTTCTTACTTTGGACAATTTCCAGTCTTTACAAGCACTTCAATTTCATTTGCAATACCCGTGTAACCTCTTCATTTCCATGTTTGGAACTTTGACAATTTGCTTGTTGCCACAATCATTTGCATAAAATATACTTCGCATCTTTGCATCATCAACACTGCATTCCTCAATTAGCCTAGTTAAGAGTAGAACGGATCTCAACCTCCATAATCAACTGAGTTAGATGGATCTCAGTCTCCATAAGCAACTGAGTTAGATGGATCTCGGTCTCCATAAGCAACCGAGCAGAAACAGATCTCAGTCTCCATGAGCAACTGAGCTAGACGGATCTCAGTCTCCCTAAGCAACTGAGTTAGATGGATCTTAGTCTCCCTAAGCAACTGAGTTAGATGGATCTCAGTCTCCATAATCAGTTGAGTTAGTCGGATCTTAGTCTCTATAAGCAACTGAGTTAGTCGGATCTCAGTCTCCATAAGCAACTAGGTTTGATGGGTCTCGGTCTCCATAAGCAACCGAGTTAGGATGAATTTGTTCCCAAACCTTAGGCATACATAAGCCCTTCCTTGCATAAAAACACCATCATTAGGCACACATAAGACCTACCTTACATTCAATCATTCCAAACACCCATAAGACCTCCCTCACATTGAATCCTTTAGGCTCGTCATAAGACCTAGATCCAACCTTTAGGCTCGTCATAAGACCTAGTTCCAACCTTTAGGCTTGTCATAAGACCTAGAATCATCCCTTTAGGCTCGTCATAAGACCTAGTTCCAACCTTTAGGCTCGTCATAAGACCTAGATCCAACCTTTAAGCTCGTCATAAGACCTAGTTCCAACCTTTAGGCTTGTCATAAGACCTAATTCCAACCTTTAGGCTTGTCATAAGACCTAGAATCATCCCTTTAGGCTCGTAGTAAGACCTAGCATCACTCTTCAATTTACCTGCTTCCATCAAACATTTTGCATTCATTTCCTTCATTATAGGTAGTCAACGCCTTAGAATAGCTTGACATCATTTCATTCATTATAGGTAGTCAACACCTTAGAATAGCTTGACATCATTTTATTCATTATAGGTAGTCAACGCCTTAGAATAGCTTGACATCATTTCATTCATTATAGGTGGTCAACACCTTATAATAGATTGACATCATTTCATTCATTATAGGTAGTCAATGCCTTAGAATAGCTTGACATCATTTTCATCGCTTTAGGTAGTCAACGCCTTGGAATAGCTTGACGTCACTTCACTTCACTTTAGGTAGTCAGCGCCTTAGAACAGCTCGACCACATATCATCATTTCAGGTAGCTGGCGCCTTCGAATAGTTCATCCATCACCTTCTTTAGGTAGTCATCGCCTTAGAATAGCTTGACACAATTTCAAACGACATAAGGTCTTTTAAGATCCAAAATTTTGGGGTTTCACTCAGGCATCAACTAGACTTTTCATCTTCATTACACAGCCTAGTTGATGGGGGGCAATCTGTTAAACCCAAAATTTTAACCCCCTCGGAATAATCTCTAAGGCATACGTGTTACAAAGGGCAAAAATGGTCAAAATGCACAAAGAAATGATTTTCCAAGGACATTCTCGGGATTTTCTATTTTCATATGACTTGTTCACTATCTCCAAACACTTCCAAAATCATTGTCATTATGAAAGGTATTTCATGATTTTCTGATAATATTTGTTCTGAAAATTTAGCTATTAATTCATATTATAAGCTAATTTCTTTAATAATTAACACATGAAATAGCCTCCAAATAGAAATAAAAAGGTTTCCAAAATTAAAATGAAATTGTCACATGGTTAGCATGACTACATACAGTCATAAACCTGAAATTATTTTATTTGGAACCTTAGCCGAAAATTTTAAAAAGAAATTCAATCATTTTTGCAATTTTCTCTCTCCGCTGGAAAATACCGAAATCAAATAAAAATGTCATGAAATTTTATTATAAGATAGAGGATGACTTTTAGAGACTAATCCTGTTGGAATTTTGTTATTTCTACTTTCCAATCATAAATTATGAATTATGGGAGATTCCAGATTCTGAGATTTTTATCTAATCAGTTATTTATCAAAATAATCCGATTCCAGCTCTCAAAATTCCAAACAATCCTTCTTTACCTTTAGTTAAAATTTCATAATTTTTCTCGGGCTGCAGCATATTCTAAAAAATCGATTCCCTTAGGGCATAAATTAGTGTTTTAGATAAAGATCTTGTTCTATCAATTTGACCATGCTCTTTCTATAAAAGGACCTTCCAAAAATGAACTAGGGCAGGGAAGAACACTTCCGAAGTCATAAAACACAGCCACAAACCTTCTCCCCATGTTTTTACACTTCCAAGCCTCAAATAAATACCGAAACACTGCAGAAATCACCCCGAAACCACCAAATACTCATCCTTTCTTCTCCCATTGAACTTCCAAACACCAAAACACCAAACCTTTAGAACCAAAACATGGTTAACAGCCCAGGGAAGAAGGGGTCAAAAGCTGGTTTCGGACTCAAGCCGGAACCCAATCCGACAAAGCCTCGAAGGGCTCCCGACGTGAAGAATCCAATCGAATTCAAAGGTAAAACAGGTAGAAACCTTAACTTCCTAACTCCTCACGAAGTGTTTAATCTTGTGCTAAAATTTGAATTCGAACTGACTCTTTAAGGTTTCTGAATTGCCGTTTGTTTTCGTTTCTGTTCATTAACTTGTTCATTAAGTTTTATCCTTAATTCGTATTGAAAACTTTTGATTACTAATGTGTTTATAATCTTTCAGGCTACAAAGCCATAAATTTTGAGCCAAAAACACCACCGGGAACCGCCCATACGCCGCCGTCCGAGGGCGGTCCGCACCCACGGACGCTTTGTCCGGGGTCCCACGCCCTGTCCGTAAGCTCGGACGCCCCCGGACGGTGGAGGGATTTTTTATTTTTCAATTTTTCAAACTTTAGGGTTTTTAACGGTGCATGTCCGGGCCCACGGACGCCCTGTCTGTGGCCCCAGACATTTCAAGTTTACGTTTTTATTTTAGTTTTGTTTTCATAATCATGTAATTCAATTGGGGTCCGTGGTCTCGGACATTAGGTCCGTGGCTACGGACATAATTAAAATTTGACCTAATTCTGCCTCCAAAACCCTAGTTTAGGTAGCTTTAATTTCACTTTAATTTCTGTCAAAAAAATGTCAAAAAATATAATAAATCAGAAGTTCGCGCACTTAGGTTAAGACGACTATTAATAAGCCGTAATTAAATTAAGTAGAGGGAAAACGACTTCTAAGGGTAATGAAAGTAACTGAACCCTAATTAAGTCGAATATCAAGCCCCCGAACCCGAACTCTCCTTTCCTAATTTGATCTAGGTTAAAATTAGGTGGCGACTCATAATAGGTTCCAGTGAGCTAGCTTAGGTTTTAATAAGTATGGTTATATGACTTAGTTATTAAACTTAGGTTATAAGTGGACCTAAAACCCGATCAGATCCTAATCAACTCGAATTAACCTAGGATAGGGTTTAAAAATCGAGGCTCAGACCTACACTTCCATTCACTTAAAAGTTATAGTTATTTTCTCACTTTAAGTCGGATCCCCGTATGGGAGGTTGACTAATCATAAAAGGGAGTTCATTAATCCCGTTTAACACTCTACACGTTTTGGGAGAGTTCGTCATGTTGAGTTTATCTTGTTCTCTAATCGAGAATTTTTATGTGTTCTGCATGTTTAAATCATTTCATGTTTTGACTCTTTCTACGAGTCGCTAACCAAACATTACTCCTTTACGAGTCGGTCTACAACACTAAATTAGACCACACAATCAACAAGGATAATTAGCACTTGCAACATGCATCAAGATATACACCAAAGTAATAAATCATTTTCATGCTTTTATCTTGATTAGGTTGGCATACAAGCAAACAGCACACAAATCAGTGTAATCTCGGTAGCATACGGGGCATGAGAAAATCATACCTGTCACCAAGGATTCCCTCTTACGCGTCATCACACGCTCCTTAGGTATTTTTCCAACAACTGGTGACATTACAACGTTGTTATTAACGTTAAGGCATTATGGAAGTTTAAATGACCATTGCACCCGTAGTTAGCCTCGTTGTCTTAACTTACTTATGTGATCTTAAGTTCACAACTTCCACACTCACTTCTAGCACTTGTTTATACTTCTTAGGACCTTTACAAGTCACCAAACAAGGCCTAATCATCATCTAAAACCATCCCTAATCATTTCCCCATCATTAGAATTGCATTAAAACACATTCTGGTGAAATTTTACATTGGTCCGGGTTTGTGTCCGGGGTTACAAACCCAGACCAAACACAAAATAAACAATCTGCCCAATTTTTCATGTGGTCCGGGTTTGTGTCAGGGGTTACAAAACCGGGACCACCCCCTGGGATGATTTTCTGCCTAGTTTTTGATGTGGTCCGGGTTTGTGTACCGGTTTACAAACCCGGACCAACCCTGGAACTGCAAAATTTGATAGTTTTTGAACTCCTTTCAACCCAATTCACACCTAATCATTCCCAAATCATTCCACATGTTTCCTAACATGTTTTATCACCCTAAACATGCATTAATCCTCCTTAAACCATTGATCAAGCATTTACCCAACTCTTGCTTAATTCTACAATTTCCATTCCTCATTTTTGCACTTATGCACACCAGTGCATTACTAACATTTCCATGACAGCTTTTACACTTATACCAACCACCAACAATTCACCTATTGACCATTCCAAATATTCCTAGGCATATTCATTTCAAATTCCAAAGCCTAACCATTTCCTTCAAGGTTATACAACCTAGTTTGATTCTAGCATTCCAAGACACCTTTAACAACATTCCTACTACAGATTTTGCACACTTAAATATCCATTCTCCAACTACCATTTCAAAGTGGTTAACCAACTCAACTCAACCCTATAAGCACCTAGGTTCTCCAACTTATAAAGTCACCTAAAACACTTCATTTCTACCCAAATTTCGCCATAACTTCGTTACAAATCTAGCATGCCCAAATGTTTATATCATTCACCTGTTTCTAATTCAAAACTAACCAAACCCTTAATGGGTTCTACCAGCACACAAGGTTCCATCCAGTACTTCTCAAATTCACCAAATACATTATAATGTAATAGCCATAAACCACTTGAATCCAAGGCCCTTAATTCACAATTAACTTCACATTTGCACTAAGAGAATCATAACTCTCTCTTAAGTCACCCAAACAAATTTCTTGCATATATTTGGTTCCTTCATTCAATTACCCATTCCAAAATTTCTAGAACATTTAGGATAGCTTTTAAGGTGGTTGGCTTACCTTTAATTCTCAAGTTCTCTTTTCTTTCTCTTTTCTCTTCCTCCCTTCCTCTAGCTTGAAAACCGGCCAAGGGCCATGGAGTTTCCCATCTCCAATTCGGTACCCCATAAGGAAATGAGACCAAGCAAGACACTTAGGTCATTTTGTTCTAGCTTACAAAGGGGTGTTTAAAAACTCAAGATTTAAGGATTTACCTTCAAACCCTAGAATTGGTTCTTGAACAACAAGCAAGGAGGGGTTCACTACACTCTTGGAGCTTGAAATAATGCTCAAACAAAGGAAATAAGAGTGCCATATTAGAGGCTGAAATCGGTCATGACAAGGAAGAGAAGGAAAGACCAAAATCAAGAGATTTTTGGTATTTTCTTACCTTGGATGAAAGAGGGAACCATTTAGCTCCCAAATCTGTTTTGATCTTCAAATGGGATATACCCATCGAGGTCAACTTCAACCAATGTGAATTTTAAAAAGAGAGAAGTGTAGCCCTTGGTGAGAGAAGTTCAAATATGTAATTATTTTTGGATTTGGAGCTTAGATGTAGCTTGGTCATGAAGAGAAAGATGAGGAAGCCATAGAAGGGAGCTCAAAATCTCCCAGCCAGAGGAAGAAGAAGAGAGGAATCAGGGGGATAAGGGAAAAAGCAACGTGATAGAGAGAGGGGAGAATGAGAGTGAGGGGAGAGAGAGTCTTTCTTTTTGCTTTTGTACCTTTTTTTCCCTTTTCTTTTTCTAACTAGTTATTAGTAGAGAGGGAAGGCTGATTACACATAAAACCCGGCCCCCACTATGTACATATAAGATGGGGCATTTTTTGTCTCTTTACAAGAAACACTCGTTTGATTCCCGGTTTGGGCATTATTCACCAACGAGGCCCGTTTTCCGAATTTTTCTCGTTTCTTTAATTTTAATGGTTTCTAAGCTTTCATTAATGGTTAATTATTATATAGTAAACTATAATTTTTTACTGTCCTTTGACCACTTAAATTCATGTTTTCGGTTTTCTCGAAAAACTGCTTTAAGGCTTCATTGGCATTTTTAACCCATTATTTTATCTTTTTTCTTCTGGAAGTGTTCCCGCGATCTATTAGGCATAATTAAGCCTAGGAATCCATCTAGGACCCTGACCGAGGTCATACCTCCTATGGTCGCTGACGCTCATTTTTACATTTTACCCCTTTTAAGCGTTTTTTCTTTTCTTTTGGTTTTTTCTTCACCAATATCTTTAGGCACTACTATGCCTTTAAAATTCTATTAGAAAATTTAATCACCATTTTTAGGTTCAAGGGTATTTCAATTATAAAGCGATTGGTTAGAATTGACTTGAGCATGGTTTGCGCTTGTTATTTCTGCCACTTAGGATTCGTTGCACAGGGACCGTCAACGGATTTAAATAAGATTCCTGATTTTTCGTAGAATTAGGGAAGAGTTGATTAATAGATTTGTAAGTGAAGTTTGTAGAACAATCGAGCTGCTTCATTATATAGAGTTTTAATCTCTATTTATTATTAGTTTATTCTAATTGTTTTATTTTTTATGTTTGCTTATTGATTCAGTATTTATTAAATTGAGGAAAACCCTAAAAAGTGACATTTTCCTATTTTCTATGTTTAGTTTTCTTAGTTAGTTAAATAAATTTTCAATTTATTGAACGAGGTCCCTGAATCGATACCCCACTCAATTACTATCCACAAAACGATAGGTGCAACGTCTAGGTAGAGAAGTCACATATTTTTGCTACACAAAGCACTGCCATAGAGTACAGAAAGTGTGTATGATTTGTATTGTGTAAAACTAAAAGGAGGGTGAAACTAGTAATCCCCTCATATGTGGATTGAAGATGGGATTCCCTCACACTTGCGAGTGTTCGGGGTCATTAAGGCACTACCTTCGATCGTTGAAGGATGAAGGTCCTTGTAGAAATTTCGCCAAAGTTTCTTTTGAATTGTTCCTAAATCCATCCCTTTTTTAGAGGGCACACTTGTTTCCAAAATTTCACACAACAAAAACTCCACCAAGTTGGGCACAAAAATGCAATTTGAAGAATGCCCAAAAACCCATTAACTCACATGAGTTCAAATATTGTGCAAGTGCTAAGCTAAAGAAATTTAAAAGGCATGAATAAAATGGAATCCGGGTTGCCTCCCGAAAAGCTGCCCTTCTTTAACATCTTTGGCTAGACCCAATAAGCATAAATCAAACCTGAGGGTCTCTATGAGGAGAGCACCCACAACATGAATTGAAGACATTTTGGGGATTCCGCTTTGGTGATTGTTTGGCTTTTCCTCTATCACCCGCTTTCTTTTTCATCAAGAATCAATGGTGGTTCCTCTTTGATAGCCATTCCCTTTGGTAAGGTGATAAAGAGAAATGAAGGGGATGAATGTGGTTGGGCCTCTTTCTCTACAACCTTGGCCGTAGCCGATTTGCTGCTTGGAGATCTCCAAACAGTGAAGACCAACTTCTCGTCATACGCTTGAAGGGTGATGGTCCTTTTAGCCATTGTAATTTGCGCATCAGCGGTGGCAAGGAAGGGTCGACCAAGAATGAGGGGTGTAATGAAGTTTTCCGTTGTCCAGAATGACAAAATCACATGGGAAGTATAAGTGGTCCACTTTGATGATAACATCTTCTAATACTCCACTAGGATAGCTGTCGACCCATCCGCAAACTGAAGGACCATCTTAGTCTTTTCATTTCACCAATTACTGACCTCTTGAGGTAGAGAGACATCAAGTTGTTGGAGGCACCTAATTCACATTGAGTACTGAAATGAGGTGCTACCAATCATGATGGGATGGTGAAACCGCCTAGGTCACTGCACTTTGAAGAAAGGCTATAAAGAATAGTAGACAAGCCTCGTTGAGTTGGATTTGCTATGAATTTTGGTGGATTTCTTGAGATTGGTTAGGACTGATGGTGGATTTATATAAATTATGGTGGATTAAGATGTTATCAAGAGAATTGATCTGTTGAGATGAGTTATATTTTGGATATGTGATATTGATCTGGGAGACTTTCACTGGGTTATTATTATGATTGCTATGATTTATTATAATTATGGTGGATTAAGATGTTATCAAGAGAATTGATTGTTGAGATGAGTTATATTTTGGAATATGTGATATTGATCTGGGAGACTTTCACTGGGTTATTTTATGATTGTACACAGTGGATACAGTAAAATGACATATTGCGCTGTGAACACTATATCACAGTGTAACACCCCATCCAAAGCCTATCGTGGTTATCGCAATCTGAACACTTAATCGAATACGTCGCAGCGGAAATAAACAACACTTGGACCTTGCCACGGTCTGATCGTTAGAATATACCGGCTTAAATACTTACATACTTATCCAAAATGCTTATCCAACTAAACCTCAACATACACAATACTACACCAACCGAGTACTAGTATCTTAAACATAATCCCAAACTTACATCAGTTTAATATAACAGTCGGGTGCACATGCGCAACCCGAACTCAAAATAAAAGTCCCACCCTAAGACTAACCGCTCCTACTCTCGTAGTGCGTCCTCATGGGCCTCTACCTGCAAGTGTAAAAATAGCCCCCGAGGGGTCAGCACGAATGCTGGTACACCCTCTCATGGCCCCCAAGCTAACGGGCTACGACGACTAATTGTCGATAGCATGGGAGTTGATTAACATGATAAGCATAAATAGCGCAATAAGCTTAATATGAAGCACAACAATCCAACAACCACAATGAACATAATTAGCTCATACGAACGAACACTCAGGCGTTCCCTTAATAAGTGAGTTAGTTCTTAACCCCTTAGATCCACAATCACCTTAACCTTATACTTGCCAACCGCTCCACTATTAGACTGGTTAGCCCTTAGTTGGTTGCTTATCTTTGTAGGGCTTGGTTAACCCTAGCCGGTAGCAGTGCACTATCCGACGATAAGCTACCTTTCTTAATTTATTGGGGATGTAGGCTTGATCCCCCCACGCCATCCTTAATGTGCCTCCCACCTCAAACAGTAGCCCGGGTGGTCGGGTCGATTTGTTGACCCTAGGCGACGAGTCTAATGACCAGTCTTATTTGGAAGTCGGATCTGATTCAGATACCGACCTCCCCCAATACACATGTGCCGGTACCATTCCAGATTCCTCACTCCCCCACCCCAAGTTTATGGTTAGTGAAAGCCTTAATTACCAAGTGTTAGTTAAACCTTGACGGGTAAAACCAACAATCACCGATACTTAGTTCTTAACCTTAACTCAGTGAGTACTAAACTTAGTTAGCAACATTCTCAAGTCTCGTGGGTTAATGTGGAGTAAACACATTCACATCGAGAATAAATTTGACCGGTTGCATGCTTTGTCTTGTCTTGGTCATAGCAAATAACAATAGCACACAAGCCGAGGACACCTCGTTAGCAAGCAGGTCACAGGAAGGACTGTACCGTTCACCGTCGATCGTTGTTTGACTAATCTTCTTCGGGGTCCCAACTCACAAACCTAAAACATCATTCATTTTTAGGTCATTAGTTATTTGCACCTCACTTAACTCACTTAGTCCCTAAGGACTTCCACTCAATACCTCTCAAGCCTTTATCATTTAGTCTTACAACTTAACTTTAAACATTAAACTTATACTTAATCTTAACTTAATTCCTTAAGTTCTTAGGGTCCCAATCATTACTACCCTACCAAGGGCATACCTCATTACCCATTACCATTCTAGAATTTGAAATTTCTTTTTTTTTTTTTTAGGCTCGACCGGACTTACCGACCGGACTTGCCAAGTCCGGTCCATTCCAGTACCCTTTTACCGTTGGAAAATTCACTCCGACCGGACTTACATGTCCGTCCTATGTCCGGTCGATTCCAGAGACTTATAACCGTACAAAATTCATGCCGACCGGACTTGGCAAGTCCGGTCCCATGTCCGGTCCATTCCAGAAACATTTTCCCTCACAAAACACACAGCCCGACCGGACTTGTAAGTCCGGTCCCCAAGTCCGGTCGATTCCAGAAACATTTTCCTAGTGTAACAGAGCCCGACCGACCTTGCAAGTCCGGTCCTAAGGTCGGTCGGCTCCAAAAACTTGTTTCTAAATTCTTTTTCAACTCCAAATTCTCCTCATATATCCTAGTATGTTATAACCTCATTTGGGCACCTCAATAACCTTAAGCCCTCCTTAAAATACCTTAAATCATCCACCAAAATCCATCTTAGTCATTATGCATTTTCCTTGTAATAATGCTAACTTGTAATGCTTTCCTCTAGGTTTCTAGGTGGTGGTTCATACCTAGTGTACCACTATGCCAAATGTTTTCTCTTCACCACTATAACATCATCTCCCAAGCATCTCTCTCTATCTATAACTCTTTTAAACATTTACTTAGAGTTCCTTAACAAGTCTAAACTTCCATCATCATCACATTATTTCCTTCCTAGTTGTGCATCAACATTTGCCTAAGTCCTAAACACTCGAATACATTCTCTTGATTCCTAAATCTTCAATGGTGATACCTAAGTCACATAAGTCATTAAAACACCTTAACTTCACCCTTTTTCATCAAGACAACCCATAGAAACTCCTAGTACTTCCTTAGTCATTAAATTCCCTTAGGATATCTTAAACACTTAAACTCTCCTTTAAATTTTGCCATGGGTTCTCTAGTATATAGTACTTCCTAACACATGGTTTTTCTCCATCAAACAAACCAATACCACACAAAATTCTATCACAAACACCTTAACCCCCACAATTTACACTAAAACTTCACCACATCATCATATAATGCTTAAACCTAAAATGCTTGGCACTTAGGCCCTTAAATGACAATAATCTTAACCACTGAATTTCCACATATATATGCCTTCAACCTGCGAAACACTCAACAAGGCCCATTGAAATAAAATGCTTCTTGTACTTCACCTTTATATTCTTATAAACTATCTCTTTTCTCATTTGCTCCTTAGTCACAAGTTCAAAGAATAGTCATTGTTTCTCCTAGGTTTTTATAGCACTTCCAAATATAAACTGTACACTAAACTCATCATATACCCACATCTCATTCCCTTAAACAACAAGACACCTTAAGGTAAGTAATTTACCTTGTTTTTCTCACAGCTTAAAAGCTTTTCTCCTTAGGTTTCTTTGTTCAATCTCGGTCACCATGTGATTCTCCTTGCCATGTTCTAACCAATATCCAATGACTCCAATGAGTACTAGATAACACATTAACCCTAAGGAACAAACCCTAGGTTTAAAAATATGTTTTAAGGTATTAATGTGATTGTTTTACCTTGGTTTCTCAAGACAACTTGGATGTGAAGCAAGAAGAGGACCTCCTCTCTCCTTTGAAGAGTAGAACCAAGCTAGAACAAGGCAAAACATGGAGTCCCATGAGTATATATTTTCGGTCATGTAAAGAAAATGGTGGAAACCTAGATTTTCTTACACTTTCTTTACCTTAAGAGAATGGAGATGCCAATGGAGTCTCCAAACTTGAATTTCCTCCTCTAATGGTGGTTTGACTTGGCACCAAAATGAAGCTCTGAGTTTTGAAAGATAGAAAGGAGGAGCTTGAGCTAACTAAGAAGAATGTATTTTGTTTTGGATTTGGAGCTTAAATGAGCAAGATGTGTGCAAGAGAAGGTGGAGCTAGCATGGAGAGGAGCTTCACGTTAATGGAGAAGAGAAAGAGAGCAAGAAATCGTGTGAGACAAGGAAGAATGAAGAGTGAGGAGAGAGGTAAGCAAAATGTGATATTTATCTTAAAAGGTGAATAGTACTTTATGCTTTATAACTTACTTATTTTGCTTTCTCTTTACTTAGCTAGATAAGTGTGGTGAGTCACACTTAAAAAACCGGCCCCCTTTAGTGAATGAGGGTAGTTTAGTCTTTATTGACCAATGTCTCACTTATATAGACTTATGTTATAAACTAGCTTAATTAATTCACTATTCATCAAAACAAGGCACATGTTGTGAAATTTTTGATTCCCATTGATATAGACCTCCAAATGTGATATATATAGTACAAATATAATTAAAGAGTAATGAGGACATTTAGCCATTCAAAACTCATTTACAAGACAATTTTTCAAAAACGTTGCTTTAAGACTCCTTAAAGCACATTTTGTTTTAACTTGTTTTCAAGCTTGGTTTCTTTGGTAATTGATTTAAAATGACCATTAGGATATTACTAAGGTCTTAGAACAATATTTGGGTACTCTCCCAAGTCTCTCCAAGCTTAGAGCACGTTTTTGTCAAAACTGCTCTTTCGGTGTTTCCTTATATCTTCTTTGATTAGAAATGTTTCTTAATGTTTCTAAGCATTATTTAGCCTCCTTAATCTTAGTTTATCATTTGAACACCATATCTAAGTTTGGGGTATTTCACACAGTTTAAGCTCTATAGATCTACTTCTTTGTGGTCAGAAGTACCCTTAGAAGGGTGTGCACACTTAGGACTTAAAGTGAGGTGGAAGTCAGTTTGTGACCCAACTTGTTTGGGTGTTCATTGGTGAAATTATATTTTGTGGCCCCACTTGTTTGGGTGTCCGTTGGTTGCCTGTTGAAAGCTCCCTTATCACTGTGTATTGGTGGAATGTGTGATAGAGGTTTATAGTGCTCTTATTCCTGTTATGGATTAATGTAATTGATTTGTTGTGATAATTAATCTGTTGTTGTGTGGTATAATTATCAAACGTTTACAAACTAAATGAATTTACATTATGAAGCAGTGGTTTACTCAGTTATTCTGATTTACGTGGTCCCATTGTGCGTTATTATGTTTTATGGCCGCAAGTAATGAAGCCGGTCTAGATGTAAATCGTGGGAGTTAAGTAACACCCCTAATCTTAAACCTGTAATAACGTCGCAAGTCGTAGCATAATAAATAATAATTCGCAGCGGAAAATAAACTATCTACCTTGGTGTTACACGCCGTTACTCACCCTTGTGAGTAACAAGGCATCCTTACTCCTTCCAACAATCTCAACTCCTCACGCTGTGATGAACAGATACTGAGCACTCTAATTATTGCAAAATACAAACCAAATCCAAACTAAATGAGCAACTACAGAATACAACAATCTCCTTAATACAATACGTAAATAAAACCAAAGGTGTTGTTGGAAACACATCAGCTACCCCCGTGTCCCGCACTCCGGCTTGAGTCTTCTTCAATAACCTGGAATGTTTGGCCCATTGAAGGGCTCAGCAATCGAAATGCTGGTATGCTAAATGTAGTCTTAAGTCATCTAGATTCCTTAAGTCGTTTTAGCCATTTTGATATTAGATTCTTTACATGAAATACCGGTTTACAATAATAACAGTAATAACTGTAAATATTAGACAATCACATAACAATTCACCTGTAAACATCAATGTACAATAGTACACAACACCAATAACCACACATCAAAATCCATAGCAATAACCAATAATCACACATCAATAATCCATAACAATAACCAAACAGATACGCGTATTAATTAACTGTACTTGTTAGTTGGCCACCTGGCCCTTATCCTTTAAACCAATCACTTAACCTTTTCCAATTGAATTCCACCTCAGGCGTCATGTCAGGACAACCCTTAATAACTTAATAATGGACTGTAGTCCCCTGGGTTCCAATGGAACCGTTACCAGCTGACCTTATGGCCCTGGATAAATATTTTGACCTATCCGGTCGAACCTGTGCACCAACGGCAGTGCCCTCCGCCATCGTCGAATGTGGACAATGGATTCCCTTGAGTGACTCCCCATGAAGTCTCTAGTAGTGATCACGATTCGCAACCAGAAAGTCGAAACAGTCTGGATTCCTCTCTTATAAGTTAGCCCTTTTGTCAGTGACATAATAACCAATCCTTGAGTTAAGACTATAACAGTTGACCATCAGTTAGGTTCATTAAATACCTACGGTCAGTTAGTCTTGATTCCGTTTAGATGTAAAACTTCAGTCATAAGACGTCGCGTAAAATAAAACGTAGTGGTGTCGAGCAATACAGTATACAATATCATATACATAAAATCACAGATATCGCTCTTACAATTAAACACACAACGTCTCGACCTTAGGAAAATCCTTAGGACATTCAGACCACCAATTAACATACCGTTCACCAAGTACTGCTAGCTTGATAAATTCATGTTCAGTAGTTCCTTCCCGTACGTTGTTATATAAACATGCAATACCGGGTAATATTAATATAACCATTCACTAGATATTACAGTACTGTCACTGTAGCGTTTATACTCGTTGTATAATAACTCTGTATGTTCTTTATTTCCCCCTGTTATTTAACAGTGGTTTAGATAGTTCATTAGTTCATTATTTTATGTGATCTCCACATGTGATAATGAATTTCCACCTTGTATTATATTTCCATTTCCTTAATTATATACTCATAATTGTTTCCACTTATTCTTTATATTATATCCTTTGGTCATTTTTATTATGACCACAATTATTTTATAAACTTTATATTATACTCCATAATATACCATAATACATTATATTACTTAGTTTAATTCCTTTCTTTATTAAATCACAAGACCATCCTTATAAATTCGGTATTCTATATTTTGGACACATTAACTTTTGTAATTTACCAAATAACCACATATATCTTTTCGGTAATTACAATTCGAATCCAACTTTTATAAATTACTAAATGACCATATAACTTTATAATTTACTAAATATCCATATTACTTTCGGTAATTGCAATCTAATTTTTATAAATTACCAAATAACTATATAACCTTTATAATTTACTAATTAACCACTTAACATTTCGGTAATTACAAAACGAATATTCTAATCTTTATAAATTACCAAATGACCTCATTAATTTTCGGTCTTGACATATACTTTCCTTATATTTACATTTTAATCCCAAAACTTTATATAAGTTACATATTAACTTATAAACTATAGTTTTAATACTTAATTTTCTTAAAATAACCAAGTGGACATTTATATTTTCGTAAACCACCAATTCGCCCCCTTTTTAATTTGATTTCACATATATCTTTTATAAATTACATATTCACCCCAAAACTTATATAAACTTAATATTTTATGTCATAAATCCTTTTAACCCAAAGTTTTTGGTCAACACTTTGACCAAGACTTAATTTCATAATTAATACTTTAATATACCCATAAATTCATATGTACTCTCGGTTTTATCCCAAACTTTCCAATAATAACAAAAATAGCCCCAAAACTTTATAAATTGTTATTTTAACACATAAACACTTATTTAAATCCACCAAAATTCATCATATCAATCCCTACCTTATATTATAACATAAATATACCAAATCCACCCTTTTATTCTCTACAATTATAATAAGCACTCCAAACTTTTCAAAATTTACATTTTAGCCACATAACTTTATAAATTAGCCATTTAAATACTTGTAGCTATTTTTAATGTTCCCAAAATTTATAATATAAGTTAATATACTTATATTTTCGAAAATCACCAAACAACCCCTTTATGTTCTCGATTTTTATTTAAACTTACCATATGGTTTTAAAACTTGATTTAAACTTTATAATATATACATATAAATGTATATAAGCCATTTAACACTTCTAAAAATTATGCTAATGACTTAGAATGATTATAATCTCAAAATAGAACATTTAATTCTTAGACAATTCGGTTTATATATATGCATCTTAATTAATTTTTGTGACACATATTTATACCTTAAGGTAATAATCTTACCTTATATGTTATAATTTATTTTCTTGACATTATAACCCAATATTTTCGGCCTTAATTTATTTAGGGGTTATACACAATTTTTTTTACCAAAGTTTGATGCTTAAATCAAGCTTAAACTTAATAAACCTTAATTATATAAACTTACTCCTTAAATCAAGATAATTCTTGTACTTGATTTCTCCTTGAATTCCAAGCTCTCTGATGCACTGATTATTGATATATCTTTTAAGTGCTTTAAACCCTTGTTTTCCATATTCTTTTACTTAGATTTATGCATTTACCTTCTTTTTCATGTTATTTTGGCTTAGGACGTGATTAGGAAGGAATCAAGAGCTTTCGGAACAAAAAGAGACACATTTACACATGTCCGGATATGAGTCCGGATGGGAAGCCTCAGACACATCCGCGGACATCTCCAGATCGAGTTCCCTCCTCTCTTGAGTCACGTCCGCAAAGCGGACAGAAACACGGACATTCTCCTTCTGTCCCTTGTCCGCAAACACGGACGGCCGCGCGGACAACCAAGACACTCACGTCCGCAATACGGACTGAAACACGGACTGAAACACGGACAAAAGTTAATCTCGCTAGGACAGTCATGTCCGCACACGGACAGAAACACGGACGCGTGTAGATCTCGTCAGGACACCCCTGTCCGTATACGGACTCAATCGCGGATGTCACACAGAGATTAAAAATAAAAATCATGCGCGCTGATAATTGTTGCTTTCGACGCAATTATCAGCCGATTAAACCCATACTCTGTCTAATTTAAGCTAGTTCCCATGCTCAATCAAACGCCTACCCAACTCACCACTAAGCTATGTTTTAATCCTAAGCCTATTTAAACCCTTCCCCAGCCTGCATTCCAATTTGCACCGGACATTCGTCCACACCTCTCCTCATCCTCCTCATCTCATTCCATTCATCTGCTCATCCTCATATTAACTCCTCCGTACTCCATCTCCATACCCACACTCAAACACAAACACACTCCATAACATTCATGTTTTCATCTCAATTTCTTCACACAAAAATCACACACAATCATCCGCACACACGCCACACAAAACATCACGTCCGTAATTGTGTCCGGATTTGTGTCCGACCCACCCCATCCGGACACCTCACAAACTTGCCCAAAAATTCCATTTTCACTCCATTTCACCAAATTCACCTCATTGTTACCAAATCCAACCTCTCAGCCGGCATAGCGTAAGGACAAAGGGCGGAGCGAGCAAGAAGATCTTCGTAACAGATGATTTCTCTCAACTCTCTCTCATTTATGATTTTAATCGCTATGTCTAGCTAAGAGGATATACTCTAGGGGAAGGGATGTTGTAATTAGTTAAACTCTGCATTATTTTACTGCTTTATTGAGACTATTTGGATTGTTCAGGTTAATGCTTTTTAAGTGCTTTTAATAAACGTCATGAATTTATTATAAGCCCTCGAATCATGTTATGATCAGATAAGGTGATTAGCATTGATGGTCCTATTAACCTGTTACCTGTGATAATTGCGATCGGATAGATTACATTAGTCACTAGGAGTTTTAGTCCGGACGAAAAACTAGACTAATAATTCTGTGCAATAAAACCATCTAGATATACTTGCTAAATCTAGACTAGAATTACATGTCCTGTCTAGATGAGCTATCTGTAGTTAGGACTTAATACAGAATAAATAATTGAGAATTACAAGCCGATCCAAGTCTCCGCTTAAGTAGTAGAATATGCAGAACCTAGCTAGAGAAACAACTCCCTGAACCTAGAGTATCGTTCACACATTCCCAAATCTATCACTTTAATTTATCTGCTATTTATTTTATTCTTATCTATTTAAAACCCAAAACCAAAACAAACCCCTTTTGAATTAAACCACTGTCTTAGGCTAGGCTTATTTACCTCAAGTCCCGTGGATTGACACCTGGTCGCTTCATAATTACTATACTACTGCAACCGGGATTTTTGCAACCCGACGGTCTATTGATTGTTGATTTCTAGGATTATTTCTTAGCATTTAATATATCAAATAAATCGTTTGCACTCTCCAAATGCTATTTTGATGAAGAGAATTCGACCTCCTTGAATATATTTAGGAGATCCATTTGTTAGACTTCTAACAAGGATTTATAAATAAGATTCGGAGTAGTTTTACAAGAGTTTACCTTAGGAATTTTTCAAGGAATTTTCGGTAGACCTTGAGATGGTTGTAGATCTAAATTTCCTTCATGAAATAATGAAGAGAATATAGGTTTAGAAGTTCATAAATTTTCCGTAATAACCTTAGGTATTTTGCTAGGATTTTCAACATGAAAATACCTTAACTTGATCTTGTTGCTCCTTGTTGTTGTTGAATCTAGGAACCTCCTTATAGAACTAAAGCTTGGCGATTTTAGCAAGGTTGCTAGGATGATTTCTTGCTTCAAGACTTAGTAGATTTAACTAGGAAATTACATAGAAATGGTGTTAGAACTTAATACACCATTAATGGAGCTTAGAAGCTCTAAGGAGTAAACTAGCAAATGAAGAAGAAAAGAGAGGAAATGGAAGACTTACACATTCGGCCAAGGGAGTGGGCAAAGAAGAATGAAGCCTACGTAAGGTATTAGAAGAATACAATTTGAGAGGATTCTTCTTTTGCTTAATTAATGCCAAATTTGACTAGTCTTTGTATTAGTTTATTCATTGATTATTGGATCAATAATGTCCACATTTGAGGCTAGCTTTCGGCTGGGTGTCAAGGCATAATGGAGGTTTTGATTGATAACTGAAACTAGAAGACAAAGAGTAAGATAGGTAGGTATTTCTTTTGCAATTTAAATGTTGATTTATTCCTTGTTTTCTTCTTGTATTATACGGTAATGTGCTGAACATAGGCAATTGATTTCTTTGACAATGGAAGACATTAAAACATGGCTAGTCGGTGGATGTTCTAGCTTAATTTTAATAAGGCAATTTAGGCCTTATTTTCCTATACAAAATCGGCAATGGTGTTGTTACAGCACATGGTTTTTGTCTATATTTGACAATGAATAATGCTAGTGCAAACGATTTATTTGATATATTAAATGCTAAGAAATAATCCTAGAAATAAACAATCAATAGACCGTCGGGTTGCAAAAATCCCGGTTGCAGTAGTATAGTAATTATGAAGCGACCAGGTGTCAATCCACGGGACTTGAGGTAAATAAGCCTAGCCTAAGACAGTGGTTTAATTCAAAAGGGGTTTGTTTTGGTTTTGGGTATTAAATAGATAACAAGAAAATAAATAGCAGATAAATTAAAGTGATAGATTTGGGAATGTGTGAACGGTACTCTAGGTTCAGGGACTTGTTTCTCTAGCTAGGTTCTGCATATTCTACTACTTAAGCGGAGACTTGGATCGGCTTGTAATTCTCAATTATCTATTCTGTATTAAGTCCTAATTACAGATAGCTCATCTAGACAGGGCATGTAATTCTAGTCTAGATTTAGCAAGTATATCTAGATGGTTTTATTGCACAGAATTACTAGTCTGGTTTTTCGTCTGGGCTAAAGCTCCTAGTGACTAATGTAATCTATCCGATCGCAATTATCACAGGTAACAGGTTAATAAAACCATCAATGCTAATCACCTTATCTGATCATAACATGATTCAAGGGCTTATAATAAATTCATGACGTTTATTAAAAACACTTAAAAAACATTAACCTGAACAATCCAAATAGTCTCAATAAAGTAGTACAATGATGCAGAATTTAACTAATTACAACATCCCTTTCCCTAGAGTATATCCTCTTAGCTAGACATAGCGATTAAAATCATAAATGAGAGAGAGTTGAGAGAAATCATCTGTTACGAAGGTCTTCTTGCTCGCTCCGCCCTTTGTCCTTGCGTTATGCCGGCTGAGAGGTTGGATTTGGTAACAATGAGGTGAATTTGGTGAAATGGAGTGAAAATGGAATTTTTGGGCAAGTTTGTGAGGTGTCCGGATGGGGTGGGTCGGACACAAATCCGGACACAATTACGGACGTGATGTTTTGTGTGGCGTGTGTGATGATTGTGTGATTTTTGTGTGAAGAAATTGAGATGAAAACGTGAATGTTATGGAGTGTGTTTGTGTTTGAGTGTGGGTATGGAGATGGAGTACGGAGGAGTTAATATGAGGATGAGCAGATGAATGGAATGAGAGGAGGAGGATGAGGAGAGGTGTGAACGAATGTCCGGTGCTAATTGGAATGAAGGCTGGGGAAGGGTTTAAATAGGCTTAGGATTAAAACATAGCTTAGTGGTGAGTTGGGTAGGCGTTTGATTGAGCATGGGAACTAGCTTAAATTAGACAGAGTATGGGTTTAATCGGCTGATAATTGCGCCGAAAGCAACAATTATCAGCGCGCATGATTTTTATTTTTAATCTCTGTGTGACGTCCGTGATTGAGTCCGTATACGGACAGGGGTGTCCTGACGAGATCTACACGCGTCCGTGTTTCTGTCCGTGTGCGGACATGGCTGTCCTAGTGAGATTAACTTTTGTCCGTGTTTCAGTCCGTGTTGCGGACGTGAGTGTCCTGGTTGTCCGCGTGGCCGTCTGTGTTTGCGGACAAGGGACAGAAGGAGAATGTTCGTGACTCAAGAGAGGAGGGAACTCGATCTGGAGATGTCCGCGAATGTGTCCGAGGCTTCCCATCTGGACTCATATCTGGACATGTGTAAATGTGTCTCTTTTTGTTCCGAAAGCTCTTGATTCCTTCCTAATCACGTCCTAAGCCAAAATAACATGAAAAAGAAGGTAAATGCATAAATCTAAGTAAAAGAATATGGAAAACAAGGGTTCAAAGCACTTAAAAGATATATCAATAATCAGTGCATCAGCTAGTTGGGTGGTGATTTCTTTTGACTAGATAATTAGCAATCAACCTCCCCATTTTCTGTATGAAAATCGGAAGCTAAAAGATAGCACATGGGCTGCTTGATTTATTTAGTCATCACCTTACATTATACAAGTCTAGATTTACTTTTCATGTATTTAATTTCCTTTGCTTTTCAAAAGCTAATCCTTCTTGTTTTTCTTGCAGGTCTTACGGTAATGGGAGCCTTCTTTGACTGATTTATTTGACACTATACCACATGGCATGTGCTAGGTGATTCATCATTCCATAACATACATATTTTAGTTAAAACCATGCCAATTGATACCTTAAATGGCGGCCACATTGAGGACCAAATGGGACTGATTTTTATTTTAATTCCTGTCACACTATATTGTACTAAGACCATACTATAACATGTAATAGGTTCCAGCATTTAATTGGTACATTTATACTAAGGTAAAAGATGAAAGTTCTAAGGTAAACATGCTGATTTTAGGTACCTTTTTGATGATAAAATTGACCCTGTTTGTGCTATGAGTTTAGCACTGGCATTAATTTATTTAGATGGTAAATTTATCCCCTTTTAAGATTATCAACTCGTGGCTCCTCAAAAGCTTCAAGGTAATTGCGTAAAATGCGTTTTTATGACATCCGAAGGTGCGTTTTTGTGCTTTAAGGATTTTCTGGAAAATAATTAGTCGCTATGAGTTCCAAGTGTTTATCGACATTGTTCATAGTCAATAATAATATGTTAAGGTGTTACGTTGAGTTATATGGGGTTATATAGACTCATAACTCAATTTTCGGGCTATCGGGACACTCCCGGGGCAAAAAGGAGAGTTAAGAAATTCCCCCGAGCACTTTGAGTATTTTTGAAAAAGTAGCTCGAGCATTCTCTTTAGAATGGTGAATATGAATGATAGGAACTCTTAGAATAATTTATATTGGAGTTTGTGCCACTTCGGTACCTCTCCGGGGCACTCCCGGGGGTTTATGGGGCCCTCATTGGGAACCTCCGAGCACTTTGTCTTTAACTGAGAATTTATCAAGAGGAATTCATCTTATATGTTTAATAAAGTGTTATTGTGCATTTGTAATGAAGTGTAAAGCTTTACTTCACCCTATAAAGTATTTCCGGGACTTTCGGGCCTTAAGGGCCTTTAAGGGAACTCCCGGGCATTTTGTACTTTTACTCAGTTTTAAATGAGGTCCTTTGTTCTAAGGGTCATATAATGATCCTTGATTAACTTCATCTGATGTTCATAGCTTATATAACTTGATTTGCTTAAGGTTCGGCTTAACGCTCGTTTATGACCTTAAGGAGTTCAAACGCCTAACTGTTTATATACTTTTCTCAGGGTTTAATAATCCCCCAAATAATATATATTTCCCTTTATTTAATTATTTAAAGGTTAGGGGTATTTCAAGTTAGGTTTGGGGAATTGACATAGATTTCACTTCGATTAATTTAAAATGGACGTAGATGGTTATAGTTTCTCATAGACTAATTATATTTCTTTGATGGTTTCATATTTATTTAGTTGTTATTTATTTATTTATTTGTTATTCGGTTAAGGTTGAAGTTTCTTTTTACTTAGCCTTAGCACTCACTAGGTTGTGAGTGTGGCGGTAACACCCGTTAGGATTTTGTCTTCGGCTGCTGAGTAGATGATAGCTTAATAATTGATTTTAATTTAACTTTGATCTTAATAAATATAGACTAGCACTCTTCCATCTCATAGAGTCATCTTCAAATGTAGGTTATCTTCAAATAGAGTGTGTCATCCAAACCTTGCTCTGATACCACATGTAGGATCGGTTACCTGACTCAAAGTACTTTAAGCGGTTAGTCTGTAAAGTATTTTGACTCTATCAAACTTGAAATAGCGGAAATAGTTAATCGACAAACTCAGATTAACAATGTAACTCTTTATTGATAATCTCAATAAAAAGATCTGCTAAGTAGAAGGATTCTAGTCAGCAGGATCTCACTCACTCACTCTACAAATTATTTGATCACTTCATTGATAAGTGTAGTAAGCCTAGGAACTCCCTAAAATGAATCTAACAATAAAGCTCTCGATATTTTCTATTACACATGATAGAGACCTCTTATCTCTTTTTTGGTGATTTCTCTTTGGAAATATAGTAGTTTGGCGTAAAAAAAAGAACAAATGAATGAGTATAATTTAGCTTCATTTTTAAATGAGTTTGTCTGGACGGTAGATAGATCATTTTTTCTGATTTTTCAGGAGCACAACGTCCACATTGTATAATTTTCAGCTCTAACTGTTCTTGAACGTTTCTAAACATTGGCCATAAATTTTCGGCTAACTACAAAGCTAGTGGATGACTTGGAAGTGTTCTCCCGTGAACTTCGCTGCCAATTACGACTTTTATTATCAAATGGACTTTGTCAAGGCGATGGACTCGATTTGCCGAGAAACTTTATGTCTTGTTTATACATTCATTGCAACACTTTTTCTTTGTCTGGATGTGTATGTATTGGTTGACTGCTGACGTTGATAGACCCATCAACTCGATTAATCGACTATCTTCATTGGTGCACTCTGTCTATACTGATGGACTTCATCTATAACAAAACTGCAAATTCTAATATTTCTTCATCGACTCAATTACAAGCTGATTAAGTCATATTCGATAAAATCCAAGAATTCCAACACATATATCCATATTTACCAAATGCAGCTCTCGACCTTACAAAGAAACCATATTTAACAAATACAGTTTTAACCATATCAAAATAACTATTTATAAAACACGGTTCTTTTACAAAGCACACGAAACTTTTGTCATTGGGCCGCAAATGACGTCAAACGCGACTTTTTGACAACTTTTGTTATTGGACCGCAAATGCTATGTTCCTCGGTTCATTTCGGCGAATGAGAGGCCCAAACCGTTTTTTAGGTGCTTTTGCTCCGCGCCCTTTGTCTGTCAAGAGGAAACGTAGTAGTCATCGGAGCAGAACACAAAAATCAACGCCATTTTTCGAACCGACTTCGCATGATGAGTCCCTAGGCGAGCCGTTGGTAATCGGACTCCTCTGTCCGTCCTTTACGAGTGATGATTGTTTCTTACGCTGACACAATAATAGTAATAAAGTATTCTTCATGAAGGCGCACCCGCCCGCAACAGAAAGAGTGTCTGTCCACCTATGGCTCCCTCCTCCTCCTCTTCATCTCTATGGAGGGTCCCACTGCCACTTCGATATTGAGGGAGCGGAAATTTCTGAGCCACTGGATGAGAAAACCAAGCAGTAAACACGTGAAGAAACGTACGCAACTCCCGTTTCCCCCTCCCTCTGCTGAGTAAATTAACGATTGAACAAAAGTGAGGACTTCGATCGACGTCTCTGGCTACTTCGTTTGCGTTTCGTTTCATCACTCAACCTCTCAGCTTCGAACTTCACTCTCTCTATCTCCTAATTGCTTATCGTCGATAAAGTAGGAGCTAGGAGGAACAATTTATCGTTTCTCGCGGCGATCAAGGTCCGGGAGTTAAGTTAGATTCGGAACCTGGACTTTTTGGACGAATGATGACCCTGACGAAGCTGAATCACGAGCTATTCACCGACTAAAAAGCTGTTCGCAGTTGCTGCTTCCTTTTCTTGTACTCCGTTATCTTCCGGTAAAGGAATTATCACGCTGGGATACTTAAGAAATTGGGAACGCTGGGTGCTGCTTCATCTTCCACTCCTGACAGTTTTTGAGTTTGAGGTCCACGCGTAGAATTCGCATTGTTGTCTCTCCGGTTGCTTCGTCGTCATCACAGGTAAACAATTGCAATATTGAGAATTAACCTGTGCGAGTTGATTTTGCACCTAGACATACTGGTTGGTCGAGGAAGATGCGAGGGGGTAAGGATTTTTATCTTGAGGTATAATTAGTTTTGCGGGGTGAATGTCTCATCTGGCATCAGAATCAGAAGCTTTTAGGATCCATTTGTTTGTGGTTTAGCCTGATGGACGGCATCTCTAATAGCTTCTTTTACAGTTTCTCAGTTTCTTCTCTGTATATTTACAAACAGACCCTAATATTCTACTAAAAAGTCAGAAATTTGAGAGAGATAATGTCTATCGAATTATTTGGTTATATTACTTTCAACACGATTGTGGCTGAAAAATGGCAGGTGCAGCAGCTGGGGACGGAAGATGATGTTGAGCTTCTAGATCAAAGTGGGTAGCAATTTTGCTCTTCTTTTTGTTATTGGGTTGCTGGCTTGTTGCGCTAAACATTTACATGTTTGTGATGCAGCAGGTAGTCAAAAGACGGTTCATGTAAAACTACAGCTGATAAGAGAGTGCCAATTCGGAGAACAGTTCCTAGTTGTAGGGGATGACCCGGTATTGGGGTTATGGGACCCGTCCAATGCAATCCCTATGAACTGGTCCATTGGTCATCTATGGACAGCAAGCTGGTGAGAAGTACTAATTAATTAGTGTTGCTTCTTTGTTGGAGATCCAGTGTATCAACTCAGTTCAATTGGCTATCTCTGCCCTGATCTAATATTGCAGGATGTACCCATTGACAAAGCAGTCCAATTCAAATTCATATTGAGAAAAGTGGGTGGGAGATATTGTGGCAGCCCGGTGAAGATAGAACTCTCCAACTGTGGGAAACTCAAAACATGTTAAGTGTTCTGGAACACTGGGATGATGAGCAAGCTCGGGTTGTAAAAGAGGAACAAGGTGAATCTGCAGCAGGTGTCATTACCAACCATGAAATGACAATTCTTGCAGATGATGAAACCAAAGTAGTGTATGAGGATTGTGATGGAGGCACTCATTTGGATCCCCTTGTTCATACTGGTAAATATTTTAAATTCTGAACCTATATATGTATCTGACCGACTAAAATTTTTCTCTGACAGAATGTTATAGTGGGGATTTCTCTTCTCCTTTAATGCCGCTGCACAGCATAAGCTAAAATGAAGAATTTTGTTTTCTCATTGATCAAAGAAAAAAATGAAATGAATTTGTTCTGTGGTACAGAAGAAGAGAGGTCATCACCTCAATTCGGTGGGTGAGGAACTTGAACCTGAATAACGGAGTAAACGTGGCAACTGAGGTAGTGCATGATGGTGATGTACACATTCAACCACCAAATGGTGTTCCTGTTCTTGTACCCGGCCTCCATCCATCATCAACATTAATGTCAACTAGTTGTAATTGTGAAGAAAAACAGTTGGAGTTGTTTGAAGGTGATCTTGGCTTTGCAGATACTTCCAGAACAAATCTTGCTGCTCGGGAGGTAAACACCTATACCTTATTTATAATACACTAGTAATTAAGTCAGTTAAACACCTTACATATTCTAGTGAGTGGTGTCGTGTGTCTAAAATTATGGACTCCAGTCAGATGGAAATTGGAGGAGCGCTGAAAAGGAAGAAGAGGGGGAAGTATCCAAGTTGTTGATTTCAACAGAGCACCGGTTGGCATTTATTAATGATAGTGAACAACACTACTGCAGTAAGCCTGCAGAAAAGGTAGAAGAGGTGGTTGATGAGAACGCAGCAGAGAAGTGTATCTGGGAAAACGACATAAAATGGGGCAGGGAAACTCTCAAGAATTTTCTCAATAGTTTGGGCTTTCTATAGATGTATGGACGTGTATAATAATTAGCATTAGCATTATTAGCATTAGCTTTAGTATTAGCTGTTGCATTGTGAGAGTTAGTGTTCCCATGACAATTGGCAAGGCAAATTTGAGAAGTCGCTATCAAATATAGGCGAATGATGATGGCTTGTATTGAAATGTGTTGCTTCAGGAAGGCAACTATCGAAGGTTCTAACTAAGCAGAATTAGAGGGATGAGTACACGTTTTCACGCACCCCCTCATCTTCTCTCTGAGAGATCCCTGAGCTGCAAATCACTAAAGCTCACCTCTCCTAGTTCTTGTAGGAGCTCGAAAACCCCATATTTACTCCTCTCCTTCCGGTATGAGTACGCTATGAACAACGGCCAAACCTATACCCTCCTCTCCATCCTCAGCAATAGCGAAATCATTCAAGAAATCTCAGTCAGTGCTAAGTCTTGACCCTCGAAATCTCTCTACACATCCCATCCAAGCCCGACCTGTTCGCCTCCTTCTTCTTCAATGGTGAGAAATAGCGTGATGTGCCAAAAGGGAGATTTCCCGAGTATTGCCCAGCCCATGTTTATCTAGTTACTTTATTAATTTATATGCCTAGGATATCCTTATAAGTTTGTTAATATTCTGTTTAACAAATCGTAGATTCTCTGAGATATTGTAGATAGAAAATCTAGTTTTAGATAGGCAAATCTGTTATAATTAACAATATATATGTATTGATAGATAGAAGCGTTGTTTTTGGTACATTGAAGTTAAATAAGAATACAAGCATTCAAAACCCCTCTCTCGGTTACAATTCTACAACTTCGAACCAGATTACAACACCAATTCCTTTGTGGTATCAGAGCACCAGTTATAAATCCAAACTAAACTACACATTCTAAACCCTGTTTACACAATCTAAACCCAGTTTACACAATCTTCAACAGCATGACAGCAGTTGACGGTTCTGGTAAAGGGAAGGAAGTCGCAGCAGATTCCTCTCCTAACAGCAACGTGATCGACATCAACGATCCTATTTATGTTCACTCAGCAGAAAATCCAGGTTTGAACCTTGTTTCCAAGTTTAATGGCACCGACTTCTTAGGATGGAAGTATGATATGGTTACTGCATTAAAGGTCAAGAATAAGTATGGTTTTGTGATTGGTAAAATAGAAAAACCTAAGGAAACAAATGCAATAAGATACAGAGCATGGGAAAGGTCTAACTCACTTGTGCTTTCAAGGCTGAAAACTGCGCTTGATCCATGTATTGCTCAAAGTGTAAGGTTTTGTGATGATCCAAAGGAGCTATAGGATCATCTCTGCAAAAGGTTTGAACGGAGCAACTTGGCTATTATTCACAATCTGAAAAGGGAACTTGCAGAAGTTAGGCAAGGTGAAGAAACAGTAAGTGAGTATTATACCAAATTGAAAAGGTTATGGGGAGAATTGGACTTAGCTTGTTCTGCTCCAAGCTGTTGCTGTGCAGGGTGCACTTGTGATGTTAAGGATCAGATGAGGAAATAGGAGGACCAAAACAAACTCATACACTTTTTAATGGGTTTGAACCGGAGATATTTGTCCATCAGAGGCCAGATACTGGCAATGGACAGTACACCAAGCTTAGAGAAAGTGTAACACCCCTCTCAATAAACACGTAATCATCACTCACGTTAACAGAAAATAGATACGTCTTACAGCGGAAGAACAACGACAATAACTCTCACTCGGGTGTCACCTGCCATTACTCACCCATGCGAGTAACGAAGCAGAACTAAATTCGACAACCAAAATAAACAACACTACTAACCACTGCGACAACGAGATATCTCCTATACATCATACTAAGTCCACATCCATAACAGTCGACAAGCGAGCATCTACCCAAATCCCAAATAAATACAACCGTACCGTCATGCATCCACAGACTGATATCGTTATACAAATAAATTCCATGTGCGATAATTATAGTAACCCTAACTACCCGGTTCCCGCACTTCGGCTTCAACGTTGATCAGCAACCTGCACAATGAGTGTAGTCTCAGCGATAGACGCTGAGTATGCCGGGCCTGGACCCTATTGGTCACTTATCATTCTTAACCATCTTGATATTATATTGGTTTCATGCTTTGCAATTTATCACATATAATAAATATTGTAACAAACATGCATAAATACATAACCATCCATCTAATCCAAACAGTCATTTCAATATACAAACATCAATTGTATAATCGAACGTATCGAATAATTACCGTACTGTACATAATCGCCTTGGCGAACATTTTCCATATTTAATGTTATTTGGCCTTCAAGGCCCCATCCATCTGAACCATGTTTAATTATTTATTTACCAGTTGGGCGTCATGTTGGGACAACCCGATTAACCTTACCAACTGACAGTAGTCCTCCCGTATACACGAAGGTGCTTATACACTTTGCCTTTTTAAAAGTGTCTATATTTTGCCTTTTTAAAGGCGCCCATGTTATCACCAAACCTGTCGAGCTATCTAGGCTCGATCAGGTCAAACCAGAGTAAGCCCGATCCGGGTTAACTCAAGAGATCTCAACGCGCGACCAGTAGTCAATGACTAATTGGATTAAGGTAGACCATCCACTCATACACTCTCCAACACTTGACTTAGTCAGTCAGTTACCCAGTTACAGTTTTAGGTATGGAGAATGTTATTTGTCTGTTGGCTGCCCTATGGGTCTTACGCATGCCTAGAAGTCATCTAGGTAATGTTCTGGTTAGAGATCTATGCACTAGAGACCGACAATGTCGTGTCTCGTACCTAAGTGTTTTACTTAGGTTACCATGTACTTAATTATAATACTAGGGTATTATATTAAGTAACCGTCATGCCATCACATTAAACGTGTATGTATGTTTATATAAGTCGATCTATAGTCGATGTAGTGTTAGTCCGTAGGACACGCGTGCATAATTTAAATAATGCAGTAACACACATAATCACTTACACATATCCACACACATACCACACAAGTTATATATCAAACAAATCCGAGCCCGAGGAATTCCTCAGGACAACCCGGATCAAACCCCTTTACATACCGTACACCTTAGACCAAGGATGCGCAGTGTAGACCACTAAGCTTCTCGAGCGCGCATGTCTGACAGGCGGTCTGAAAATACGAAGAACGCTAAGTGTCAATCCACATGACTATATGATTCGGTATTTCCGAATAACGTCAGTAACTCCGGTATTACATCCCCAGATTTCAACTGTTAATAGTTAAGGTATCGTTATCCTTAAAAACCCCTTGCTCGTAGTATGTATTAATATTCGGTTTAATTCAGACGTCGGTTTTTATTCGAACGTCGTGGTTAACGTTTTCAAACGTAAGAATTGTATTTTCCCATCCCGTAGTATTTATAAGCGTTACGCTTAATACAAATTCGTTCGTTCTCGTATAATTAATTCAACTGTTATATCGCATGCTTGGATATATGTTATACCCTATAGTTGCATGCATGGTTATATTTTATAACCTATTGTTGCATGTATCCATGCAACGTTAGTTTATATTGCATGGTATATTACTGTCTTTTAATATACCTTATCTTATACAACTTCTTATTTATGTAACAAGTTGTATTCATTTAAAACCTTATGACTTTATAGTATATAATTATACTAATAAGTTTAAATTCATTATTTACTATTATATGGTTTGTAAACCATAATATATATGCATGTTATTGCGCCGGTTTATATATGTATATATATAAACATTGATTTCTTAATGAAATATGAACTTTATATCATGTACCGGAAATAACATATACTTATAATACACTTATACTTCTTTATTCTCCTAATTTTCATTAATCACAATATACCCACATAACTTATACCATGTTATAAATACCTTATTTTATAACATCAAGACTTTGTAGCAAGATATAAACTATAGTTTTGTAATATTCTTCATAATTGCCGAAAAGGCATGTATATTATATTTCATTTCCTTTCAAATCCCATACTTTCCAAATATTACAATTTTCACCACAAATCTCATAATATTTTTACATAACATATGTTATATCATCCAAACATTACAATAATTATAACATATAGTTTTATATGTTATTTCTATATATTACCGAATAACCCATAGCTGTTTGGTATATTTCTTTCCAGCCACTAATTTTCTTTATTTACACATTAGCCACATATATTATCAGAATGTTTATATATGTGTTATACTATATAGTTTTAATATTCATTATTGATATAACCTATGCATGGTTTCTTGCCATCATTTGCTCACATCCCCATTAACTTTTTAAAATCCTTTTTCCGCCCCTCAACCTTTCCCTTATTTACATATAAACCCCAATTTATATTATATACTTTCATATGTCACAAAAACTATATATTATACACTTTTATTAATATAACAACTTATATAACTCCAAAAATTCCCAAATTTTATACTTAGGATATAAATCACTATATTAATCAAACCAACCCATTACTTTCAGTAATTACACTCTACACCACCAATATTTCATAAACTTAACATTTAATCCCTAATGTTACTTTAAGTTCATAAATTAATTATTTGAGTTATAAATTTTGGTCACGGCTTTTAACTTGGTCAATGTTGACCCAATATACACTAGTTTGACCATAGGGTTAGGTATTTGGGGTTTTGACCATACTTCCTCAAAAATTAGAATTTGACCCCCATATTTTATAAAACTTAATAAAATTCATAAAATAACTCTTTTAATATAAAATTTTCGGTTTATTAATACTCAGCCTCCAAAATTTATTTAAATTGCAATTCAACCCCAAACTATTACGGTAATATTTATTTTTGTTCTAAATTCATTTTAAATCCATTTTTAACTTAATATAACAATTAAATTAAATGGCCTAAAAATACTTGGCCTTATTACAATAAATAACATAAAATAAAATTACACATAATTTCATAAAGACTATATTGTTTACGGCTTAATATGTAGTTTTTCCTTTAATGTTTCCTAAAATCATTTAATTAATTCCTATGACAATATATGTCATCTAAACCTTATATTATCAACTAAAAATGTTATAAAACATTATAATACATAGTTAAGTCATTTAAGACCATGTTTGGTCTCGGTTTTCACCACCCATGCCCCCATATTTTTATAAATTATGTTTTTGATCCCTAATTTATTTCCTTTCCCTTGTAGGTCATTAATATACCAAACTAATTAACCAAAAATGTTATTAAACATTTTAACACATAATTAAGCTATTTCACCTCATGTAAACCCACGGCTGTTACATACATGTAACAAAATGTCATAAAAATCATATTATAATATAAGGTAAGTATTTCTCACCTATCTTTGATTTTTTTCCAAGCTTCCAAGCACTCCAAACAACAACTAGCACTCTCGGTCTAGTTTTAACACAACATTTAAATCAGTTTTTGAATGCTAATCCTTCCAGCTTAATATATTCATCATTATAGTGAGGATACTTACTTTAGTATATATAACCTTCGATCTGTTTTTTTTTCTACGGTTGTGTGGGAAGTTTCCCATGAGTTTTTCCAGCAACATTTCATGCAAGAATAAGCGCATAGGTTAGCCATGTAAGCAAGGTTATTATAGGTTGGATTTAAGCTTGGAAAGTACATGTTATTTACCTTGGTTTGAAGCTATTTCAAGGGTTGTTACACCTGGTTTTTTCAAGGCAAAATAAGTAGTCAAAATACTGCTTATAACAACACATATTTAGCGGTAGAACAAGAGGAATAAGGCATGTTTTAACCTTACCGAAAATAGTACAACATGGTGGTGTTGTTTGGACTTTTTTTCACGCCTGTTTTTGAATGGCAACAGAGGTGTTAAATGTTACTTATAACAGCATGTACTACCGGTAGAACAAGGGGGAAAACAGTGGGGTTTTTCCTTACCGTAGATGGCTAAATCAAAGTAGTTTGCATGGGTTGTGTTTCTTCACAATGCTGGGTAACCTCCTCTGGTTTTGGACGTGAAGAAAGCAAGAAAAAGAGCTCAGTACAAGCTGGTATATCACCGGTAGAACAGGGACATACATGGGGGAAAAATTCCTTACCGGAAGGGATGAAGATAGAGCTCTAAAACTTGGATCTTTTCCTTTACTAGGTGCTGGGTGTTCTCCTTTGTTTGTACGTGAAGAAAACAAAAAGAAGGAGCTCAAGAAGGCTGGTAATATTACAGGTAATGCAGAAGAGAATGGCTAGACTCATGAAGATCTTGCCTTAAAAAGTCACTTAAGTTGGCTTCCCTTTCTTCTTCTAGTCCCAGCCGAAGAACATCACTACTTCAAGTACCAACACAGCTTTTGTTTGCTGGATAAAAGTGGAGATGGTTGAGCTTATGGAAGAGAGGAAGAAGGTGGATATTTTTTTAGCCAAAAATACTTACCTAGAGCTGGAGCTAGCAACCATGGAAGCTTGTGTTTCTCTTGGTTATGGAGCAGCAAGGAAGGAGTTTGGAGCTGCTACGGTTGGAGAAGAAGAAGGGTAATCAGAAGGAAAAAAAGATCAGCTAATAATGGATAGTAGGTTCAGATTGGTCACAAAGTCAAGATGGTTTCCTATCTATGTGGGAAGCTTCCTATGTCATCCCTTATACTACGGGTGTTGTCGGCTGAGATGGGTGGAGATAGGTAGTAGTAGTACGTAGAGAAGTTTGATTGATCGGTTATAATATGTTTAATATGTACATGTCATGAGCTTATTTTTTTTATGTGGTATTCGGTGGTTTTGTAGGTCTGCAAGTGGATATGGTGGGCTAAATAGCAGGCGGCAATGATCAAGGTGGAAGAAATAGGTAGCTTAGCTAATATTATAACAAATGTACCTATTTTACTTTATTAAAGTGAGAATAATGAGTGGTATGTATACTTGCAGTTGGTAACGGTAACATGCTGGTTTATCAACCTTATACTGGCGGAAATATATTAGCCAAGATCAAGGTAATATATTGACCATAGACTAGATTAAAAGATTAAATGTTATTTTTACACTATTTGGTTATTATTCACAAAACGATGCACATATTTTTGGTTATTTGGAAAAACTTGAATTATACATTTTAATGTGGTACATTATGTCACATTAGTATTTTTAAGGGTATTTGAGACCCTAAAATCAAATAAGACTCATTTTGGAGACAATCTCACAAAAATGTGCTTTAAGGAAGCTTAGTGCACATTTTGTGTTCTAGTGAGTTTCTGAGCTTGGTTTCCCTTGGAAATAGTTTTAATATGTTCATTTATGAGTTATAAGGCTCAGGTTAAAATTTTAGGTCAAACGGAGTTCGTTTGGATATTTAATCACCCTAAAAGGTCAAAGGGTGTAATTCTTGCTTTATGTTAAACTTTGTTGTGTTTAATTTATTTTTAAGGCATGTTTAGGCCTTAATTTAATTGATTATATGTTTAATCAATGTTTTATTAATTAGGGATATTTCATAAAGCATACTCCTTAATTGTTCAGGAGGAGGAACAACGAGGGAGTGAACAGAGCAAAGACAGTGCAATGTCTTTTTATAGTCAGACAACAGCGAAAGGGTTTGAGGGTTCCAGAAACCCTAATTAGAAATTTGAAAGGAAAAGGACCACTTGCACTTACTGTAAAAAGTCTGGCCATGGATATGATGAATGTTATCAGCTCCAGACTTGCACACATTGCAAACGGTCAGGGCACATAGCAGATGAATGCTACCAGTTACATGGAAGGGATAAAGTGCTAGCTCGTAAGAAAAGGAGTTTCACAAACGCAACAAAAGTCACAGAACAGGCAGAAAGTGCAGAAATTGGGCAAGGTGAAGGTTTAACACCACGTTAGTTGCAACAGATAACTCAACTGATTCAAAACGCAAACCCAAATGTAGAAACTAAAACTGAGGAAATTGACTATTGTAATTTCTCAGGTAAAACTCTTTGCATCAGTAACAAAGCTTGTCTTATGAGTAATTATGTAGATAATATCCTTTCAAAGGCAACTGGTTTCTCGATTCTGGTGCTACAGACCATATGACTGGAACCGAAACCCTAATTGAGAATTGGCGACAACTCAAGCAAGAAAAGGTGGTGGTTTTACCTGACGAAAGCCCACAGCGTGTCGAATTCGTTGGTGGTGTGAGAATTGAAACTGGATTGTGGTTGAAGGAAGTTTTATTCGTGTCGAATTTCCTCTTTTGCCTCATCTCAGTGAACAAATCCGTTCAACAGTCGAAATGTGTTTTGATTTTGATGAGTCTCGTTGCTTTGTTCAGGACTGTACTCCAGACCAGGGTAGGCTACCATTTGGGCTTGGGCGCGACGGTCTATACGTTCTGGACGTGGACGCGGCTTGTGGATGGGCCGCGTAGAGAGTGGACCTGAGCAAACCAAAGTCAGATGGAGTGATGGACCGTTTTGACATTTTGAACACGGATGGAAGAAATAGACGGGCCGCGGGCGGAATGTCGAATGAGCAGCTGGGTTTTACTGATAGTTTGGGTCGTTTTTCTGATGTTTTAAATAAAGATGGGATTAGCCCAAGGGCTAAAGACATTCACATTAGGCTTGGTCACATTCCTTTTTGGAAACTTGTTACGCTTGGTATAATTAAAGAAGCATATTTTTCTTCTCGTTATGCCTGTGATGTTTGTTACAAGTCAAGAGCTCAGCGTTTACCCTTTCCCAATTCTGTTAGCAAGACAAAGAAAGAGTTTGCACATAGATGTTTGGGGCCCGTTCAACACCGAAACTTATAATGGTCATAAATATTTCGTTTGCTTTGTAGATGACTTTACTCGCACGACGTGGGTCATTCTTATTAAACAAAAGGGTGATGCTTGGGAAGCAATTATGAATTTTATCAGAATGGTTGAACGACAGTTTGAGGCAAAGGTAAAAATGGTTCGTACTGATAACGCCAAAGAGCTTGGCAGTTCAAATGAAGGTAAAAGGTTCTATGCACATGAAGGAATCATACATCAGACCTCTTGCTCTTATACACCACAACAAAATGCAGTTGTGGAAAGAAAGCATAAATATTTGTTGGAAACAGCTCGTGCTATTTATTTTCAGTCTCAGGTTCCTTTGGCTTATTGGGGTGAATGCATACTACATGCGACCTTTCTCATCAACAAACTTCCTACAAAAGCTTTATTGGGGAAAACACTGTTTGAAAGTTTGCTTAATAAAAAGCCTAGATATGAGGATATTAAACCCTTTGGCTGCTTGTGTTATAAGACTGTGATTGGTCCAAAGGGTGGTAAATTTGAGCCAAGAGGCGTGGCTTCTGTATATCTAGGTGAAGATCCTAGGAAAAAGGGGCACACAATCTTGTGTTTACGTACACAGGTTGTTGAAGTCTGCCGAGATGTTAAGTTTCATGTTGAGAATTTTCCTTTTGCAGAAAAGCAAGCTGATCATACTTTTCCTTCAGAAGATATGGGTGTTACACCTCCGCTAAACCACATTCTTCTCGATGAAGATACTCCCGTTCACACGGTGCCGTGTACTCAGAGTGAAGGGGCAGATGATCAACATCATTCTCCTGAAGAAAATACTACGCATGCAGATGATTCTCCTACCACAGATATTATCATGACTGACTTGCGACGTTCTAGCAAGGTAAGTCATAAACCTGTATATTTGGCTGATTATGTATGTAACACAGTTTTTCAGGACATTCTGAATGAAAGGGTCTACGGTTATGAACAACATAAGGATGCTTTTATAGACTGTGTTAGTCTGATTGAGACTATACCAGTCCGTTCTATAGCATTGCTTACTAGACAGACACATGTCAGAGATGATCCTGCAGTGCACTGCATGAACCTTATGATTATCGTTCGGCAGTACACCACGAGCATTGGCGCATAGCGATGCAGAACGAGTTACGAGCTTTAGAAGAAAATGACACTTGGGATGTGGTCTCCTTACCACGTGGAAAGAAAGTTGTTGGCTGCAAATGGGTTTACAAAGTCAAACTCAAGTCTGATGGAACGTTGGAACTGTATAAAGCTAGGCTGGTGGAAAAAGGGTTTACACAGCGTCATGGTATGGATTATCATGAGACAATTTCACCTGTGGTAAAATTAACAACAATTCGTTCTCTTATTGTGGTTGCACTTTCAAAGGGATGGCATATTAATCAGTTGGATGTTAATAATGCTTTATTACATGGTGATCTTGATGAAGAAGTTTATATGCGGTTGCCTCAAGGTCTGGAGGTCACAGGCGTGAACAAGGCGTGTCGCTTGAAAAAGTCCTTATATGGATTGAAACAGGCTTCCAGACAATGGTTTTCTAAGTTGGCCAGTTTCCTGCGAGCTCTCAGTTTTGTTCAATAAAAAAATGATGACTCTCTTTTCTACAAAGATGGGAAAATCTTTATCGCAGTCTATGTTGATGATATGCTAATCGTCAGAGCAGACCAGAGGGAGATTGACAGCATTAAACAGTCTTTAGATTATACTTTCAAGATTAAAGACCTTGGCAGCTTGAGTTATTTTTTGGGCATCGAATTTATATGCACCCAGCAAGTGTATATACTTTCCCAAATAAAATTTTGTACGAAGCTGTTGCAGGAGTTTGGATGTGAAGACAGGAGAGTTGCTCAGGGACCAATGGTGGTCGGCCAGCAATTACTTGCCACAAATGGCACACCACTTCAGGATCCCACAATCTATAGAAGAATAGTTGGAAAATTGAACTATTTGTCCAACACCAGACCTGACATCAGTTTTCCTGTTCAGGTACTCAGTTAGTTTATGCAACGTCCCAGTGATGTTCATTTAAAGACAGCTATACATACCTTGCGTTATATTAAAGGCACAGTTAACTATGGAATTGTTCTTGCCAGTACTTCCAATCTGGACCTTACTGCATATTGTGATTTTGACTGGGCTGCATGTCCTAACACCAGAAAATCAGTTTCTGGTTATTATATTTTTCTAGGAGATAACCCCATCTCTTGGAAGACGAAGAAGCAGGGATCTATCTCGCTCTCAAGTGCAGAGGCAGAGTATCGTTCCTTACGTCGAGTTACTGCAGAATTGACTTGGCTCACGCGTTTGTTACACGAGCTTGATGTGGTAAATGTGACTCCCATTCCTATTAAGTGTGACAATCAGTTTACAATTTATATTGCACGTAATCCTGATTTTCATGAACACACGAAACATATCAAGATTGACTGTCATTTTGTGCGTGATAAAATACAGCAGGGTCTTGTTGATGTCGTCTACACCCACACTTTAGCCAATGCAACTTCATAGATACTTATTCTATATGTTTTTACAGTATGAGGAAAGAGCACTTACTTTAGATAAGCTTGAATAATGTTAATGTTCAGGTAATCTCCAATCATCATCTCTCGGATGTCCCCAAAGTTGATCGCCGTGGTCATATCTTCTTCGTAGTGAAACATCGACTTTGGAAGCGTCATCATGAAGTTGATAGTTTGATGTGACTTCAAAATGATCTTGTCGTAGAGATTCATCTGACGAGGCCCCAAAACATTAACAAGTTTTTGTGGCAGTGAGAACTTATTTTTAGGCACCTCAGAAGTCTTGGTGCGACCCGGATGGGCGTTGGATTCTTACTTTTCGCACCCCGACTCACTGGATTCTTACCCTTCACACACAAACAGTAAAGCATAAATGTAAAGATAATTACTAATTGATTATTATAGTGACATTAAACATTTATCTAGAACATACCCTTGTACTCTGACAGGATTCGCCGGCGCGCTGATGATCTCTTTTTCTCTGGGCCGGGATACGTGGCGAGGAAGCTCAGGGATCTTAGGATTTCCGGCGCGCTGATCTCTTCTTCTCTGGGCCGGGATACGCGGCGAGGAAGCTCATGGATCTATAATAGATTATATTAGACACTTAATGCTAAATAATGCATTTTATTAGATACTAAATGGTTGTCAAACAGTCTTACCTCATCGGTGACAACAATATAACATGCTGGCCAGGGCAATATGTCTCCCTTCGCTTCAATCAACGTGCATTTGTTGTCAATCGCCATTGGAAGGTATGCATGCTCAAATCCATCAATTATCAGGTCCAAGGTCACACGCGAGTAGAATGAGGGTAGACGTACGAAATTGATGAACGTGAGTGGACCTGATGGCAACACTGTCCGTAGGCCACATCTACAGGGTGCCCTTCTAATGGTATTTGGAGACGACATTTTTTTGCTCCTTTAATAAACAGAGATAATACGTGAAATAAATAAATGAGTCCAATCTAATACTATTTAAATGACTTTATTTAAGGAGAAAAATAGTTAAACAAAGCTAACCTGGATGTTGGCAAACGGGTACGCGTCAGCGGCTGGAGCACAACTAGACGAGGAAGACGGTCGAGGAGGATCATGCTGCTGCTGAGTAGTCGCATGTGCGATCGAATTCAACACTTCCTGCAGCCTCTCCTCGATAGCCCGGCGCTCAGCAGCCTGTTTCTCCTCATTAGCTTGGCGCTCTGCAGCGAACTTACGCTCTACCATTGCCTCGACTTCAGCAACACTCATCTGACCCTTCCTAGTAGATGGCGGGAATACGTGCTTCTGACGTACTTCTCCCCTAAATCCTCTAACACGCCCCAAGTGATCCTTCTTCCCAAGTATTTGATTGAGAGTGTGGTCTTGAGAAGGAGGAGCGTGTATGTCTATTTCTTCTCTCTGTGCAGCTTCATACTGTCCAATTGTCAAAGAAGTTAACACTAAATGTAAGATCAACAAACACTTGAGTATGTAAGTAAATTATTTAACAGCTACTTTCAAATACTTACAATTTGGTTAGCCAGTTGTTCCGTCGCAGCATGAGGAAATATCCTCTGACCTTCGCTGGTCGTTTTCTAGCGTCCCAGTATGAACATCTGCACCCTCCTCGCCTCAGAGACATCCTCGATCGGGCATTCACTTCCATCCTCATTCCTCTGTGTCAGCAAACCAGCTTCTTTCCACATGTCGAGGCTAACCACATATCCCCTTCGTCCCATGGTGTGGGGGTAGAGATTAGCTTCATGGTTTTGTCGTGCTTGTTCTTGTCTTTGCTGTTAAGAAAGTACAACATAAAATTAATTAGAAAATCAGGGATAAAGCATTATGAGCATTAATTCAGAAAAGAGTACACACAAACATACCCTGAACTCGGGGGTGGAGTACCGCTCAACGAACACCTTCCACTCCTCTTCAATGATCATGCCGTTGTACACAACATACGACGGAGGCTCACGTGGGGGCACCCTGTTAATCCAGTGCTCAACCAAGTAGTGACGGAATGATTTAGCTTTGCCAGACACTAAAGAAAGAACGGTCTTCTTCACTTCTTCTGGGATCTTGTATCGTTCTTGCACCTTCTTCCAGATAGTCTCCTTAACTTCTTTCGGGACTTGTGGCCATGTGTGGTTGATGCAGCAATGTGATCTGGCTAGAGTCCCTAGCATACTAGCGAACTCTGACCTGCTGCCCCCACAATACCTCCCATACTTGTCCCACAGAAGACTGATCTCATCCGGTTTCTGCAGTTTCAACCCACGGGTCGGATCTCTACCTCTGGGTCTCTGAGTAGGACTCGTAGAAGGTGCACTCATGGAAGGGCCAACAGCAGCAGCGGCAGATGTAGATGGGCCAGCAGCAGTAGTGGCACTGGTAGAAGGAACCGGTACCATTTGCTGCTCATTTTCGAACTCACGGCAAAATAAATTGAACTCTTCATCAGCCATGTCTGCATCAGCCATGCCTGCATGGATTGAATAAAATTTGAATTAAATTAAGCATTTCATAATGGTCATATACAAGCAAGAAATAAAATAGTGTTAGTTTCATATAAATTTTAATAGTAATAACTTACATACACCATTATCTCTCAACCCACATTCCCTCGTTATGGTCGGATCGTATATACTCACGATGACCTGTGACCTCAGCCTCTTCCAATGAAATAGGAACAGTTGGAGGTTCATCTTCTGCATCATACTCATCCTCATCAACCACACCATCCACACCAACTATTCCTCTTCTCCCTTTAAGCACAACAGACCATCTAGGATTACAGGGATCAGTTACATAAAATATCTGCTTAACCTTCGTCCAACAACGAATGGCTCAACAGTGGGAGTAGCTCTAGACAGATCAACCAGTTTCATACCATGCTCCTCCTCACGGTAGCCATGATTGTTGTTAACCCAGTTACAGGAAAACACACATTTCGTAGTGTTGTAGTCCAATACCCAGATGTCTTGTATAACACCGAAATATGATTGTTTTACTGAGACTGGACTGTGACCCACAACACCGATGTCATATAAGTTTTGATAAGCTTCAAGCTCTACGCCACTGTTTTGATTCGTTGACTTCTGATCCTGACGTTCTGTGAAAAAGGTGAATCCGTTGACATCGTACCCCTCATAAGAAATTACATCCAGATTTGGTCCAAATGCAACTACTTTAATCAGTTCAGGCACATTCGTGGACTGATCGGACAAGACTCTGTCTTTGAACCATCTGACAAATGTCCTATTCTGCTCATTTTGTAGTCTAACGTCACTCATGTCTGGATATTGTGATCTTAAAACACACAAGTGTTCATCAAAGTATGGTTCGACATCTTCAAGATGACTTAGCACAACTAAATGAGCTTTGTTAAGAGTGTCTATGTCAATTCTTTTCAGTTTCCGTCCAACCGTGCCAACACCCTTCAATCTGCCCTCGTGTCTAGAACGTGGAAGTCCAATGGTATCGACACCTTCTAGGTAATTGGTGCAGAAGTCTACAACTTCCTCTGTGATAGTGCCCTCTATAATACTACCCTCTGGGTGACGACGGTTCTTCATTTTCTTCTTCAGGACACCCATGTACCTTTCGAACGGATACATGTAGCGAAGGTACAAAGGACCACACATCAGAATCTCTCTTACAAGATGCACGAGGAGATGTATCATTATGTCGAAGAACGATGGAGGAAAATACATCTCCAGCTGGCACATTGTCACAATAAGATCCTTTTGTAATTTAGACAGAGTGTCCACATCAAGAACCTTAGACGAAATGGATTTGAGGAAGACACTGACGTTTGTGATTGTGTCTGACAGCATCCGGCAAGATCCCACGTAGTGCAATTGGCAAAAATTCTTGAAGTAGGACATGATAATCGTGAGATTTCATTCCTACTAATTTGAAATCTGTCATGGACACTAGGTTTCTTATGTTTGAGGAGTAACCTGATGGCACCTTGATGTTGTAAAGGGTACTGCATAGACTATGTTTCTCTTCTTTAGACAGAGTGTGACAGGCAGGAGGCAAGAATGTGCGTTTTCCACGTTCTTGCGGGCCAAGCTCTGTGCGTATGCCCAACTCAATTAAATCTTTTCTTCCTTTCAAATGATCCTTTGTCTTTCCTTTTATGTTCAAAGGGTGCTAGTTATACTTTCACCCACGTTCTTCTCGACATGCATCCCATCGATACAATGTCTAACCTCCAGATGCTACCATACTGGAGTTCCCAAAATATTGATTTCTTTTCCAGACACTTTTTTCACCTTTTGGTTGGCGGCCCGAAGTTGTTGACAATATTATCCAACTTTTTGTAAATCTATGTACCTGTCAAAGGCTGGTGCACCACGCTGTGATCAGTTTTCCCATCGAACTCTTTCGCCATCTTTCGATACTTATGTCCTTTTAGAAGCATTTTTTGGTGGCCCATATACACGTTTTTGCCACTATGTTTCAAGCGAATGCTACAAGTGTTTTCACCACAAATCGGACACGCCAACGCCCCCTTGATTGAATAGCCTGAAAAATTACCATAGGCGGGGAAATCATTGATTGTGCAGTACAACATAGCACGCAAATTGAAGTCCTCTTTGCTGAATGAGTCGTAAACCGTAGCCCCTTCATTCCACAAGAGTTGTAGATCCTCTATCAAAGGTTGTAGGAATACATCAATTTTGTTGCCCGGTTGCTTTGGACCCGATATTAACAAAGACAACAAGATGTGTCTTGGTTTCACGCATAACCACGGCGGTAGATTGTAAATAACCAAAAGCACAAGCCAGGTACTGTGTATGCTACTCAAAGTACCGTAAGGGTTCATCCCATCCGTGCACAAGCCTAGCCTTAGGTTTCTCGGTTCGTTACCAAACTCAGGAAATTTTATGTCTATGTTTCTCCACTACGGTGCATCAGCGGGATGTCTCAATCTGCCATCCTTTTTCCTGTGAACTGAATGCCACCAAAGATTCTCTACGTCTTTCTCAATGGAGAACAAACGTTTGAACCTTGGAATGATGGGCAGGTACCACAGTACCTTAGCCGGTGAACCTTTCTTACTACCGCTGATGTGAGTTTGTTGTTTCTTATACCGTGACGCTCCACATGCTGGCAAATTCATCTGATTTCCAAAACAGCATGCAACCATTTGGCAAGCATGAATTTTCTAGTACTCCATACCCATTGGGCACATCAGTTTTTTGGCTGAGTACGTAGTCGTTGGTAAAACGTTGTCCACCGGAAGAACGTATTTCAATAGTTCCAGGAGGTCAGTGAAACTTACGTCGCTCCAGCCATGTTTCACTTTCAAGTTGAATAGCTTGAGGATGACACTCAACTTGCTTAACTTTGTAGGGTCACACCCGGGGTACAACGGTGTTTTGGATGAATCCAAAAAATTTTCATACTTGTCTGGCATGTTAGAGTAATGTCGTTCCACATCTTCGAGCATAGTCTCAATGTCATCATCCCAGAAATCTGGCTCAACGTTCGCTGTAACGTCTTCTGGATCACCCGCAACTGTATCATCTCCAAGTTCTGTTTCTGTGTTTGCCTGACCATTATCCCCTTCGTCTGGCTTAATAACATCAAACGCACTCTGACCATGCCATCGGGTTATGTCTTGGAAATCTTTTGTAAAACCGCGGCGGATCAGATGTTCCTTAATTGTTTCAACGCCGCGATATCTCAGATTGTTTTGGCAGTCGATATACGGACAAAATATGTATCCCTTGTCTGTAGGTTTCAGATTGTTCGCCAACACCGTGCATAACTTATCAACTCCTTCTAAAAACTTGTCCAAATTTCCGCTGTAAATCCACGAACGTTCCATCTCCTTCTAGCTATTTATATGAAGGCAGCCATTTCATACCGTCACCTGTGGCAGAGTCTTTTTTTTTACACTTTTGTATCTTATCAACCTAAATCCATCCATGAGTATTAAATCCCACCGGTGAACGTGTTTATAATATGTAATTTATTGAAAATTTCGGCAGCATCTCCCTACAGTTCTTTTAATGCACGATATTATGATATTAATCAATAATATATGCATTCGAAGAACAATAAAGAGATATTGCTGAAATAATCAATAAAGTACATATTAAAAACACATTCACACCCTAGGTGTGAGATTTAACAATCATGGACAGTCCCGACAGGGACTGCAGAAGATATACCTCTATTAGGTATATCTTGGGCGGATAACTATGTTTGGTAGTTTGTCAAATACTGTATGTATATATGTAAATCTTACCTCTGGTAGACGATTAGCCGATGCAAAGACGGTTGAGGTCGGAAGTCAAAATAAAGTCATACTCCTGATGCATAAAGGAAAAACGACAACATTAGAATTCATAAAAAAATCAAGGTTAAAATGCTAGCTAAACCGCGGAAATAATTCGACAGCATCTCCCCTATATTTCTAACGTTTCCCAATCAGTTTTATCAATGTCAAATTCGCACGCACCATCAAAAATTACTTATACACTAATTTTATATTTATCTAGAAGAAAGGTAAGGTGTATTAACCGTAAAGAAATATTTACAAGTACAAGAAATCAACTACAACAAGAATCAGCAAACAAGAATCACAACTTCGAATCTGCTGAGATATATCTACCAGACCAAAGGCTCTCAACTAGTTTTATATTTGAAAACTACACTACTATAATTGTAATACTAAATGCTAAGAATAAGTAAATACAGCAGTTTACAGTTTGGTTTGCAAAATTATAGTTACTGCACCGAAGTGGGCAAGTAGTGCAGAAATCATCCCACGAACTAGGTTGCAATTAACTGTGAATCTGGGCACAAATATATGAACAAGGTTAGAACATTTGCCATTACACTCTCAAGATTCGACAGAAACGAGGTTATAACTAGCAATCGACATGCATATGAACAAAGTTAGAAAAAAATGACAATTGATCGACCGCGCGCATATCCAGTACACGATAGAGACATCGACGGTGACGACCAGTGATATACGTAGATGGGTGGTGACCGGCGGCGATGGGAGTGACAAAGGTGGTGGGAGCGACGACGGCGATGGCCGTTACTAAGGTGACGGGAGAGAGGAGGCGATTTCAGTAAGGAAGATAGCGCGAAAGAGAGGAAGAGTTACTGTAAGTACAGTGTGCAAAGTAAACAGGCAAATGTTAAAAGGACTTTAGATTACGGTTTACATGAAAATTGTAATCTAAAGTCAAACTTTAAATGACAGTTCCTAAAGATCCGTAATCAAAAGTGTAATGAAACTAAAAAAATAGCGCGAAAAATATTTGGCCTATGCTGGGTTTTGAACTCAAGATCGATGGTATTGACTCATGTACCCACGGCCATTAAGCCATGAGTCTTATTCGATCAAACATATGTAACACATTAATATAAAGTTATTTTTAATCTAAAATACACTGGTAGAACGACGTCATTAACTGTAATTTAGATTACACGCGGCGTCGAAAAAATCAAATAATACGGGAAATATTTGGCGTCAGGTCAAAACGACGCCGTTGACCATCAGTCGGAGGTAGGCGCGCCTTTTTTAGGACGGACTTTAGCGGATGGTTATTAGTAAAGCCGTAATATAAAGTCCGTTGACCGTAAAGCGCGCGTCAACACGGGACTTTAGATTACGGTTTCACTAATAACCGTCATCTAAAGTTCGTCCTAAAAAAGGCACGCCTACCTCCGATCGATTATTGCTTACGGTTAATTCAATAAACGTCGTTAATTAATTCCGGCCTTCCTATTAATCACAGTGTCTATTAAAGTCGTGATTAAACCACCGTCATTAAAGGCTCATGTTCCACCAGTGTAATTTCAATTTCACTTTTAATTTCTGTCAAAAAATGTCAAAAAAACATAAAAAATCAGAAGTTTGCACACTTAGGTTAAAATGACTCATAATAAGCCGTAATTAAACTAAGTAGAGGAAAAACGACTTGAGGGGTAATGAAAGTAATTGAATCCTAATTAAGTCGAATATCAAGTCCCTAAACCCGAACTCTCCTTTCCTAATTTGATCTAGGTTAAAATTAGGCGGTGACTCTTAATAGGTTCCAGTGAGCTAACTTAGGATTTAATATATAGTGTTTTATGACATAGTTATTAAGCTTAGGTTATAAGTGGACCTATAACCCGACCATATCCTAATCAACTTGAATCAACATTGGATAGGGTTTAAAAATCGTGGCTCACAGAATGGCGACTCTGCTGGGGATAAGACTCTTAATTTCAACTTGTTTAATTTTAAGAAAGAGGGCTTAACTCGAAAATTGTTTATTTATGGCTTCTATTACGTTGTTTGTTTACTTTCGTGCTCAATTTAAATTTTTGTACCTTTGCATCATATGAGAGCGAGGGTCCACACAAACCGATTTCACCCCTGGACCCGCCTTAGGGTCCCCTGTCAAGGACTCACTTCTTTTAGGTGATGTGAATAAGTGGGGGAAAAGAGGAGGATGTCGTCTAACCACATCCTCTTAATACCTGGGCTTTAGCCCCAAACATTTTCCTGGCAGTGCCCTTACCTAGCCTTGTTTGGTCATTCAAAGACCCGACCGTAGACGCACACCTTTAGGTGATGTGAAAAGAGTGCGGAAGCCCAAAGAGAATAGCGTGCAAGCCCTATTCCTTTGTGGTGACCTGGGCCCATGCCCCAAGCACCTCTCCAGATCGATCCATACCCAAATTGGTTGAAGCCTCTAGTGAGGACATGTTGAACTCGTGTGGGCCTTGTTTTCTTGTATGATCGGCCCACTACCTAGCTTAGAAATTGAAGGAACTTTCCTATGTCAACTCACCCCAACCTGAATTTACGGCTTTATTGTTTACGGCCCAAAGGCCCTGTCTGGTTTGATATGTGAGTCATTTGGGCTTCGGCCCAAAAGTTTAGACTTAGGTGATTTCTCTCTCTTTTCGGTCCAATTTGAATTATCAATTTAGTTCTAGGCCTACGAAAAGCAAATCCACCTAAAGCAATCCATGAAAATCCACCTGGCCTTTCCATTTCATGGCCCGTTCTAGTCTAGGAAAACTTTTCACTCGAGCTTTGGCCTAAAATCCTAGACATATGCATCATCTTTTAGGCCCAATCAGGGTTACTCGGTCCAAATTCCAATTCACATCTAGAACATGCTTTAGAAATCATTTCGGCCCATACGCCTTACTTCTAGCCCAAACATATTTTGGCCCAAGTGCCCAATTCTCCGAACATTCCGGCCCAAGAGGCACATTTTTCAAACATTTCGACCTAGGTGCCTCTCTTCAAGTTCATTTAGGCCTTAGCACCTACCCACGATCTTCAAGACATTCCAGCTCATGTACTGTTCTTGCGGCCCAAACAAGTTTTAACCTAAAACATCTTCGCGGCCCAAAATTTCAGCTCTGTCCTCTTTTGTTTTCTAACAGACGACGCTTTGGATACAGGAAAACCCAAATCCTAGGAGTGGTGAAGGAGGAAATCCGATCAACATGGATGTCCATCTCACAGCTTTGGAACAAATGTACACAGACACTATTAATGCCATGGAGCAAAGACATAGTGCCGTCAAAAATGCCCTGGAGTCCAACTTCATTGCCACAATTGAAGAATTGAAAGCAAAGACCCTTTCCCTTGAGGCCGGATGTCAAGTCCAGAATGAACTAGTGAATAGGCTTCTTAGCTCTCTTCACAACTGTATTGAAGTTAGCTCTATTAGGGCCCAAGGTTCACAAGGGAATACCAAGGAAATTGTTGCAGAACTCGAGAGGGCGAGCAGATATACAACCAGAAGAAATTTCCAAGACGACCAGTTTAAATTTTTCTTCCTTGAGATCTTACACTAAGTCGGGATTACCAACACCTGCCCTAGGCGAGAGTTCCATGTGTCCGCAGACCTATAGTGCCAGGTTACAGGTAGGACAGCTCAAAGCTCGGGGAGTGGGCAAGAAGACTTTAAACGTGAAGCCAGTTGTAGCAATCCCAGTTTCAAAACAGAAAACCAAAGCATCATCTCGACCCATGTGTTTCTCCACACGAGACAGTTTACCAACATTGGCCGAGCACCAAGTCAGGCATTTGAAGAGCTTCAGAGAAGAAGCTTGCTACAGCCCTTGGCCCCTCGGCCAGGAACAACTAATTTGGGGAGACATCTTAATCATTTCTGCCACTACCATCAGTTTCCCGGCCATTATGCCGACAATTGTTGAGTATTGAGGCACACGATTCAGGACCTCCTCGAGCAAGGAGTCCAATTTTTCTAAATATCGGATCATTTTATTTAGGTGATTGACCATTGAATGTATTTTCTCGCATTTTCAAATTTTCCTAGTAGCTTATTTTCTTAGTTAGTTTTCAGTCTCCCTGGATTGTAATTTTATGTTTTCTTTCATATTCATGAATAAAAGCGTAGCTCATTTTCATAATTTTTGTGCATTCGTTCAATAAAACAAAAAACATTAAAAAAAAGACCACTAAAGATTTTTGTTGGGACTTCGGAGTGTTGCAGAGATAGCCTTTCACTGCGACAGAGTCAATCATCACTTGACAGACACAAAGAGTGATCCTCTTCGACAGAGTCCGGCGCAACAAAGAAGACCTCAAAGACTCTCTCGTGCTGTTGCGGAAAATCAGGAGTCAACTCGGAATGTCTTAAGTGCCACAACGGTCATGAGGGTCTTCCTCAACATCCGAAGATCGCGGCCCAAGTAAGAAGACCACTTAAGAGCCGTTGGAAGTTGCCCACTAAGTTAGTTCCGGTATTTTCGGAACTAACTCCTTCGACTTGCTATTGTACTTAGAGTATAAATAAGATGTGTAATAGTTAGTTTCCTTTGTGCTTTTTATTGAGGATGATTTCAGAGCTTAGAGAGAGAAAGAGAATCGCATTGTAAGCCAGAAAGAGAGAGAGATTAAGTACCAAGTTAGTTAGCGCCGTTAGATAGACTCTACCTAGGAAGATCCTAGTTTCACTATACTTATCATTGTTCTGATTAGAAAGTGTGTTGGGTGAGTGAGTGAAAACTGCTAAGTAGATCCTTTCTACTTAGTGGGCATTTGTAAGCTATTTTATTTGACCAGGAAATGAAATAGCTTATTTGTGTATCTTGCTGAGTTCCACAGAGTCCTTCTTTCCTTTCATCATTTCGCTACAATTACCGCAAAAGTCTTCCGCATCCTTAGTTTGGTTAATTCGATTGAGTGCCTCTATCTCACAAAGTGCTTCTCAGTTAAGAAGGCTGATTGAGTCAAACCAATCCTTAGACTCACACCTTTGATTGGTTTGAGTTAGCCACCCGATCCTACAATTTTCAAGAAAAAGGATCATGAAATAATTATTTTCTAACAACATAATAGAAAGGCTTGTCTTTTGTTTCTAAAAGGGTGAACATGTTCGTCCACACTCCACAGTCTATCCTAAAACATCCACAAAGCATTCCAAAATCCACATTTGTTTAAGTGTTGTCATAAACCCTAAATCAATACTGGGGGCAATCTGAGCTCGGGATCGTCGTCTTTAATCTTTCGTTTAAGCGTGTGAACTAGTCTCTGAGTGAAATTCACAAGAGTGTCTTGAGCGGAAAACCACGAGTGAACGAGCGTGTCATTTTTACATGACTCCAGTGAGACCACATTCAAAGGTGAGGCAAATGGCATAACTCCGACCGAAGGAGATACTTTGTAAATTTACGCTTAGACCTGTGAAAAGTAACAAAGAACGAATACACAACTATCAGGAATTACGAAGCACCTAGGTACAGCACCACATAGCCAAAAGCTTGTAAACCCTGTCATTAAACCCTAGGCACCCCCGCTGAGCCTTTCATATATCCCATTTCGATATTATGAACTCCACAAAAAAAAACCCAGCCAATGATGAATGTCCGACCTGGTGACCAAAGGAAGCAAGGAGCCCGACTCTCAGATAATGTTCTCACCAGTCCAAAGATGCAATGCTGCTATCAGCATGACAAAGCAATCCTCAAATGGTCCAAGAGTGACACAGGATCAAAAGAGCTTACATCAAAATAGCTCTCGAAACTCAAAAACTGGGAGACACAAGAACCCCGAAGGCGAAGTCAAGAAAGGATCAAACAAAAAGGCAAACCCGAAGTGCCTCGAAGAAATCCAAATGACAAAAAGAGAAATGGTGTAAAGGACAACTTTAAAAGTCCAGGTCCAGAAGCTCAAAAACAATGTCAACACGAAGCAGCTAGACGACTTCAAGACAAGGAAGATGAATCCGAGAGAAGACGCAAGTTGCAGCTTTGGTCACCCGACCCACCCACCCGGATGATCACCCCCAGCACTGATCCATAGTTTCATTCCTTGTTTTGAAGCGCCTAAAAATGCCCATTCTCGGAATCAATCACATAACTGAACACTGTGTCCAATTAATTTTGGTTTGGTGACAATAATAGCAAAAGGACCGCACTTGGTAAATACGGTTTTTCCCGTTACAAAAGGACCGAATTTCCCAAATGTGGTTTTTTTTTGTTTGTTAATATACTGTATTTGGCAAATGCGATCCTTTTGCAAAGGGAAAAACTGCATTTACCAAGTGCGGTCCTTTTGCAATGGGAAAATTCAACGCGCCCTCTCCTCTCTATATATACCCCCATCCTACCTCCCTTACTCTTCACTCAATTTTCTAACTCTCTCTCAATCTCTCATATTTACACTCTCATCTTCTCTTGTTGGGTGATCTTGGTAGGAGTTGTAGAAAACAAATTTTGCAAGCAAGATGGCGGGAAGGTATGCACAAGCAGCTGAAGGACCCGGGCCGGAGCAGACGGATCTGTTTTCACTGTAGACGACCCACATCTCTTACACGATTTTGTCTGGACGCGAGGCTAGTCTTTAATTACTAAATTTTTTTAATAGTTAGTTAAAATTAGTATATTTAGATAATTTATTAATTAAAATTAGCATAATTGTAGAATTTTTTTATAATTGAATTTATGAGTTTAGAATTGAATCGGTTATGAATAGAGTACTAAAAGGGCGTGGGGGTACGAAGTTGGTTGAAGCCCCCCATGCATTGATTGCCCCACTGATACACGCTGCTGGGTTTTGGGGTCCTGCTAGGTTAGTGACCAAAGCTAATAATTTTACATGTAATGCTTTCGTCGAGAGATGGAGACCGGAGACACATACATTCATGTTTCCATTTGGGGAGGTTTCCATTACATTAGAGGATATGGCGCAGCTTTTTGGCTTTCCTATCAAGGGTAGGCCGGTGATAGGTGATACCAGTATTAATGTTCGACGACTATGCACTGATTTATTAGGGAAGACTCTAGATCCCCAACACATCAAGGGTAACCATGTTCTTTTAACATGGTTATCTGAAAACTTCAAAGATAATGATCCAGAGTTGAATGACAACGCCCCACCTGCTAGGATTGCTCAGCATGCTAGGGCGTACATGTTAAGGCTGATTGGCGGGACCTTAATGCCATCCTACCATGGATACACCGTAGACTACTGTTATCTGCCTCTACTGACGGACTTTGATGTGGCTGGGCAGTACAGCTGGGGCTCTACTGTGTTGGCTTGGATTTATCGCCATTTATGCATGGCCACACAGATTAAATATAATGGACAACTCCTCTGCAGTACCAGATTACTCGCTGTATGGGCGTACTCGAGGATACCTCGATTTTTTATACGCCGGACTAGGCAGATTGCTGATGATGCACCACTGTGTTATCAGTATGTTAAATTAACGTTATATTTTTTGAATGATTTATTTTTCTCGTTATTTAATGCTAGCTTATTTTAAATTATGTCTTTTTGAATGTTTGACAGATGGTCTAGGATTGACGCTGCTCACATCCGAACTTTGCAGGATGCTAGAAATGTAATTGATTCTATGTCTACACCACCCACTGTTGATGATGAAAGTTACAAGCAGCCTCAATAATTGCTTAGAATAACGTATTTTTTAATTAAAATATTTTATTCTTGTATTGCTATTGCAGTGGTAGTGGTTGCCTTATGTAGAGCTTCCACACTACTAAGGAGCTGAAGCTTACGCGTTGGTGGTTCCTCTCATTCATTTCAATATTGTTGAGGGACACCAACCAGATCGAGTCATGCGGCATTTTGGTAGAGACCAACCTATTCCCGCCGCTCCGCTTGATTGTGATAGACTTCACAATCAAGATCGTTCTGGGCGTACTACCACTGACTAAGGATCTTACCTTTGTCCGTATGTGCAACTGTGGGAAAGTAGGAATGACCGGCGCATTCCTCTTCACACATACCCTTTATCACGACCGCTGGGTCCTCAGTCTATGTACATGAGGTGGTACTCACAGCACATTGTATCTTGGTTCACACCAAATGCACGAAGAAATGCCGTTCTGATTTTAATTTTTTTAATGTCAATATTTCTGTTTACACTAGTTATTTTATAAATTAATTTGTTTATATAATTAGTTCTGCATCTTTTTTTAACATATTTTTTTTGTAGGGACAAGCAGTACAACAATTCCAGTATGTGTCGTAGGATACTGATAGCAATCAATATGCGAGATACGTGGCTGATCAGACTAGAATTTATGTGCATATGTGGTACGGGTACACACACCTAGAGGAGTATTTAGTCCCACCCCCTGCATTCCAGGTGTTCCAGCCGAATTGGGACGCGATCGGTAATGATGCACCACAGAGGGCATTACACGGGAAGAGATACAGTAAACGGCGGCCAAGACAGCCAAGACACCATGATGACCCTCCTCCTCCTCCTGAGTTTGCAGATCCGCATAAGCATTTTGATGCAGCAGTTGATGCTGGACAGATGTAGTATGATGCAGCAGTTGATGCTGGAGAGATGGTAGTGGTTGAGCAGGCACCTTCCCAGGAACTACATCTCTAGCTTTATATAGGCGGTCCAGACTTTGGTCCCACATCCCAGCCGACTACAGGATACACTCCTCACCTGCAGACTCTAGCTCCATATCAGCCAGTACTAGATATTGGCGGTAGTGCGGGAGGTAATGTGTTGTGGTCCTATGACTTCCTTAGTTCGAGTTGGAATTTTAGTTTGTCTGAGCTGTTGGGTTCTTGCGGTAGTGTGGGAGCAGGCCCTAGTCAGATTTCAAAACATCTGACTTACCCTACTGCTACACCTTCTACACCAACACATACTACACCACATACCCCGCAGCCATCATACTATGGGATGACCATCGAGCAGCAGATTGATACGTTAGAGAAGATACCAGCATCAGCTCGAACACCTATTCAAAACATTGAGCTGGAGAATTTGCGCATGCAGCTGCGTTCGGTCCAGAACCCACCAGACAGATACGGGGATTAGACTTGTTGAATAGAGTATATCATGATTCTTGTATTTTAGTGTTTGGACCTTTGTTAAGTTTTTAATTAAACAATGTATTTTGTTATCGTTGCGATTAGTAATTGTGAGATTACACTATCGTTTGATTTTTGATATTTGATATTGACGACATATTTAACCTATCAAACGACATCCTTTTAGGCTATAACTTTGCGTATACATAGTACTACATGCACACATTATAGTGTCCAAAGCTCACCTCATTCCTACTTCTACAAGTGTTTCATAAATAAGGTCAAAGTGGCTAACATACACAATATTTGAATTCTAAAAAACTGCATCCTGGTGCGATATTGCATGCAGATTTTGAACTATCAAACGACATCGGTTTAGGCTATTAATTTGTGTATACGTAATACTACATGCAAAAAGTATAGTGTCCAAAGCTCACCTCATTCCGACTTCTACAAGTGTTTCATAAATAAGGTCAAAGTGGCTAACGTACACAATATTTGAATTATAAAAAAATGCATCCTGGTGTGGTATTGATGACATATTTCAAGTCATCAAACTACATCCGTTTAGGCTATAACTTTGCGTTTACATAGTACTACATGCACATATTATAGTGTCCAAAGATCACCTCATTCCGACTTCTACAAGTGTTTCATAAATAAGGTCAAAGTGGCTAACATACACAATATTTGAATTATAAAAAACTGCATCCTGGAGTGGTATTGCGTGCAGATTTCAAACAATCAAACGACATCCGTTTAGGCTATAACTTTTGCGTATACGTAATACTACACCTAAGCTCAAATTACGCACTAAAAAGTTACCTAATTGTTTCCTGACCTTTGTCTCTCTATTCTATGTGCTATTATATTACGTCGTATCTCGTATATCGACTCTTGTTGTTTGAAATCATCATCACCAGCTTGAACTGGATCATAAATGACAAATAAAGGAATATGTTCCATGCAATCGTTATACTCCATATAATTTTCCATCATCCGACGTACTGATGTATCAGTCTTTACGTGCAAAAAAGTCCACTCGTAATCGGCCTCCAGACCCAGATACACCATTGTTGCTACGTTTATTCTGCCAAGAAGGGACCGTAGAGCACGACCTACTCGTCGTTGCAGATCACAGAGATTATTAGGATACGACATACTTATTTCTACGCGGCTATGCCCCATCCTTCGCTCGAAGTGTGCACCATGACGGCTGAATGTAGCCACGTAATTAATGTGCAAACTGAAAGGAAACTCCATTAGATTTTGAGAGCAAAGTGGAGCGTAAGGTATGAAGAATTCAAGTAGCAGGTAATTAGAAAAACTTTGAGAGCAGTACGTGAGGAATTAATATATTTGGAGACCTATACCCTTTTTATAATACAATAGTAACGGTCACTGACAGTCCCAACGGCAAGTACAACGGCTAATGTACACCCGCATTTGCCAAAAACGGTTCTTTTGCAATAATAGCGGTGACTGACAGTCCCATCACCTAGTACAATGGCTACTGTACAACCGTATTTGCCAAAATCGGTTTTTTTTTCAGTAGTAACGGTCATTGACAACCCCAACGGTTAGTACAACAAGTACTGTAAAACCGCATTTGGTAAATGCGGTTACTGTGCAACGTTATGACCGAGCGCCGCCACTTCTTCTTATAAATATTCTACTCTCCATCCATCATTCTTCGCACATCTCACAATCTCTCTCAATTACACAATCTTCTTCGGAAATATACTCTCATCTTATAAGCTTGTCTCACCTTCACAAATGTTGCTCATGGATATCCCATGCTCCATGTTGCATTGCGTTGAAGCAATGAACAACCAATCAGGTTTGTATTTTCAAAGAACATATTCTACGCATCAATCCAATTTTGATATCCCTTTAGATTTTGAGAATCTTGTTGAGACGAGGCTAAAAGAGCAATACGGTTACCATTGCGTGGTCAAATCCATTCTCCATCGATTACTATTATCTTCACATCCACGACCATTTTGGGTGCCATTACAGATAAAGGGTGACGTCGACGTAGAACAGATGATTTGTCAGTTCGTGTTCAACCAACAATGCTATACTAAGGTTGAACTATACGTGGTATATGGCTTCAAAGAGGACAACCCGTTACCGTTACCTCCAAGGAGGACTAGTCTGGGGGAACTGGGGGCTATCTACGGTGTTGTCTTAAGCGACGATAAAGAGGGAGGTCAAGGAAATGATGACAACTAGTGCGTAGTGTTAATATTTTTGTTATCGGGATATCATCTTTTGATAACAAAATAATATGTGTTTGTGTTAGGTTTTTCACTAGTTAAGTTTTCCTAAAATGACGGAGGTCTTCTGGAAAAATTAACGTAATAACAGTGTACGACGGAGGTCATCTTATATTAATAATTATGTTATCCGGGTGCATTAAGCGAATAAGATTAAAAGCACAAATGATAATACAAATCCATTACTTTATACAAAATAATACATTCGTTCAGTCATCCTTACCATAGCAATGAACATTAACAAAATGTAACAAAACAACATTAAACTGCCACTTCTGGATCGTAGTCGATCATAAGGTGAATTGCATCCACGTCGCCCTGGATTGGGAAAGAGTTGTGTATCATGTTCCGCACATCATAGTCATTGTTTATCGGTATTGTACCCCAGCGTGGCCATGGATGAGTATGCATAATCCTCCTATATATAATAGAAGTGACACAGTAACGCTGGACGCCGTCAGAAATTGCGTCTTCGATCAACAGTTTCAAGTGAGCATATGAGATATTAGGTAGATTTGGGATCTCAAGCCACTCCCCTCTTCCTTCATCTGTGGGTTCCATGCAAAAACCATACATGTTGAAAACTGGTACAAAATCCAAATGTAGTTGAACTGCTAGTGTGTCCATTGCCACTCAAGGGAAAGGGAATGAAACTAGGTGAGATTTGTTCATATGATGTACACCTTTTATAATGAACAACTGAATAAAGGAGCCGTGTTTGAGTAATGTGGTTCTTGTTGTCTAGACGGATAGTACAGAATAAACAGTAACATACATAATTGACGGCCGCAAGTTTTTTTAAATTTTATATTTCAAAGGAGCTGCGTTTGAGTAATGCGGTTCTTGTTGTCTGGTCGTACGTATAGTACAGAATAAATAGTAACATACATAATTGACGGCCACAAGTTTTTTTTTTAACTTTTAATGTTTTAAAGAGCTGCATTCGGGTTATGCGGTTCTTGTTGTCTGGCGGTACAGACAGTACAGAAAACATAGTAACATGCAAAATTGACGGCCGCATGTTTTTTTCACTTTTTATGTTTGAGAGAGCTACGTTTGGGTAATGCGGTTCTTGTTGTCTGGTGGTACGGATAGTACAGAAAACATAGTAACATACAAAATTGACGGTCGCACGTTTTTTTTTCACTGTTTATGTTTTAGAGAGTTGCGTTCGGGTAATGTGGTTCTTGTTGTGTGGCGGTACGGATAGTACAGAAAACACAGTAACATGCAAAATTGACAGCCGCATGTTTTTTTCACTTTTTATGTTTCAGAGAGCTACGTTCGGGTAATGCGGTTCTTGTTGTCTAGTGTATATCTAACGGGCTGTTATAGACAGGTGCTCATATGGTTATTTTACACCAAAGGGTATTCCATTCCTCACCGTTTCACTCTCCTCTTGTGTTGAAAGGCAACAATGTTTATTCATTGTGAATTACACTTGCATTACATCCCATCGTTTGATGATTGTGGTTTTAAATTTGAGTGAACAGAATATTCCACAATCTGTCCTCTTACCATTGCGCCTTTTTTCGACTATAACTATTTCAAATTCCTAGTTGAATGTAGTTTAGATTGTGGTGATGAGAAGTTCGTACCTACGTCCATTGTATTCTGAAAAATGGTTTTCTCACACCCGATGCCATTCTAGAGCCAAATGGAAATATCAAACGATGAAGATGTATGTCTTATGGTTGAAAACTTCATGATCAACAAACGACGTGGGCAAGATTCAACTACTGGTGGAATATGAACCAAAGGTTGGTGGATAATTGTGTTAGAGGTTGGATGACAATAATTTTTTGTTTTTATGTTTGACTTTAACAATTACCCTTCTCTGTAGCTCCTGCTCCTTCAGGTTGTGCCTTAAGCAAGCACCCCAAAAATTAAAATAAATGTCATCATTCTGATAATCTTTTACAGCATCAAATTTATGGTTATATGCCTTAATTAATTATGATAATGTTCTTATATTGATATACATTTTTTGTGGATTTATAGCGTTGACTAACAACACTGTACAGTTGAACATTAGTTGCACTTACTCCTATTGCAGTACTTAGTAACATAAAAACGGGTCAAACATTAACATTACCACACAAACAACGTAAACATAAACGTATCTTACCTTTTTACGTGCTTGCTTAAGGCACGACCTGACATAGCAGGAGCTATATATTTCACTAACTTAAAATACAGTACATAGACAATTAGTACCAGTTGCGGTCGCAGTAGCGAGATCCTTAAAGCCATTTTGCTTGTGTACGTTTTGTCATATTTGTGGTGTCTCCACTGTCATCTGAAGAACTGTTAGGGTATCCATCCTATGATGGGAGTCTTCCGAACGGGATTGATTCGTATGATCCTCCTTTTCCTATGGTATTGGATTCCACAGTGAGGTCTGTCAACGCATGTGTAGGTGATTCTACAACAAAGTCTGTAAGAGGATGTGTGCCCTCCAACAGCCTAGCGGATGAGTGAATAACAAAGTTTGTAAGAGGATGTGTGTCCTCCAAAAACCTAATGGATGAGTGAACAACAAAGTCTGTAAGAGGATGTGTGCCCTCTGAATGAGCGGGTGAGTGAACTACAAAGTCTGCAAGAGGGTTCATCCTCGCTGAAGATTCTGCATCAGACATTAAATCTTTGAGCTGGTTGTCTGTGGTGCGAGAATATTTAGCAGTAGTACGCCTCAGTTTGGTTTTATTGCAAGAGTTCCTTGAGGAAGGAACATTGGAAGTAGAGGATTGAATAGTGGCGGGCACTTGCTTCCCCTTGTCCAGGTTTCTTCCTTTGATTGAGGAATCATGTTTGGATGCCATATTACAGTGGGTTTGTAATGTTTTGGTTATGATTTCACTGAGTGAATGAGTAGATAGTGTTATGTAGATCGAGTTATGAGAAGAGTGAATTGGCCCTTGCATACTCCCTTATATAGTTGTTATCCTAAATGATAGTACAATTGCTAGTTGGCCCATTAACCACCAATCACTCTCATCCTTTCCTTTTTGAATGGAGTCTACATAACTCACTAGTTTATATATTCAAGTGCAAAGAACTGTGTTTGCCTAATGCGGTTCTTTTTCCTATGCAGTGTCAGACTAGTACACATTTACGACAGGTGTGACAGAGTGTAAGAACTGTCTGACCTTGACAAGCTCTTATTAATGTTTCTTTCAAAGAACTGTGTTTGCTTAATGCGGTTCTTTTGCTATGTGGTCTGTCCGTTTAGCACACATTTATGACAGACGTGACAGCGTGTAAGAAGAGTCTGACCTTGATAGGCTCTTTTTACTGTTTTAGTCAACAAACTGTGTTTGCCTAATGCGGTTCTTTTGCTATACGGTCTGTCCGTCTAGCACACATTTATGACAGACGTGACAGAGTGTAAGAAGAGTCTGAGCTGGACAGGCTTTTTTACTATTTTCCGTCAAATAACTGTGTTTACCTAATGCGGTTCGTTTGCTATGTGGTGTGTCCGTCTGGTACACTACACATATACACAGACATGGCAGAGTGTAAAACGTGTTTGACCATCTTTTTCTTGTGGTTATTCCTTAAACATGGAGGTCATTGTGTATTTTTATGACACCAATTTGGTGGTAATATTCCTCAATTAATTATGAAAATTATCTTATATTGATATACCCTTTTTGTGGATTTATACTGTCGACTAACAACATTGTGTAGGTGAACGTTAGTTGCATTTACTCCTCTTGCAGTACTTAGTAAGTTTAAAAAAATCAGGTACCAGTAATGGAGTCTGCATAACGAAGAAAAAGATTCAAATCTTTGACCCACTTTATTACAATCAAACTACCGTATGAAACTGAATCGACAACTTTGGTTCATACATTTTAATTTATTACGCCCATAATAATTGATGACACACTGTGCCATCATTAAGGACGAGTAGAAGTAAAATTATAACTTAACATCAGATGTTACAAGATAACAAAAGAGTTAAAATTCATCATCAGATACACTAGGAGGTGTAAGAGTAGGATCGTAGTATCGATGCCCAGGAGTGTACTTTCCCAACTCCCACTGCAAATATTTATAATAGTCAGGATCATCATCCTCTCCCATTGGACGGGATAGAAACTTCGAGTATGCCTCCCATCCCATTTGGGGCGTTCGGAAGGGTCATCAACAACCTTAGTTGGTGTGTCGTTGATGATTGAAGTTGATGACTCCTTTAATGAGGATGGTGCTCCCTTAGTGTGTTTCTGCTTTGATGTACAAACTGTGGCTTCATTTTTGGTACTTCTTTTGTTCGAAGTAGAGGATTTTTTAGAAACACCCTTGTTCTTACGATCATCTATGATCTCCTTTTCACTGTAATGCAGTATTAAGTTTGTGTGATAGTTTGTGAATGTGAACAAAATTCAGATTGTAATTATAAGCGAATGGCTACACCGTGCCATCATTGTAGTAACAGGTCAGGTGAAAAAGAACCACATTAGACAAACGCAGTTCTTGGAGACTGTAAAGTTGAAAACGTGTCACAGTCATATGTATTCGTATTGTCACATCAGAACTTCCTGCAGATAAATAAAAAGAACCGCAATAGATCAACGCGGTTCCTGGAGACTGTAAAGTTGAAAACGTGTCACAGTCAAATGTATTTGTACTCTTGCGTCAGAACTTCCTGCAGACAAAGAAAAAGAACCGCATTAGACAAACGTGGTTCTTGGAGATTGTAAAGTTGGAAATCGTGTCATAGTCATAAGCATTTGTACTATCACGACACAACTTTCTGCAGAGACAGAGAAACAACCGTGTTTCCCTAATGCGGTTTGGTTCTTTTGCTATGTGGTGTCAGTCCAGTACACATGTGTACAGTCACGGAAGACAATAAAAAGAGTCTGACCTTGCCAAATGCGGTTTTTTTACTATGTGGTTCTTTTGCTATGTGGTGTCAGTGTAGTACACATGCGGTTCTTTCAAATAGGAGAGTGCAAAGAACCGCATTTGCCCAATGCAACTTCTTTGCATTCTCCTTTTCGGCTCGCTCGCTGTAACACCCCAACTATAAACATTGTTCTTAATGACTGATTACAGCGGTAATACAAACACAACACTTAACTTAATCATTGGGTGCTACACGCCGTTAGCCACCCACATGGCTAACAAGGCTAGTACATACACAACGTACTGGTCTGATGGACAAGATTACCGAGTAATACACTTTACATTACAAATCCGCTTCTACACTGAAAACAAATACAATTACAATCCTAAACTGTACCGAGTCTATTACATTGCAATACCAATAACACTTCCGGTGTTACATTATTTACAACTACAATGTTCAAAAGGTTGATTAACTACCCAAACATATCAGCTACCCCGTCCCACTCTCGAACGGCTACCAGCTCCAGTGTACCTGAAATGAAATGGGTGGCCCCAAGGCAGCTCAGCACCTTTGCTGGTATGGTAAACGTGCAGCCCGCATACAACCAGGCCACGCACAACTAATTGTCGTGTGAGCATGCAGTTGATTTTATTTAGAGCATGCATGAAATACTATAACACACTTGAGAAGGGCAAAATGTGACGAAGACAAAAGGTCAAAGCGGTCCACACCTTAGACCCCGGCCCAGACCATGAGCCTCCTTCAGGACCCTGTTCAGGCTCCAATTTGGGCACCAAGCATCAATCCGGGTCCTAGGCCGCATGACCAGGTCCTATATTCCGGCCCCACACTCCATGATCGAGTCCCATATTCCGGCCCGCACTCTATGACCGGGTCCCATATTCCGGCCCCGTGCCCCATGACCGGATCCCGCACCTCACACTTTGGGACCGGAAGGCTTTACAAGGAGAGATGTACTAAAATTAAGAAGGTTGCTCCAATAAAGTAATATCACATGTATAAGGATTAAGAGATAAACTTCACCCTAGAAAGTCTATAAATAGAGATGAGAGGCTCATTTGTAAGGGAGCACAATATTAGAAGAGAGAGAAAACACTAGAAAGCTCTCTAAGGTTGTAATACCAAAGGAAGTAATAAAGATATTTTCAATGAGTGGATGTAGGCTGGATTATTGGCCGAACCACTATAGCTCTCGGTGTTCTATTAGTTCGTGAGATGAGAGGAACCAAATTATGTATTTTCATTTGGCGCCGTCTGTGGGAATACGAACTGCTAGAATTAGCAACCACGATTCAACCGCACTCCAGTTCACTTTTGGATCGATTTATGATTAAGGTGTCTCTGGCAAAAATTTATCGAGATGACTTTCAACGGAATTGTTCGATTCATCAGAAGTAAGGAGATCTCAACAACTTTCATAAAAATCATGCCGCGAAGCACCACAATTCGACTGCACTGAGATAGTAGTCGCTTGACAACACGAAAGAAGGGAAATGTGAATCCGCGATTTTCAAATCTTGATATATGCGCAGAATATTTCCGATCAAACTCCCGACAAGGGGAAATCGGTGGAAAAGGAGCAATTCGTCGTCGTGATATTCTAACAATCGCACGAATATTGGAGATTACTCGCACCAGAAGTAAAGGAAGCAGTTGAAAAGTGACTTCGAGGACCTATGCAAGAAAATCCAAACCGACGATACTGCCGCACGAATAGAGCAATTTAGAAGCCGCTAAAGTTATCAACAAAATTCTCGGTCCTCGATGGAAAGCGCTTAGAGCTAAACAAATTCGTCAAACGCATCCAAAGGTTTCGTTCGCGTGACTAGCTGCCCTTGGTCCATTAGCTAAATTCGGTAATAGACTCCAGATCAGGCGACAATCGAGAGACATGAACCCCGACTCCAAAGCGGATCAAGATTAACCCGACCAGAACGAGAAGATCGAGGCCGCCAATTACAAATTGCTTCATCAAATACAGACCAAAACCTGGACGACGGGAAATCTCACTCTCAATTATGAATTGTGTCTTAAAATTCAATCAATCAAGATTGGATGTCTGCCTAATTACTTCCCTATTTTGTATTTATATTATTGCATTCTTAAACACTTTCAATAAATTTCGGCAGATATCGAAGTTTTGAGACAAAACTGAAATCCGGATGATGCCTTCTGTCCGGCGATGATCGGAAATCGCAAAGATTGGCAGGCTCAAACCAGAAGAAGGCAAGATCCAAAAGACACGAGTATCCAGGAGCCAGTCAGGAACCAAGCGCAGAAAATCGAGCGACTTCTTTTTCCCAGCCGCATCGACTACATAGAGAAAGAGCTAACAAGCCTCGGCTCAAAGAAGCTGTTCCGATTTCCAAGAGATAGAGGCAAAGGCTTAATCTAAGTTCTGACCATGACGCTGCACCTAACCATTTTAGAGAGGCGCGGCATGACCGGGAGAAGACTTGTAAATCTCATACGAAAAGGCAGTCCTTCGATTGACCGGGCGTGGATCCTCTTTTTCTCGAGACCTGGCAACAAGGCGTAACTCCCCTCTGACTTCAACTTAAGCACAGCTCCTCTTTGGCTCAAAGCCAAATGACCAGGCACAGCCCCCTCAATTTTCAATGGCCGAAGAAGTAACTCTCAAGCAACCGGCCTTTTGGAATAAGTTCGATGACGGAGAACGACTAACAAATTCAAGAGTGACTGGAAGGCAGCCGGACCACCTTGGCCGCAACAGACTTCCTTGGCCGCAGCCGGACCTCCTTGGCCGCAACAGACTTCCCTGGCCGCAGCCGGATTTCCTTGACCGCAGCCGAATTTCCTTGACCGCAACAGACTTCCTTGGCCGTAGCTGGACCTCCTTGGCCGCAACAGACTTCCCTGGCCGAAGCCGGATTTCCTTGACCGCAGCCGGATTTCCTTGGCCGCAACAGACTTCCTTGGCCGCAGCCGGATTTCCTTGGCCGCAACAGACTTCCTTGGCCGCAGCCGGACCTTCTTGGCCGCAACAGACTTCCTTGGCCGAAGCCGGATTTCCTTGACCGCAGCCGGATTTCCTTGGCCGCAACAAACTTCCTTGGCCGCAGCCGGATTTCCTTGGCCGCAACAGACTTCCTTGGCCGCAGCCGGACCTTCTTGGCCGCAACAGACTTCCCTGACCGCAGCCGGATTTCCTTGACCGCAGCCGGATTTCCTTGGCCGCAACAGACTTCCTTGGCCGCACCAGATTTTCTTTAGCCGCGCCGGACTTCCTTGGCCGCACCAGATTTTCTTTGGCCGCGCCGGACTTCCATGGCCGCATCACAGTCTCAGTCCATGACCGGAAGGCATCTTCATCCATGACCGGAAGGTGACACAAAGTACGAGACTGGATGATATCCTCAACTCAAAGCCAAACGGCGTCTTCCTTCCAGGCTTGAAGGACAAGCAACATCGTATAGATCCAGACAACGCTTCCAATGCAGACCGCATTCCATCAAAGCAAGATCGAGAAAGTACTTTACAAGGCGTGGCCTGGACACGAGACCCTTGAACAAAAGTCATCATCAGACAATGGCGACCGGGAAAGAAAACATTCGGAGCTATATATTAAGATAAGTCCTTCAATCTCAAAAAGAACTAGCTTAAATATCTATGATATGTTAAAACGTGATTGTCTACACCTTCAAATTTCCAGAACTGCAATTCAAGTACCTACACGACTAAGCATGAGTAGTGTTTAACTTAAAGTTTCTATTGAAAAACCGTTGCTACTGTTTTTCCCTCCCCTAATCTTTATAATAAAGTTTCATTTGGAATCTAGAGACACCTTCGTTGATTTGCGATTGATTAAAGAAATTTGTCATAAGCTTTACCATTTCCAAAGTTTACAAAGTAGGAGGGGAATGTCCGAAGCTCATTGCTAATATAAGCTCGTTGATCTTTAAATAATAGCTTAGTATATGCGGATTGACCGAACATGATTGTCTTGTCACAGACTTGCACTTTCAAACCATCTATTTACTGCATAAATGTGAGGATAACTTTTATCCATCTTTGAATAAATTGCTGTTTAGCTCACATCGACCAAAATTCTATAAAGCAGTACTATGCTTGCTTAGCTCTATAACTCCTATTTTGAAAACCTTGTTTAAAACTCTCAAAAGATGATGTTGTGCTAAGTTTTACAATTCTCGAAAGGAGTACAGGTTCTCACTGTTTCTGTTTTTCACTTCAAAAAAAAATGTTGAGTTTCAGATAATTTTCAGCTAACAAAAAACTCAGTTACAGTTTTTACTTCTTTTTCACAAAAGCTACTGCTATGCTGCTGTCACCGATTGTTAGACGATTTCTTAACCCGACCTGATTTTTAGTACGGTTTATGTTGCTGCCATACATAGCACGCATTATGAGACTCTTCATTCGGTTTTTTCGGCCATGTTCTGTCATCACTTTGATTTAGTAGAATCGTTGACAGTCTTATAAAGCTGTCATGGGTAATTGAATACATGCTTCTGTTTACTACTACTGCGTAGGCTGTTACCGCTTACATTCTATAAATTTTTCATTAAAGTGGTTTATTAATGATTATGGTCCAGATACGCAATCAAATGTTTCTCTTAGTTACCTCCTTGATTATTACTGATTCACAAAAGGCACCAGTGCAATATTTATAAAAGGTCTTAAATCATTTCCTTGCCCATTTTTGCTGTTAGTTATAAGAAATCTATTACACTGTTTCTTTATCCAGATTTCGGGATAGAAAGTATATAAACATATTGACTCGAAGTACGGTTCTGCTACCCTTCAGTTTTGGAAGTCCGGATATGAACATGATTGCACATTATTGTATTTTGTTTCACATCACGAGTCTTTTACTGCTCTTCTTGTGTGCAATTTCAAAACAAGCATCTGAACTGAGTTATTTCCAGGCTGTTTCATGTTTATGAAGTAATAACGTGTGATTCCAAGCTGTAGTTGCTTCTGTCTACCTGCACTATTTCATTGCTAAATTACTCAAACTGTTTTACGGGAATTTTGCTTGTGTTTATTATTATATATAGTTAGGATGAAATGAATAATCTTAATTATGGCATAGCTGTGAGTCTGTCTTGCTTAAATCTGTCTAGATCACTGAGGCTGAGTCATTTCTGTGTTATCTGATTGAAGTTTTACTGTTGTTTGTCTATCCTACTTCTGCAGAAGTTTCTTTCAATCTTTAAGTGTTGCCATGTTTGGGCCGGATCAACTCCGTTTGAACAAACACTATATTATTTTTACTTAAAATTAATTTTGTAAGCTATTTCAAAGCCCTGTCAAGGACTGCCTTGAATGGTGAAGAAAGGTGCAAAACATGTCTTCTGCTTTTACTGGTTAAACTATGTTTTAAGTTAGCAAGTACATGCTGCAATTGCTTCTGATTAATTGGATAATGAGGCTCAGCAGTCACAAGCAGTATTACTTAAGTTACTCAATTTAACTTATGTGGATTCTTGAATCAAACTTTGGGTGTCTGTATCAAGAACAAGTTTATTCCCCGCATGATATGCATTATCTGGAGTATTTTAAAATCTCAGCAGCCAAGCTACACAAAGGTTGCTCTTTGTAAAACAAAAAATCTGCGCTACTGCACCAATTATGAACACGTATTGTATAGTCTGTTTTGGCTCGGTTTAGGTTTATTATTACACTTCCCTGTATGTTCTATTCTGATATAAGTGAATGCAAGCGTTTGATGGCTTCATCACCAGCATAAGGCTCCAATACGGAATCTGCCAATGATAAAGGCTGGTCTAAACAAACGAGATTTTAAATTCAGCAAAGATGTTATGCAATAAATCCGCAATCTTAGCATTCCGGCTAAAAGGGTGAAAACTCATGCCAAACGGAGTCACACGGGGGGCGAGCTGAAATTCTTTCAATAGCGAGTTCTGGGAAACAATGGGAGTCTGTTTCAGATGGCGGCGCCGGCTCTTCAATTATGAATCTGTTTTATCTCCAAGCCAAACAATCTGCAAGAGTGCCAAAATTAGGGATTACACTAATGACAAAAGACGGCCGAAACATACTCATGGAGACCACGTTTGTATACCTTGATCAGAAAGCCAAGCATCGAAGAATTATCATCGCTCTCGCCCAAGGGACAAATAGGTGACATGGGACCGGACAAAGTTCCCAAATTCATACCACTTTTATGCAAGCTACATCAACGTTAACCCCAAGCTTCCACTTGGAAATATTTTTATTCTGGAGGCCCCAAGAGTGAGGATAGTTGTAAAACTCTATATCAGCAAAAAGGTCAAAAGTATCATCAAAAATCCATGGCGCTCTCATAGGCCCTCTGGTAAAAGAAAGCACCGGCCAACGAGCCGCAGGCACTTGTGCCTTGAAAGTAAAAGAAAGCACCGGCCAACGAGCCGCAGGCACTTGTGCCTTGAAAGTAAAAGAAAGTACCGGCCAACGAGCCGCAGGCACTTGTGCCTTGAAAGTAAAAGAAAGCACCGGCCAACGAGCCGCAGGCACTTGTGCCTTGAAAGTAAAAGAAAGCACTGGCCAACGAGCCGCAGGCACTCATGCCTTGAAAGTAAGCACCGGCCAACGAGCCGCAGGCTATCATGCCTTGAAAGAAAAAGTAAGCACCGGCCAACGAGCCGCAGGCTATCATGCCTTGAAAGTAAGCACCGGCCAACGAGCCGCAGGCTATCATGCCTTGAAAGAAAACACCGCCACGAGCCGCAGGCTATCATGCTTGAAAAAAGTAAGCACCGGCCAACGAGCCGCAGGCACTTGTGCCTTGAAAAGTAACACTATGGGTTGAAATGAAACCCGGCCATCGAGCCAACAAAAAAGAAAACCCATCTCTAGACCCATCAGGAGCTCTGGTCGCCTGTAATGGGCGCATTGTTAGGTGTGGGACGCTGCACCATACTTGAATCACAAGTACCATCCTTTGGCTAGCATAAGCAAAGTTGGGAAAATATATTATCTTTATTCTCCCTTTAAGGGAATTATCATCCTTTGGCTAGTATAAGCAAAGATTTCATCATCATATTATTTCACCCTTTCAAAAAGGGAATGGTTCTTATAAAAGGAACCATTGGTCTTCTTTATGAAGATCTTATTAAGGGCTTCTGGACTTCTGGACTTCTGGATTTCTGGCCTTCTTAAATGTTATATATCAGAACATCAGGGGATCCATCCATCAAAATATTATGGGATCCGTCCATTAAGATATATTATCTCAAAGATTTATGTCCCAGAATTTCCAATTTGTCAGATTTAGAAGAAAGACACTTGTGGGACTTTTGGTTGTACTAATTGTACCAATTTTTTGTAAGTTCATGTTTCTTTGTAAAAACTAAAGAAAAAGAACTTGTGGGACTAGGAGATAGGAGAAGAAAAAATGTAAATTTCTATCTCTCTTTTTTTTTGTAAGTTCCACTTTTTTAAGTACTAAAAGTAGAACTTGTGGGACTGATGAGAAGGGCAAGAATGTGACGAAGACAAAAGGTCAAAGCGGTCCACACCTTAGACCCCGGCCCAGACCATGAGCCTCCTTCAGGACCCTGTTCAGGCTCCAATTTGGGCACCAAGCATCAATCCGGGTCCTAGGCCGCATGACCAGGTCCTATATTCCGGCCCCACACTCCATGATCGAGTCCCATATTCCGGCCCGCACTCTATGACCGGGTCCCATATTCCGGCCCCGTGCCCCATGACCGGATCCCGCACCTCACACTTTGGGACCGGAAGGCTTTACAAGGAGAGATGTACTAAAATTAAGAAGGTTGCTCCAATAAAGTAATATCACATGTATAAGGATTAAGAGATAAACTTCACCCTAGAAAGTCTATAAATAGAGATGAGAGGCTCATTTGTAAGGGAGCACAATATTAGAAGAGAGAGAAAACACTAGAAAGCTCTCTAAAGTTGTAATACCAAAGGAAGTAATAAAGATATTGTCAATGAGTGGATGTAGGCTGGATTATTGGCCGAACCACTATAGCTCTCGGTGTTCTATTAGTTCGTGAGATGAGAGGAACCAAATTATGTATTTTCAACACTTTGCATTCACATATAACAAGTTTTGAGCAATGAAGCACATTCAACAAGTATAACACATTACTGTTCATTTGACCACATTATCTTACTCTTTTGCCATGAGGGTTCCTACCTCAAAGCCTCATTATTATTAGTCAACACTTATCCCCTTTAGTCGGGCTTTACACCATACTCCCAGTAATGATATGAACTTGATTTCACAAATCAGTACGCGTAAACATAATACTATCACCTCATAACCACACAGTACAACACAACTCAGGAACGAATCACGTGAGGATTCAAACCGAAATAAGAGTTAATCAACATTTATAGAGTCTAGAGGACGATCGGTCCTCATGTCGATCTCAATACATAACACATTGTCGTTCTATTTGTCGAACGACTAACTTACACAAGGTGTGTCGGATCTATAGGATCCAAGCACATCGTACACATATCCCCCTAACCCCGATCATAAGTCAAGGCAGGAGAGCCCCTTAATAAGGCTCGTAGGAGATTGCATTCCAACAAGGAAAACAACCGAACAGAGAGGGAGTTGAATCAACTGTAGATAACAACCCCCAAACACACGCGCGAGACCGGGACTCCCGGATTCCTCACCCCCCAAGTTATACACTATTTAGAAGCTCCCTTCATGGGGCTCATCACAACAAGTTACATTATAATTAGTCGAGTTTGGTTAGACACAAGGGGAGGTAAGATACCATCCGACATACATGAGCATAACAATAATCGTTACACAATGACAAATTCAAAGGGGGCAAAACATATATCACACACAACCACACTATACAACTAACACACGGATAGCCGTAGTTATAACATTCCCGTAGGTTGGGACATTATCCGAATACCGATCTCTTATGTGATCCTAGAGTCAGTTAGCTACGGTTTAACACATATTTGAGGTTAAACGGTATCGGAACTAAATACGCCACATAAATGAATTACTGTAAACTCATTTCATGCTTTATCTTGCAAGGTGGCAAACATACATAAAAACACATTGGCATACAAGCCGGTGTAACCCGGTAGAACACAGGTTGCAAGAAAACCATACCTTACACCATGAGTTACTCTACCGTGTCCCCGAGGATTTACTCTTAACGCGTTACCTCACGCTCCTCAGGTAGTTTCCGAACAACAGGTATTATTTCAAACGTTTTATTAACATCATGATTATACGGTATTTAAGCTACTATCACTCCCGTACTTAACCCGTTGCCCCGTTATACTTAGTTTCACTCTTGTCAATTTAAGTCCTTACTTCTCACTCATTTCTAACACTTGTTTATGCTTCTTAGGACCTTTAAAAGTCACCAAACAAGGCCCTAACAACATCTAAAACCATTACCCATCAACCCCCCATCTTTAGAAGCCTCTAAAACACATTTTGGACAAATTTTGGTCTGGTCCGGGACTTGGTCTGGACCCAAGGTTCCAGACCAACACTGAAACGCATTCACGGCTCATTTTTGACATTGGTCCGGGTCTTGGTCCTGGACCTAGGACCCGGACCACCTGTAAACTCCACTTTCAGTTTGTTTTTAAGCTTTGTCCGGGACCTTATACAAGGGCTAGGTCCCGGACCCTGCTAAAAAGCTGCTAAAATTACATTTTCCAACCCCAAATCCAACCTTAATCCACACCTAATCATTCCATAATATTTTCACATGTTTTCTACATGTTTAAACATCCTAAAACACTCCTTAAACGCTCCTAAAATGTTGGTCCAATTCACCACCCAATTCTTGTTCAAATTCATAAAAATCAATTCCCACATTTTGCACTTTGCCCACTAATGCACTTCTAACTCCCTCTTGACAGTTTACAATTTTCTACCACCTCACCAAATCACTTATTGTTCATCACCACACCTTCCTAGACATTTGCACTATCTATACCCAAGTCCATCCTTTGTTTCTCAAGCCTAACACTCTTGTTCATCTCTTGCCAAATCCATGACTTTTCTACCACTTGTGCTACAGACTTTTGTACTACCCTTCTTAGTTCTCCAACTACCATTCCATGGTTACCAATCAACTCAATTCAACTCAACAAACACCTAACCTCTCCAATTCATAAAGTCACCTTAAAAACTCATTTTCTACCAAAATTCCGCCATAGTTAACCCATAAACCTAACATATCCAAACTCATCCATTCTTACCAAAATCAATCCTAAACTAGCCACACCCATATAGGGTCCTACCAGCACACAAGCTCCTCAAAATTCCATCAACAATAATATAACACACATCTCAAATCACTTGGCTCCAAGGCTCTCAATTCAACAACAAATTCACAAATTCTTTCAAACTTTCACTAAACACATTGTCTCACATATTTTGGGTTTATTATTTAATTTTACCCATCCCAAACACTAAGGAAAATAAACATTAAGGTGGAATTCTTACCTTAAGTTTTCCAAGTTCCCTTTCCAATTCTCATCTTCCTCTTCCTCTTCTCCATTTCGGTCAAGTGGGAAATGGAGTTGCCAAACACCATCCCAACATCCAAGGAACACAAAATGGATTCAATTAAACTTCTAAACCCTTAGGAGACTTCTAATTCAATGAAAGGGCTTAAAACACAAAAATCTAGGGTTTACCTTTGGAGTTTTAGGAGGGTCTCTAACCCTTGAACCAAGAAGGGAGTTCCACCACCATTGGAAGGTTGAAGCAAAGCTCAACAAGGAGAGAAAAACAAGGAATCACAAGGGGAATAAATCGGCCACACTTAAAGATGAGGGAAAAGTGAGTTTTTCTTGGAGATGTTTACCTTGAATGAAAGAGGTGACTCCAAGCTTTAAGTTGATGTCATTTTCTCTTCAAATGGGCTAAAACCATGGAGGTAAACTATCTCCATTCGAGATTTGGAAAAGAGAGAATGATCGAGCTTAATGAGAGGAAGAAGAATATGTAATTATTTTTGTGTTTGGAGCTTGGTGGAAGCTTGGGCATGAAGAAGAAGAGGAAGAAACCATGGGAGAAAGCCTGCAAAACATGAGGGAGCTAGAGGAGGAAGAAAATGGCAGAGAGAGGGTGGGAAAGTCTGATGGAGAAAGGAAAAGAAATGAGAGAGAGGGGAAATGGAAGAGAGAGAGGATAAAAGTGCTTTTTGTACTTTTGTAAATAAAGTGAGTGTATATATGTATGTGAGAGGGGAAAAAACATGGGCAACAAGAAGAAGGGAGTTCAGATTTTTCTTTTTACAATGAAGGGGGGTATTTTACTCTTATTACAATTTACACCCCACAAGTTACCGTTTTTTACACTGTTCACTAATCCGGGCCCGTTTTCCGGATTTTTTTTCGTTTCTTTAATTTTAATGGTTCTTAAGCTTCTATTAATGTTTGTTTATAGTCATTTAATCAAGTATAATTTTTACGGGGTCGTTTGACCACTCAAAGTCACGTTTTCGGGTTTTCTCGAAAAACGTGCGCTAAAGCTTTATTAGTGTTTTTAATTCATTTTATGGATCCATTTTCTTAGGGAATTGTTCCCGTATATTTAGGCATTATTAAGCCTTGGAAATCCATCTAAGACCCTTGTCGAGGTCGTATCCCTCCTATGGTCACGTAACACCCATTTTAGCGTTTTTCGCTTTTCAAGCGTTTTCTCTTTTCTATTGGATTTATTTTCTCTACCCAAAATTCTGAAGGACTTAATTAGCCTTCGAAAATCATAATTACATAATTAATTAACACATAAATTTTTGGGGTATTTAAGATATATATATATATATATATATATATCCGCATAATCTCTAAGTGGTTGTCCATTGCGTCGACTACCGCTCAAACTATCTACAATCTCAGTGTTATTCAAACCAGTATTACCAAAGAAATTCTAGATCATATCTTTCCTTCCTATAAACATCTTTTACATATTTCAAACTATCAAAAATACATCTGAAGAATGAATTACCATTCATTTCATCTCATAGATCTTAATCATCAAAATTTACCCGTAGACGATGAAGATGATAACTCTTACGTACCTGAAGAAGCCTTAGAGGAAGAAGATCTCGATGATCTGGATGTGGAGCCAGAAAATCTTCTAGATGACCCAGATATTGTGGATGATGTCACCGGTACGTCTAACCCTCATTGTGGTGCTAGTTCGTCACGATCATTCATGGGTGCTAGTTCATCGAATGCCTAGGCGCAAGTTCCGTCATTCATAAGCAATATCGATTGGAGTGCTATGAATAGTATGCAGTCCAACATATACATTACTGGAGCTCCATACTAGAGCGTGGGCCAAGAATTTGTCGAAAATCAGTTGTTCGAGTCTAAAGAAGAGCTTGTAAAATGTTTGAGTAATATTTTCTCCATCAGTTGTAAGAACGAGCAAGGTAACTGTCTATTTTATCTACGTGCGCTGGCCTCCAGATACACGTTGGAGTGGAAGTTAAAAAAATATGTTGCTCATACATGTCACCCTAACCAAGGCAGTCAAGATCATCGGCAGCTAAAGTATCATTTTATCGCTTCAATTATCCTCCCTTCGATTAGAACGGACCTAACCATAAGCATCAAGAACGTGATACAACTCGTGCAGAACGAATTCAGAAGACGAGTGTCGTACATAAAGGCTTAGCTAGCCAAGTGTGAGGCAATCGAGCAAATTTACGGAAATTGGAAAAACTCTTTTGCCCAGTTACCCAGGTACCTTCTTGTAATTCAAAATTTTGTGCCTAACACCGTGGTGGACATGAAGTCTTGTGTGGAGACGAATGAGGATGGTGTTACGATTAGGAGGTTTGTTCGGTGTTTTTGGGCATTCGGACCATGCATTGTAGTTTTTTGATATTTTAAGCTCCAACTTCAAGTGGATGGTACCCACTTGTATGGTAAATTTAAGGGTAAGTGTTAGTAGCATGTGTTCAGTATGATAATAACAAAGTTATCCCAGTTGCTTTTGCAATAGTCGAAGGGGAAACCAATGAAGCGTGGCAGTACTTCATGTAACCCTGTGCGTGGTCATGTAGTTGGCTTACGAAGTGGTGTTTCTATCATATCCGATTGTTGTCAAGGAATCATCAAGACGATGCAGGAGGAGGTATAGTGGCGACCACCGTTTGGCTACCACTACTACTGTATCCGACACATTGCTTCAAACTTCAATGCAAGATTCAAAAACAAGGAGTTGAAAGACTATTTAATAAACATTGGTACTAATCTATCACCTTCATATATTTCACAGTTCCATACGCCATTACTTGTTGATGCTTACAACGGTACACTTATACCATATTGGAAATGCAGCTTACATGTTTTCAAGGGATAAAGTGGAACGTTGGATACTGCATTCAAAGTCGACGAAGCCAGAGGTTGCAACTTTTATTGACCAACTACCCCTGGAAAAGTGGTGCAGAGCTTACGACGATGGTAGACGGTGGGGTCATATGACATCTAATTTGGTGGAGTGTTTTAACCGAGTGATGAAGGGCATGCTACCGGTGAAATCAATAGTAGAGGCCACACTATACAAATTAATGGGTTATTTGTGCGTAATGTCCAAACATATACTGAGCAGAGAAATTCAAATGCTATGTTTAGAGAGCATTTAGTCAACACAATGAACATAAACGGCCAGTACGCAAGGAGGCATGGTGTTATACTCTGTGACCCAATTACACCTATTTTTGAAGTTGATGACCAAGGCGATAGTACTGCAAGACATCCTCGTGGGAAGTTTAGGTGTCAATGATTGACAAAACATGCAAATGCGGAGAGTGGAAAGCATTCAAGTACCCTTGTTTTCATGTTATAGTCGTGTGTGCAAACTCAGGAACTCGTTGGCAAGACTATGTTGATGATGTCTACAAGTTGGATACGATGATTAAGGCGTTCGGGGAAGTTCATTTTAATACCCTAGGAAACGAGAGCAACTGGTCAGAGTACAACGGTCCTGTCCTTGTGCCAAACCCAATGTTGGAAAGAAATATCAGAGGACGCCCATCTCACTCTCAAATCCGTACAGAAATGGATGAAACACAAGACAGGGAGCCTAGAAATTGCTCAATTTGTAGACAGCTGGGGCACTAAAAAAAGTCATGTCTGTTTAGGGGTAGTAACCGTTAGTTTGACATATATTTTCTTAAATTTTCCTATGTTTAACTAATAGTGTAATGTGTTTAATCGCTCCTGCATTGACAAGTCGTGCCTTTAGCAAGCACAAAAAAAGGGTGTAATGTTAATTGTTAATCACGTTTTTATGCTTCACTTTTGTTTTTATAAACTCGTATGTTAAGTGATACTACAACGATGTACGAAGTCTAATATTATGCTGATCTATATATACACAAGCTAGCCGAACACAAGAGTGGAAAAAAGCTACAAATGTAGCTTCCTCATACTCCCATGTTAGAAAGAACTACATAAGCAAAACATAGTTCTTTAAACTTATATGTGTACTAGTCGATGTATTAGTTAAACTGTATTTGGTGAACTGCCTGAAAAAGCTCTATCGATGGTGGATTCTGCATGATCACTGCCTGAATCAACCATTTACAGAGATCTCTCAAACAGTGCACAAGTGCCTACAAGATCTCCAAAATCTTTATAAGGGAGATCAAGAGATAGTTTGTGAGATTGGTGAAGAATAAGCGAGGAAAGGTGGAGTATGTATAGGGTAGAAATGGGGTGATTCGCGGCTGATTTCCCATACCAAAAGGACCGCACTTGGTAAATGCGGTTTTTCCCTTTGTAAAAAGACCGCATTTGCCAAATACGGTCTATTAACAAAAGAAAAACCACATTTGGTAAATACGATCATTTTACAAAGAGAAAAACCACATTTACCAAGTGCGGTACTTTTGCTATTTTTATCACCAAAACGAAATTAACAGGACGGATTGTCCAATTAGGTGATCCCGACAATTGTTATTTTCAGGTGCCTCCGCCGAAAATTGCCACTGTCCTTTCTTCTTCTTCTCCAACTCGAGCCTGTAAACTCCAATCACCTTAAAATCTTCAACACTTTCGAAGCCCCTTTTTCCACCATTAACCCATCACCAACACATTACTACACCACCGCGTATTAGAGTATACCAGAGCGTCACACACTTATGATATCATGCTTATGATATTCATGTATTTAAGTTGAACGCAGCGTTTAGGTTTGGGCAGCAACGGGTATTTAAGTTGTGTCTTTCGGTACTGTAGATTATCTAATTTTTCGGATTCTAGGGTTTAGTCTTCCCCTCTTTCCTTGCTCTGTGTAGCGACCCATCTCTTTCTTCCCTTCTTCGTTCGTACATTTCCACGTTGTGTACATTTCCACGTTGTGTAAGATTCAATCTATTGTGCCTTTCTGTTTCTTGTCAATTCTCTAAACACTTCTCACGTTTCTAAGATGGTATCAGAGCAGGCTTTTGCCTGGTAAGTTTTTTTTCTTTCTTTCTTTTTCGTGGGCGGAGAAAGAAGCAGACTGAGCGAAGGCGCACAGCTCGAAATTGGTTGATTCCTCAACGGTGATCTCAGGATGACAAACTCAGATAAAGGGAAGGACAAAGAGAAGGAGACTATCGAGCCTGACGAGACTCAGCAAACTGGAATTCCTGTTGGAGATCCCTTGTATCTTGGGAGCTCAGAACAACCGGGACATCCCCTTGCTGCAAAGTTTGATGGCGTTTCTGGATTTCCCTGTTGGAAGCAACAGGTCGACATTGCGCTGGGGGCCAAAAGCAAGACTGGGTTTATTGATGGTTCACTTTCAAGACCAGCAAATCCCACGAGTAAAAGGCAGGCATGGGATCGCTGTAATAAAATGGTGATTTCTTGGATCTTGTCAAGTTTGGAGAAATCAATCGCAGAGAGCGTAATGTTCAGGACCACAGCCGCAGAGATTTGGAGTGACCTGTGCAGTCGATTTGAACATAAAGACGCCACCAAGGTTTACGAATTGGAACAACAGTTGAGTTCCTTGACTCAAAGCGGCGAGTCCATCTGCTCGTACTACACCAAAATGAAGAAGTTGTGGGACGAGATAGATGCGACAGATAGTATCCCCTTCTGCGATTGTAACAACTCCGACAAGTTCAAGAAATATATCACTGCGCGTCGCTGATAAAGTTTCTCATGGGTCTCGATGAAAAGTATACAATCATCAGGGGGAATGTCCTTATGATCTCGCCTTTACCTTCTATAGAGCAGGTTTACTCGCTTCTAATTCAGGAGGAGCGACAAAAGTTCTTGGGTTCGGCGAGTCCTCCGGAAACCACCTCTCTATCTTTCGCCGTTGACCAACAGAAGAAACCGACATACAAGGGTACATCCGCAAGCCAAAGCGGTACTCTCACAGGTCAAAGTAGACGTTCAAGTCTTCTTTGCACCTACTGTGGTAAATCTGGGCATGTCGAGGATAAATGTTTCCAAAAGAACGGATTTCCCCAAGGTTGGAGGTCAAACAGAAGTAGAAGGTTTGGAGCGAATGCTTGCATTGAAGAAAGAAGGGCTGACACACCTCAAGAACAACAGAAATCACCTCAGCCACAAGACCCGTTTAGAGGAGTCCTTACCAATGAGCAAGTCAATCAACTCCTCTCCTTCGTCAGTAAACCTCAAGAAAGGGACAACCAATCTCACGAAACCAGCTGCGGGTTTGTTGGTACTATATCCTAATCTTGCTAACTTAAGCTTCAATCAAAATAATTGCATTAATAAAACCCTTGGGAAACATGACTTTGGTAAAAGACTAAACAGAAGTACCTGGATCTTAGACACAGGCGCGACGGAACATATGTGCTGTGATTTAGCATTTTTTAGTTCTTACCATGTTTTAAATAATGCACTTAAGATTGTTATGCCTGATGGTCATTTACAAAAGGTTGACACTCTAGGAAGAGTGAAGATTAACTCACGGATAACTCTTGATAATGTGCTTTTTGTTCCCACCTTTAAGTTTAATTTAATAGCTGTCAGTAAGTTAGCTAAGAACTTGAAAGGGAAAATTTATTTTGATTCTGAACGCTGTGTGTACCAGGACTCTAGCACCAGGACTGAAATGCAACTGGGTGATCATTGTAAAGGCTTGTATCTGCTGAATGCTCTATCTGATAGGAACCATTATAGGGAAATAGCTGGTAATGAAGCCAAGTTGGCTAACTCAGTTGATAGGGTTATAGTAGGCTTTGACTGTAAAGATGATGTCTCTCTCTGGCACCATAGGCTGGGCCATCTGCCCAGAAACAAGTTGTTCAGTTTGAATCTTTTTGACAATAGAAAGTGTAGTGCTCAATTTGTGTGCGAATCATGTCATAAGGCTAAGAGCCACAGATTACCATTTCCTAGCAGTAAAACTGAATCCAAGAATGTGTTTGACTTGTTGCATATTGACTTGTGGGGACCTTACCCCCACAAGACCTATGATAATTGCCAATATTTTCTTACTGTGGTTGATGACAAAAGCAGAGCAACTTGGGTCCATTTATGTGCTAATAAATCAGACTCTTTCCAAATTATTACCAACTTCATAGAAATGATAGAAAGACAGTTTGGTAAAAAGGTAAAAACCTTGAGATCTGATAATGCTTATGAAATGGGGACTTCCAAATTGGGATCTGCTTATTTTAAGAAAAAGGGCATCAAACACCAAACTAGTTGTCCCCACACTCCTCAGCAAAACGGAGTTGTGGAGAGAAAACATAGGCACATCATTGAAACAGCGAGAGCACTTATGTTTCATTCTGGCTTACCAATTAAATTTTGGGGGGATAGTGTTCTTACTGCAGCATATCTCATAAATAGAATGCCATTAGCCTCTGTTAACAACCAAATTCCCTATGAGGTTATTTATGAACAGAAACCCGATTATAAACTTCTTCGATGTTTTGGATGTCTATGCTTTGCCAACATAAACTACAACCAGCATGATAAGTTTGCAACCAGATGTATTAAAGGGATTTTCATTGGCTACCCAAACGACAAAAGAGGATATAAAATATATGACATGGATAATGAGAAAATTGTCTACAACAGAGATGTATCATTCCATGAGAATATATATCCCTTCAAAGGTAAACCAGACAGCCATGAGATACCACAGGTAAACCCTCGTATCAATTTTGATGAAGATTTTCCTTTAAATACTAATGATGGCTTTCAGTCTGGTGAGATAACTCCACAAGAACAGGAACAAGACAGTTTTGAGCTAGAACAAGAGCAAACCAACTCTGAACAGCAGTCAGAAGCAGTTCCACCAGAACAAGAAGAGCAAGCCCCACCAGAAGAGGCATTTCCACAGTCACAAGAGGAACCTTTTCTGAGAAGATCACAGAGGGAAAGACGACCTCCCTCATATCTTGGAGAATATGAAGTCAATCAGACTGCACTTCACAAAGATAAGTCCATACATGATCCTTTCACTTCTGTATTGTTTGACAGAATAGGAATTAATGCCTTATCTGTTCATACTGACTGTGCAACAGATCCTGATATTGTTTACACTGATGGAAAAGATTCTCTGGTTTCATCCATTTTACCTGATCATGTTTTCTGTCTTGTCACTGGAACTGACCCAAACAATATTGCTAGGGAGATAGAACCTGTAGATTATCATCAAGCAGTTAAGGATATTAGGTGGAGAAAGGCAATGCAGGATGAGTTTCAGGCTTTAGACAGAAACAAAACCTGGATTCTCACTGAATTACCTAAAGGAAAAAAGGCCATAAAGTGCAAGTGGGTCTACAAATTTAAATATAGGTCTGATGGGAATCTAGAGAGATGCAAGGCTAGGTTAGTTGCCAAGGGGTTTACTCAAAACACGGGATAGATTATCAGGAGACCTTTTCCCCTGTTGTTAAATTCACAACAATCAAAGCTTTAGTAATCATAGCAACTAAGAAACACTGGAATGTGAGCCAATTAGACGTTAATAACGCTTTTCTACATGGGGATCTACTAGAAGAGGTTTACATGGAGCAACCAGAGGGTTATAATTCAGAAAACCCCAACAAGGTTTGTCTTCTTAAGAAGTCATTGTATGGTCTAAAGCAGGCCTCAAGACAATGGCACCAAAAGCTAAGTATTTTTCTGAAAAACCTTGGGTTTTCCCAATCTCTCAATGACTACTCTCTTTTCTTTAGAAAGGTTGCTGGTAAAGTTTGTTTCTTAGCTGTGTATGTGGATGATATATTGTTAACTGGTGATGACATAGAATTCATTAAAGGGGTAAAGGACTCTCTTAATACTATGTTTCGTATTAAGGATTTGGGTCTGCTTAATACCTTTCTTGGAATGGAGTTTGTACACTCTTCTCGTGGGCTGATTTTAACTCAGAAAACTTATGCAGAACAGTTAGTTAAAGAATTTGGCTGTCTGAATGCAAAGCCAGTGGCAGGACCTTTTGAGTTAAACTGTAAACTGATTAGAAATAAGGGCAAGGTCCTTGCTGAACCTTCTGTTTATCGAAAATTGGTAGGAAAAATTGGTTTTCTGGTTCACAGTAGACCTGACCTCAGTTTTTCAGTTCAGGTATTGAGCCAATTTCTTGATAATCCAACAGACTTGCACTATTCTGCTGCTCTGCATACTTTAAAATACATTAGTGGAACACTTTCTTATGGTTTATTTTTCAATCGCCTGAACACTTTTGATCTTCTTGCCTACTGCGATGCAGATTGGGCTGCTTGCCCCAATACTCGAAGGTCAGTCAGTGGGTATTTTATCCATCTTGGAGGCAGTCCACTATCTTGGAAGTCCAAGAAGCAGACCACCGTGGCTCTTTCATCAGCAGAAGCCGAGTACCGGTCCATGAGACATGTGACAGCTGAGCTGAGTTGGATCACGAGGCTGTTGGCGGATCTTGGAGTAGACGGAATCGAGCCTATCCCTGTCAAGTCCGACAGCCAGTCAGCCATCTACATCGCCAGGAATCCTGTGATGCATGAACGGACAAAACATGTTGAGGTGGATGTTCATTTTGTGCGGCAGAAGCTGCAGGAAGGCTTGATTTCGGTTGAGTTTGTGCCCTCTCGGTCTCAGTTAGCGGATGTGCTCACCAAAGTCTTACCTGGTCGCGTCTATCCTGATATCTTGGACAGAATGGGAGCCTTGGGTTCTGCAAGTTCAAAACCCACATTCCATGTGGATTTTGCGGGGGCCTATTAGAGTATACCAGAGCGTCACACACTTATGATATCATGCTTATGATATTCATGTATTTAAGTTGAACGCAGCGTTTAGGTTTGGGCAGCAACGGGTATTTAAGTTGTGTCTTTCGGTACTGTAGTTAATCTAATTTTTCGGGTTCTAGGGTTTAGTCTTTCCCTCTTTCCTTGCTCTGTGTAGCGACCCATCTCTTTCTTCCCTCTTCTTCGTCTCCAGTACATTTCCACGTTGTGTACATTTCCACGTTGTGTACATTTCCACGTTGTGTAAGATTCAATCTATTGTGCCTTTCTGTTTCTTGTCAATTCTCCAAACACTTCTCACATTCCTAAGACCGCGAAGAACACCGCTCCAGAGCACCGCCTTAGTTCACCGGAGATCTCATCTGCTCTTTCGCCACTACCTTACCTCTCTTTCGTTTCGATTAAGCAAAGAGTAAGAAACAATGCTCTCTCCCGTTGTTCTTTCTCCTTAAAACCGATTTTGAGCATTACCTCATAACTCGTTTTCTTTGTTTCTCTTGCAAACTCTCACCGATGAACACAATGAAGGGTGAGGGACAATAAACGACTTCGTAAGATATTTTCTGGTGCTTGTGTCGTGCTTCATCCCTTGTCATCTTCTTCGGTTTATTTTGGTTCCTTTTTTTTTTTTGGAAAACTCGAGGGCAATACTACCTCGTTTCTTTTTCCTTTTTTCTTTGCGCCGCGATTCATTTTGTTTTCATTTCTGTTTCTGGCGTTGCATTGAGCTCTCAAATAAGCCATAATAAGAGCTAGTTTAAGGGAAGGAAGTCTCTATTTATCGGTGTCTGACTCCGAAAAATAAACTTTGACTCTATCCCTTCACATGGTGGTTATTGTATCATATTGCTGTTATTGCTTCATTTTGCTGCTGACTGTCCGGATCCCGCCTCTATTGTATCCCTCCGGGTACCTCGCGAGCCTGTTATGAAATTTGAAGTTCTCGAACATGGTAAATAACCAAGGTTTTGATCCTTGATTCCAGTTTGGTCACTCATCTTACTCATTTGCCTCGTCGATCTCACGTTTATGGCTACTTTCACTTAAAAGTAGGGAAAATTACATATCCCACCTATGACATTTAGTGAAATTACATACTCCACCCACGTGGTTTTAAAAATTATATTCCTCACCTATATGGTTTTCTTCGTTTTACATCCAGCAACTTTTCTAATTTTAGTTCAATTCAAAAGTTGCTTAAATGTTGTCCTTGATGAAACTTTACACGGATGATGTTAAAGTGATACATTTTGATCTTATATCAATTCTAAAAGTTTTTAAGGTTAAATGTGACCCGTGGGACCCAATAAAACATGTGACATGTTCATTGGATCCCACATGTCAATTTAAGCTTAAAAAATTTAGAAATCTCATTGAACTAAAATATAACACTTTGACATCGTCTATGTAAAATTTCATCAATTTCAGACAACCTTTAAATATCTTTAAAATTAATCAAAAATCAAAAAAAATTGCTGAATGTAAAACGGGAGAAACCCATGGGTGGGGAAAATAATTTTCGAAACCGCGTGAATGGAGTGTGTCATTTCGTTAAACATCATGGGTGGGGCATGTAATTTTCCCTTGTTATTATTTCCGACGTTTATGGCTTGAGTTACACCTGAACTAGTAACTTGGAGATTGATTCATGAGTAATGCGTCTCGAGTTACATCTGTACATTGGTTATTCATGAACACTGCCCTCTGTTATGAACCATCTCTGTCCATTCAGGATTTTCAATATTTGCATCGATGTGCTAAGCCCAAAATCACTGGGTTCTACCTGCATCATTTTGTTGAGTTCGGTTGAAAATTTTTGCGATGTAATACTTTCTGTTTATTGGAGAGGAATGACTATGGGTTGAGATTATTGACCCATTTAACAAAATATTAATATTTTAAACAACGGTACACAATGATTCGAAATAAATAATCATCATGTGCACGTTTTTATGGACAACTGAACATTATGCCGAAAAACAAAAGTATTTTGTAATTGAACGGGTCGGGTTTGGGTTCATTGGTATTATATGGGTAGGGTATGGGTTAAAAATTTGTGACCCAATTATTTTTGGGTCGGGTATGGGTCAATACAATTTTAATCGGGTTGGGTATGAGTGAGCTTCGACCTGATCCATCAACCTGAATTGTCACCCCTATATGAGAGTGAACAAAAGTCGTATATATATGTGTGTGTGTGTGAGTTTGTTGATATAATAGCAGGATAAGTATACTGTTTTATGTCAATTAAGTTCTAGAAGTAGCTACTATATTTTTAAAAGTGGGTTATCAAATACTATCTACGGGATGTGATTATATCAATGAAATATATGATGTAATGCTATCCTGGGGTTGTGAAAAGTAGCTTCTTCTGTAGTTTGAAAGTATATATCAAGTTGTGTTCTACTAAATTTACACAACATTTAATCTCATATATTGTGACTTTTATGATTATGTTAAGTAATATGAAGTATTGTGTTTGCTTAAAAAATGTGTTGCGTGAGTTGGATAGGGTTTAAAGATCTTAAACAAGGGGTTAGGATCATGATTTTCCAACCCATTTATATTTAGGAAGGTGAAATTGATATAAACCCAACTCATCAACCCAAATTAGGATGTATAATATCAATACTCTGTTTTGATCACCGAATCAGCTTTTTAATGAATTTGACCGTCTAACATTTTTAATTTAAAACTATAATTTTTTGTGTTTGATTAATATTTCATCAACAGTGTAATACTTTTATCAACAATACAAATAGTTTTATGTTATACTTTCGAGGTATAGCACTAGAGCCTCTTTCGATCAGAAGAGTGATTATCTATGACGGTGCAAAAAAAAAATTACCACCACGTTATTGTACTGAAATTGTCTATATTATATTGTCTTTGGTGATACGGTTAATCGAATTATTATAATTAGATAATTGTTGTTTAGATAATTGTATGTGACTTTTACACCGTGGTTAACCGGTTATATAAATATATATATAGTATTTTATTTTGGTTTTTGATATTTAAAATTATTTGTTATGTGCTAGTCTTTTGTATATCCTGTAACTTATATGTTGATACTTGAAAAACAAAGATATTCTAGAATCTATAAAAATGACATTACTTACCTAGGACGTAACATATTATGTGCATTGAAGAGCAGGCATTATAAATATTGTATATTGTAATTATGTTTTGGTAAATCTTTGAAGATATATTTTGCTCTCACGCAATTGATAAAACAGGTTGTAGATTATGTTGTTCAAATCTACGTGAATTGATTTTGCTCTATATTCTTAGATTGTTTCATTTCATTATGATTATAAATGTGTAGGTTATATATTATACAATGCACTTATTAGACGATTGAGCATTGTATGATGGTGGATTCAATATTTGTGTTATATGTTACGTATATAGAATAATGTTTGCACACGATATTGCTTGGTGCTTTCTAGCTGTTTTATTATCTGTATTTGCTCATTTTTATTTAGTTTGTTATCATTACACAAGTTATTTACATAATAAAAAATCTATATCCGGTTTTCGGTAACCTGAAAGACGGTACCACTTTAGGTGGTTAAACTGAATAGGGTTAACTAATGTAAACGGAATATTAACGATCTTGAATTTTTAAAAACCATATCAACTGGGTATGCGTCAGTTTCAGGGTCAAGTCAATGGGACTGACTGATATGAGATGGAAAAATGGAGGGAGTTGAATGTATCTAGCACCAGAAACGAGGATGATGTTATAGACTGTTATTAAAAAAAGCCACAAACAGGATGAGAATAATTTTCTTTCCCTCTCTGCCGGCTGCAACCGTTGATTTCCAATTTTGGAAGTTTCCCATTATTATCCTTTATACTTGTACATTTCTACCAACTCTCTTTGTTCTCTAGAAATACTACGATAAATCTACTCTTCTCATTATTCCTCTGTATTCTGTTTGGTCCCACACACAACGAGTTGTAACAGAATTAAGGCCCATGAAAACCAAGTCATCGAATAAACCAAATTCCCCAATAATAAAATCATTGGCAATTTCACCAAATACCACTGAGTTTTTGCTTAATTCACAATATATCACTGTGTTTTTAAAATTATACAGGATAACACTAAGTTTTTACTTATTTCATCAGATAACATTTTTTCTTATATTTTAAATTAAATGTTCCATTAATATTCCAGGAAAATGACTTAATTATACCTATTATTAATTAACAACTTAAAAGTGATTTGTCATACTGATAAATTCATTAGAAATCATGTTTGTTTAACTATTTATATGTGTATTTTAGTCTTTTTTCTAGGGATATTACTGGAACATTTAGCAAAATATGAGACAGAGTGCTATCTGATGAAATAAGTAGAAACTTAGTGTTATCCTGTGTAATTTTAAAAACACAATGGTATATCACGAATTAAGCAAAAACTCAATGGTATTTGGTAAAAATTCCCTAAAATCATTATGGGATTTCCAGTTGTGTACACAAAAGAAATTCTCCCTAAACTCCTAATCAAGCTCCTCTCCCTCCTATCAGGGAGAGGGTACTCAGCTCCTACTGCCTCTGTCACAGCCGATCTCCACAGATCCACCTCCTACCTTTACCTCAGTTGCAGACCCTAGAGTGGCTGCAGAGCTCGATCACTTCCGTCAGGAGCTCCAGCAGCAGCGCCACTCTATAGAGGCCTTCCAGGCCGCTCAGCAGGCTGCATGGGGTGATTTTGATACCTTCCGGCAGAGTTATAAGGGTATGCGCACAGAGTTGACTACTAGAGTAGACTCTGTTGTGCAGCAGTAGTTCGAGGTTGGACAGAGACAGGAGGCCTTTGAGAAGCGCATATCTCAGCGCCAGGATGAGCAGGAGAGGCGGGTTGATGACCGTATCTTGCTGGTTGTGGATCAGATGAACAAGACAATGGTGGCCGACAGAAAGAAGGCCAGAAAGGAGATGAAGCAAAGGGTGTCATGTTCCATAGCTGCTTTGGTCAAGAGGAAGGCGCGCCGAGAGGCGAAGAAAAAGGGGCTCCCTACCCCTAGCTCTTCTAGCCTCTCCGATGTTCCAGATGCTTCCCCTGACTCTTCCTCAGATTCTTCACCACCATCCTCCTCCACGCAGGCAGCAGTTCACTAGTTCTTTTTCTCTTTCTCCGTTTTATTTTATTTTCTTTTCCTTACATTTCATTTTATTTCCGTTTATTCTATTTTAGCTTTATTTTAATTTTCGTGTATGACTAATGTATCATTATCTAACTCTCTTTCTTATGTTATGAAAGCTTTGTATCTTTATGAGTTTTTGGTTTCAGTTGCCTTTACTTTTAATTGACTTATGTTGTGAGCAACTCAATCCCTTAGCTCATCACAAGTGTAGGGCATTTGTGCCCTCATTCTTCCATAAGGGGAGTATTTTTCTTTTTAATTCTTTTTATCATTCTTTTAATTTTTTAAAACATTCTTTAATTCTTTTAATTTTTTATTCTTTTGAACACTGGGGACAGTGTTCCTGCCAAGTGTAGGGCAAGGGGGGACCCCTTAAAATTTTATTTTTGTTAAAACTACATGTGTATATATATATATATATATTTATATAAGAAAAAAAATGAGTTAGTATATAAATAATATGTTATAAGCTGAGATATTATCAATGTTCTATTAAGCTTTTGCATGTCATTGACAAAGTATGATTAGGGAAGGATGAATACTCGTTCTCTCAAGAGGTAAGCTTTCTAATGACTTGTAGATTCCTGTTTTTAACTTCTTGATTCTCTTTATTAACATGAGTATATGATCTTTCTCCTATTTTTATCTCTGATTTACTTCTGGGTAATATTTTCTTTTCTTTTTCAAACTGTGAAAAGTTTTTTGGGTGAAAATCTTAAAAAGGGTTTTTGTGAAAAAAATAAAGAAGAAAAACAAAGAAAGAAAAAAATCTTCTTCCAAAGGAAAAGCATTATATTCCTTGAGGTTGCAACAGTTGCCTCAGAATAAAAGCAACACACGAGAGTTTTCCTTTTGTTTTTCTCCTAAATTCTCCGTTCTTAATGCAGAAAAAATCATGGTTGTTCAGAACCCTTGCAAAATAGGGATGAACCATAAAAACCATTGATGAGGGTCTTGGCCACTTTCAGAAACTCATGAAAAATAGAGCTGAATGGTGGAAACCGGAAAAAGGAGAGATTACAAAATCCCTTATGCAAAATAGGCCAAAAGTTTTTGATCGATTTTGAAATTCTTTTAATTTTATACCCATTAGTATGTTTTTGATAGATAAGGAAGATTAAGTGATACTTATGGAATAGGGTCAGATAGTTGAAAATGTTTATCTAATTGTCATTCTAGAGATTATCTGTTTTGTGCATAAGCAATTACTCTTTTCTAATTTAGTTTTGCTTGAGGACTAGCAAAAGGTAAGTGTAAGGTCTTGATAAGCCTCAGACTTATCACGTTTTAGTAGATATAATTATAATATTATTAGTCAAATTAGGGTTAGAATAATTAATATTTGTGTTATATTATGTATAAAGTTTGTTATATATGTTCAGACTTATGTTTCTATGTTTTTATGCAAGGAATAGCTTCTGACCAAGTAATGCCGACATAATGTCGGATGGTTCTGCACGGCACAAGTATAGAGCAGAAATGAAGTGTTGTCGGCTTGGTTTTAAAATGCGTGATGCACTCCGATGCGATTAGGCTCCAGAAGTGATGCGTGATGCGCGAGGCATCGATGCGAGCGCATCCCGTTTGTGATGCGATGTTTATTAAAAATCATATCTAAATTTTTGTAGACAACATTTTATACATATGAAGAAATATTATGACATAATGGAATAAAAACTTCCAAAAACAAGTCTAAAGTAATCAAGTCAAAGTATTCAATCCAAACAACATAAGAGAACAAAAACATCCAAACATAAGTATAAAGTAATCAATCCAAACAACATAAGAGAACAAAAACATCCAAACATAAGTATAAAGTAATCAATCCACACAAAAGAATAATAACTTTTAAATATAACAAACATATGATTAGACTATGTTCAGATATCACCACATGAACCTATTCGAGGTCATCAACACAAGATCAACTAAATCATCTTCAACATTAGGAGAGCCAATATCCTCTTCAAGTTCTTCCTCCTCATCACTCAAGTTCGTCCTAGTATAAGTAGATGAAAAAACAACAGAGCTTGAAGGATTTTCTCTTCCCCTCCTTACTGATATAGTTTTTCTAGATTGGATTATTAACCCCTATGAGTCTCATAATCATATCATATCACCAATTGTACACAAGAAAGACATCAAGCATACACACAAGACTTATTCAAGCTTTAAGGTCATTTCTGATGTTCTTGAGTTTTTGATTGCTCTAAACCCAACAATAAGTGCATAGGGTCAAACTAGGTTGATATATGAGCATGTAGGAACAAACAGGAATAAAAACGGACTTCAAATGAAGAAATTATGGTAAAAACAAGGTCAAGGTGCATCGGGGCGCATCAGGGTCGCATCGGGCGCATCAGAGCGCATCGGAGCGCATCACGGGCGCATCCTGAATAAACTCGCCTCGCTGCCATGGATGCGTTTTGATGCTCGCATCGCATCCAAAACGCATCAGGCGCGCCTGATGCGCGCATTTTAAAACCAAGATTGTCGGGCATAGTGTCGGGTACTTCCTATCCGGCACAGGTAAAAAGTCGTCACTGTTCACCAAACGACAGCAGTTATTTACCGTTGACGACTCAATCGATGTCGGGTACGGTGCCAGACATTCCCTGTCCGGCACATGTATCGTTTCGCTCCAATTTGGCGGTTTCGACTGTTAACAGTTGACACATGTTTTATTATGTGCCGGGTACTTCTTACCCAGCATTACATCCTACACAATGAGAAAATGAATTCTATAAATAGGCCGTGAGCTTACTCATTTCGCTACATTTCAACACCCCTATACACTCCATTCACAACTCCATTTCAGCCTCCATTCCATGTGTTGGTGTCCAAGGAAGTTCTGCCCAATCATCCACGCGAAGAGAAGGAATCTCCATTGGGTTAAGGCTATGATCATTTCCTTATTCCTCTTGTGTTTTCTTCTTGCATTTGGTGTACATGGTTGAGTTTGATTCTTTGTCTTCTTTAGTTAGGAATGGTTTTCCTTGTAATTACTCTTATGATTATCAATAAAAGTTTGTGAGTTTCAACTAAGATTTGGGTCCTAGTGTAAGAAGAATAAAGTTCACTACTTGATCTTCTTTATCTTCAAAATTCTAAGAGAATTGGTTAAGGGATCTTAGTGGTCTAAAAGTTTGTTGTTCTATGGATGGGCAATAAGATCTAAGATTGGAATTAACCTATTTCTATTCTCCTCTTTCTTGTTCGTTTCTGGCAAGAGATTTACTGGATTCGATAATGGTCTGAGAGTGTTAGATCAATCTTGACATTTTGAATATGCCGGGTGACATGCCGGATGTATGATGTCCGGCACATTCAAAGTTCTTGAATGTGTCGTGCATCTTTTGTCCGGCAACCTATCCGGCACATTCAAAAGTTGGTTAATTCGAAACTTGTCAACTTGGTTTTTGTGATCATACTTGTTCTTATGACGATCATCATCCCGAATCAAAGATATTTCATTGTATATACCACTTAGTTAGGATTTTTAGTTAGTTAGGAATTAATGTTTACATCCCCCCCCCCTCTGTTTTAGAATAGGCTATTACCAGGATTAGGACTAATTTTCTATTAAGTCCCTTGGGTTCGATACTCCCGGTCGAAATCTACTCACATTGTACTCCGACCGGGATTTTTGCTACCCATATAGAGTTGTAGGGTTATTTATTCTTTTTATTCTTTTATTCTTTGTACATAATTGCCCCTACAATTTTCATAGTAGCAATAATATAATTACCAAAAATATTGGGGGTACAAAACGAAAATCTGGAACTTTAGGGGTCTGTTTGTGATTCTGGTGAAAATATGGGTTTAAATAATTATTTAAATAATTAAGGTGTATAATATAAAGTTTTAAGTATTAAAATGAAAGTTTACCAAATAAAGGGGGTTATAGTGTAATTAAATAAAGTTATACGCAAACTAATAAATCTGAAAAATAAATGGGGCAGTTTGCTATTATGTAGATGTATATATACATGTATATTATAAGGTTTAAATATCTTAGGTTATAAGTTAATAAGGTTAGTAATGTAACAAATATAATATATGTGATAGTTTTGTAAATAATCAAAACATGTGGGGAATGATATAGGGATTTCCGAAAACAGTAAGTGTTGTTCGGTAATATACACATATATATAGGTAAAATAATGTTTGGAAACCTTAGGTTATAAATTAACAAGGTTAGAAATGTAGTAAATATAATATATGGGTTGATTTTGTAAATAATCAAAATGAATGGGATAAATATTGGAATTTCTAAAAATACATGGGTTGTTTGAGAATTATTAACATGTGGGTAAGGTTGGAATAGTATCAAGTGACATGATATTGAAATATGAAAGAGTATATTATAAGGGAGTTATTAAGGAATAAATATGCTTTATAAGCATTTACATAAAATAATGAGTTTAAGTTAGAAGTTTTCAAAGTATAATGTATAATGAGAAACTTTATGATATGAGGAACTTAATGATGTGTAAAATACTTTGCATAGTATTATGATAAGTTTTAAGGAGGAGTTTGTAAATGGAAGTCACAGATAAATAGGGATAATACCATATGAATTTACAATGTGGAGTAAGGGTATAATATGGTTAACAAGTCGTACAAGGGGATTATACTATATAAGTATAAACGTGATCACAATGACAACTATGTTATAAACATATACAAGTGTATAGTATGTTACATACACGTAGAAAAGGTGCGTAAACAATAACGTAGAATAGCAACTATAATATATGCATACATAAGTATATACATAGATGTCCACACATATTCGTAAATATAACTACGTAAATTATTTCGTATAATGAAAGGTTTACATTACATGCATGTGCGCACGTAAACGTTATTCCCGCATGCATGCACCCCGACAAATACATGAACAATTTGAGAACGTAACTTCCACGTAATAAATATTATTATCATAGCAACTATTACATACTCGTGAACTATAACGATTAATTGAATCCAAATCGCTAGGGTTAACGAACATCAAGTTGAACGGGAAATCAACTAAGGGGTTAGCTACGGGATGGAAGTTAGAGTTTGGTCTAGGATGATTAACTGAGTTCGGATTATAGACACTGATATTAGAACAATGGATGTTCCATGGTTGCGGGTTGATAGATACGAGCTTCACGAGCTCTAAGGGATACGCGGGGTTGTCACGCTAGCGTTTCCATGGTGTACGGTATGTTCATTGTGTGGTCTGAACCCCTAAGGGAAGCCTCGGGTTTGGGTATTGTTTGGTTATATGATAAGAGCGATATGTATGATATGCATGATGTGTGTGGATTATTTCCTTGTTTGATAAGCGTTTATTATTGTGCGTGAATGTCTGTCGGACGGTATGACTTCAGTTCTCATTCGATTTGAATACTAACAATTGGAACTTTAAATTCCTAATTAACCTAAGTAAGACACTTAGGAACTACACTCGGAATCCCCAATCTCTCGAGCTTGAACATGAATGTGACCTAGATTATTTCTAGGGTGGTGTGTAAGACCTCGAAGGCAATTATGATGGTAATAAATTCTCCATTGACCTAATACTTTACTTTAGGTAGTTGATTAAAGATTTAATCACATATAGAAGAGTGTTAATATATGGTATCGAAATCCAATTAGTTTGACTGATTGGTTGCCCATTAGTGATCACTGGAGTATAACGTCCGGATCGGGCTGACTCCTCTTAAATTCCAACGGGCCTAGATAGACTGTTGGTCAGAGGGTGCTACTGTTAGCACACGGCTTCGATGATTCATGAACGCCTTTATTAGACAAGTGGAAGTCCCGGGATCGACTGATTCTTCGCAATGAGCCCATTGTGTGTACGGGAGGACTACGGTGTAGTGAGGTTGATTACGGGTCGTCCTAACATGACTTGAAGGAAAGACTATGAATACCTCGGTGTAAGCGATTACGCGTTCGAATGGTTGTATGTTGTATATTGTATGTTGCATGTTAAATGTTGTGAATGGATTATTAAATCGATGGATTGTTATGTGTTTAATTATCTCATTTATTGCCTTCTATATGATCTGTAAAATGAACCAGTATGTAATCAATCTCATGTTAAGATGGCTAAATGACCTAAGTGGCCTAAAGGGTCTAGGATTACACTTTAGTATATTCAGCGTTTTGCTGAGCCTATACGGCACCCCATTAAAGCTACTTGATCGTGTTGCGAGCCGGAGCGTGGGATCTTGGGTAGATTACCTTGACCTTTGTATACTTATCTTCGGACTTCATTTTGTACCAACAAACTACGATGTTAGACTCAGGATTTTAATTAGTAGCTCACTTATCGACTTTTGGAAAATTAGTTAACGGTATACCTTAGATTATACCTTAGGGATGGCACTCAGCTTTTGAATTACGGGTGTAGATAGGTAGGTCGCTCACTAATTACTTTTGGCATTTAAGTGTTGTAAACTCGGTTTAATTATGTGTCCTCGTCATCATAGCGATTATTATGATACGGTTGACTTAGTTGAAGCATTAGACGCTCCGTTATTCGCATGGGCGGGTAATGACAGATAACACCTGGAATATTATGTTTAAGTTTTAAATTTCCTTGTGACATTTTTTTTTCTGCTACGATTTGCGTTAGTTAATTTTGTATTAAGGGTGTGATTAACGGGGGTTGTTTCAAGTATATCAAAGTTGTTATTGTACTACTAAATTTACATAATTTAATCTCATATGTTGTGACATTTATGATTGGGTTAAGTAATATGGGGTATTGTGTTTGCTTAAAAAATGTGCTGGATGGGTTGGGTTAGGGTTTAAAGATCTTAAACGGATTGGGTTAGGGTCATGATTTTTCCACTCATTTATATTTGGGTTGGGTTGAGTTGATATAAACCCAACTCATCAACCCAAATATCCAAATATAGGTACAATATCAATACTCTATTTTGATCACCGAATCAACTTTTTAATGAATTTGACCGTCTAACACTTTTAATTAAAAACTTTAATTTTTTTTATGTTTGATTAATATTCCATCAACAGCGTAATACTTTTATCAACAATACAAATAGTTTTATGTTATACTTTCGAAGTATAGCACTAGAGCCTCTGTCGATCAGAATGTGGCGAGAAGAGTGGTTATCTGTAAGGGTGCAAAAAAAGCCGTTACGATATACCGTACTGAAATCTGTCTATATCGTACTGTCTTATCTTTGGTGATACAGTTAATTGAATTGTTATAATTAGATAATTGCTGTTTAGGTAATTGTATATGACTTTTACACCATGGTTAACTGGTTATATATATATATAGTATTATTATTTGCTATGTGCTAGTTTTGTATATCCTTTAACTTATATTTTGATACTTGAAAAACAAAGGTAATCTAGAATCTAGAAAAATGACAGTGCTTACCTAGGACATTATATATTATGTGAATTGGAAAGCAGACATTATAAATAGTGTATATTGTAATTATGGTTTGGTAAATCATTGGAGATGTATTTTGCTATCACTCAATTGATAAAAACAGGTTGTAGAATATGTTGTTCAAATCTACGTGAATTGATTTTGGCCTATATTTTAGACTGTTTCATTTCATTATGATTATAATGTGTAGGTTATATACAATGCACTTATTAGACGATTGACCATTGTATGATGGTGGATTCATATTTGTGTTATATGTTACGTATATAGAATAATGTTTGCACATGATATTGAAGTGTTTCATGCTTTCTAGTTTTTTATTATTTTTTTGTTCATTTTTTATCTAGTTTGTTATCATTACACAAGATTATTTACATAATAAAAAGGGAAATTTCACCAAATACCATCGAATTTTTACTTAATTCACGATATAACACTGTGTTTTTAAAATTACACAGAATAACACCGAGTTTTAATCTAATTCACCAGATAACACTCTGTCATGTTTTCTGTCAACTACACCGTTAAACAGTATAGCAAAAGACTAAAATGCCCCTTACTACAATCAGAAGAAAAAAACACACACCTCACTTTCTAATTTCTCTCTCTCCGTTGGTTTGTCCTAAACCCGACACCGCCCTCCATCCCTAGATACTCCTCGCACTTGTCCGTTCATCTCCAACCCGACACCACACTTCATCCACCTTGCTGTCCCCGAAGTCCCTGCTGCAGTCTTCATCCATTGAATTGTTCTTCATGAGTAGGTGCGGCGCCTGGCTCCACAGTGGAACCGACAAGAGTGAGGCCTAACGTCACTGTAAGTCCCCTTCTTCTTTGTCTTGCAGTTCTTCCTTGTCTTGCAATTTTGGTGGCCGTGTGCTTGTTTGATAGTAAAGGAGGCGGTGGGTAATCGGAAGTAACTGAAATTCATTTTGTATTTTTAAAAGAAAATGGAAGACCATTAGCAATGTGTATTACCGGTTGTATACAAAGGAAAATTGGACAAAAAAGTAGCAGCACCCTAATGTGGGAAACGAGGGAACAAATCTCATCCCAATAATCTATTTCCTAGTTAAATTGTGAGCGTTTTCTATAGTAAAAAATATGAGAATAGATTTGTGTGTGAACAGCAGCGATTAATTTTTTCATTTGGTAATATAATGACAAATGAGCTACATGTAAAGTCTATTTAGTCTCTTTGGCTGCCATTCATTTTTTCGTAGATGAAGGTACCGGTTGTATTCAAAGGAAAATTGGACAAAAAAGTTGCAGCATCCTAATGTGGGAAACGAGGGAACGATTCTGATTCAATAATCTAGTTCCTAGTCAAATTGTGAATGTTTTCTATAGTGAAAAAAAATATGAGAACAGATTTGTGTGTGAACAGCAGGGATTAATTTTTTCATTTGGTAATATTTAGGTTCGTTTGGGGACAGCTGCTGGGGCTGCTGTTGGGTTCTGCTGCTGGAAATTGAGAAGTTGTATGCTGATGGTTTTATAGAAGCTGTCAGCTAGCTTAGTTTTAGTGTTGGTGGAACGTGTGCTGATGGTTTTAAAAAACAGAGACAATTATTAGGTTCTGCTGCTGAAAATTGAGAAGCTGTTAGCTGATGATTTTACAGAAGCTGTCAGCTACTCGTTTTGGGTGTTTGGTGGAACCCTGCTGATTTTAAAAATTGAGAATCTGTCTGCTGCTGGAAGCTGTCCCCAAACGAGCTCAATGACAAATGAGCTACATGTAAAGTCTGTTTTAGTCTCTTTGACTGCCATTCTGTTTTCTCGTAAATGAAGGTATAAGAAAAGTCAAATCATCAATTTTTCTTGTGTATTTTAGTTTGTGTTTATTATCTCAGTCATTGCTGAATTTTGTTAATCTTTGTATGCAGATGGAGTATGAAATTTGGCTCTTTCTTAGATATATAGAGACCAATGCTTTGATTACCTCATTAAGGGTGCGTTCGTTTACACCATTAATGTGGAGAATCACACATTAATGTCCATAATCTTTAATGCTCGATTAGACATATGGGCGATTTGTGAATTTTTTTTGGTGCAGATCGTCGATCAATGACCTCTATGATAGAGGTTGGATTTGCTGCGTTTGGAAATTAAGCTCCCGTTTACCTTTCTCCTATCCTTGAGTTATTACCCCTTTGCCCTCAATTTCAAAGTATGTATCTTCTTCATCGATGGACCACCGGCATGCTAACGTGAAGCAGGTCATCAAAACTCACTTCCGACAAATCAATACTCAACAACAGGGACAAAATTCCCCATCAACCACCACCGCATCTACACTCTCAGCATCCCAAAGTGTCTGATTCCAGTCGCACTACTAACCAACAGCAAAGAGGGGGACGCAGCGGAGAAAGCAGTTACCTTATGTCTGATTCCAGTCGCACTACTAACCAACAGCAAAGAGGGGGACGCAGTGGAGAAAGCTGTTACCAAGAGGAAGGTGCAGCGACGAAGTGCAGTGGGAAGAAGACGAGAGGTATTTGGCAACGGAAGTACAGCGGCGTACCTGGAGAGCTCGAGTGCAGTGATTATCACCAAGGGCATTTGTGTTATTTGGCAACTTCTGGATGCTCAAATAATAAGCCCAAAAAGAACGGCCCAATACCCGATACCATATTAATGTGGGCTTAATCCATTGACATTAATGTGCGATTAATGTGGCCAAATTTCTACAGCCACCCACCGAACGGACCCTAAAGATACTGCATGTGTTGACATCTACGAATTGATCAGTGAGATAGAGGATGCAGCTGATAAGCAAGGTCTTCCTGTGCTTAATAATCCGGTGTTTAAATACAAGCCATCTAACATGACTGCAATGATGGTGACATTGATTTGAATCTATCTAGTGAAGATGCTAAAGAAGCAAATGTAGATGAAGCTTGTTGCGTGCCCCATGCTGTTGAGGTTCCAGTGATTGATGTTGATGAAGCAACTGTTCATTATCAATCTCAAGCGTCATTTGCACAAGGCGCACGTGATACAAATGAAGTGTCTGCTGATAGGGAAGTTCCAAACAGCCCCAAAATTGTAGAAACATATGCAACTGTAGAAAATGATGTGAATGAAGAGGCTGCCGAGAAGGCTACTGCTGCAAAAAGCAACAAGAATGTTGAGGGAGTTACTATTGAGTGTGAGTTAGCGGTAGTTACTATACAAAATACCCATTATACAACTTTCTTCTTCATCTTCTCCTTTATTTCTGTAAAAAAAATACAAAAGTACCTGTTATTTTACAGCAGAGTGGTATCCTGTGGAATTTTTGAAATTTGTAAGGAAAGTGTTATCTTGTGGAATTTTATAAATCTAAAGAAATTCATAAGAAAGTGTTATCTTATGGAATTTATCTACAAAGGGGCATTTTAGTCTTTTGCTATACTGTTTAACGGTGTAGTTGACAGAAAACATAACAGAGTGTTATCTGGTGAATTAGATTAAAACTCGGTGTTATTCTGTATAATTTTAAAAACACAGTGTTATATCGTGAATTAAGCAAAAACTCGGTGGTATTTGGTGAAAATTCCCTTAAAACCATATCAACTGGGTATGCGTGAACAACCGTCCTTATGTGTTTGGTCAGTTTAAGGGTCAAGTCAATGGAACTGACTGAGATGAGATGGAAAAATGGAGGGAGTCGAATATATCTAGTACCAGAGGATGATGTTATTGACTGTTATTAAAAAAAAGCCACAAACAGGATGAGAATAATTTTCTTTCCCTCTCTGCCGGCTGCAACCGTTGATTTCGAATTTTGGAAGTTTCCCGTTATCCTTCATACTTGTACATTTCTAACAACTCTCTTTGTTCTCTATAAATACTACGATAAATCTACTCCCACACATAACAGAGTTGTAACAGAATTAAGGCCCACGAAAACCAAGTCATCGAATAAACCAAATTCCGCAATAATAAAATCATTATGGGATTTCCAGTTGTGTACACAAAAGAATTTCTTCCTAAACTCCTAATCAACCTCTTCTCCCTCCTCGGTTTCATTCGTTCTCTGATCTTCACCTTCCTCAATCTCCTCGGCCTCTCCAAATTCTTTCAGCCCAACATTATATGCTCAGATCTAGACCCTGGTCAATATTCCATCTCCCACTCCCAACACTTGTACCACCTACACAATACTCAGTCATCCTCGCCGTTACACGACCACCACGATTCCCAATTATCTTCCGTCTCTCCTGCGTCACTGTCAGCATCACTAATCCGGGAGATTCTCCCCGAGGTTTCAAAGTTCTCGGAAATGGAGACGACTGTCATCGGACTTGAATCTGATGAACCTCCCGAGCAGTGCGCAGTATGCCTGAATGATTTTGAAGGGGATGATGAGATCCAGCGGCTCAGGAATTGCCGTCACATATTTCACCGGTGCTGCCTTGATCGTTGGTTGGAATGCGATCGGAGAAACTGTCCTCTCTGCAGGACGCAATTCGTGCCGGATGAGCTCCTAGACGCCTTTAATGAGCGGTTATGGGCTACCGCTGTGGCTGGTGATTCGATGTCTTCCACCGCCGCCTCTGTACCAGATTTCTACGGGCAGTTTCTTCCGTTACCGAATTTATAGTAGGTCTCTGTGTTTTAGGCTCCGTTGTTTTGCATAGCTCAAACTCCTAGGTGACATGTTAAGTTAGAAAAAGTATGTAAGTAGAGTGGAAAGTAGTTAAAGAAAAGTAGTAAAAGATATTAATATAACAATTAATATATATGGCCTTAAAAGCACTTCGTTTTTTTTTTACTTAAAACTTGCTACTCATTCATTCATCATCAAATGGATTAGCTTCAAACTTACAAGCCCTAGAGATTTAAATGGGATATTATCTCCCAATGAGTAATTAACAAGATAGGGAAATTGTCTTCCAAATTAATAAGGGAAAACTTAATATTACATATCTTAACTACACAAGACAGTTGTTTCCATCTATCTCCTACTTGATAGCTGGATTGCTGTTCGAACAACTTCTTCAAAAAGAGATAAATCTCCATGTTGTTAATGTTGATTTCCATATTATTGTAACTTGTTTCCCATGCGCATTTGATGGCATAGACCAGTCCTTGAATCTCAGCTCCCAACATATTACAGGAAGGACTCATTCTTTTGTTGAAAGCCATCAAGATATCACCATCTTATTTTCTTATCGATCTAGCGAGAGTAAGGGCGGAGCCCCTTTTGTTTCTGGTACCACAATTGATTTTTATTGCTTCATGCGTAGGGGGAATCCAGAAACACTTAGTTTGATTAATAGTATAACTATTATCCAGATCAAGTTTGTAAGCTCTAGTAAAAGCATGATTAGTTTCAATAAGAGCCAACCAAGATAGGTGAGTATTGTGTCTAACCAAGTTTTTAGCATCATAAACAACCCACATGGTATTGATCACTTTTTCTAGTTTATCATTTGACCACTTATCTGCTTCAGAGAAAATTCTATCTTGGATGCAGTTTTCATCCGCTAACTGAATACCAGATATGTCAAGGATCCCTTCCCACTGATATTTGACCATTACACACTAAAAAAATGAAACATAGTATCAGTCTTAGAGCAAAAACAGTAGAGGGGAGAACCCCCAATCCTTTTTGCTAAGTTAGCTAAGCAAGACACAATGTTTTTCATGACTTTCCAATGAATCAGTTAAGCTCTAGGGATACATTGCAGCTTATTGATTCTCCTAAAAAGATATGAGGAACTGGAGCTCGAAGAAGGCTTCTTAGAAGAAACTTCTAACTGATCTGCAGCATAGACAGACTTAAATGTAAGAATACCATCCTTAGTGAAGTGCCAAGTCCAAGTATCCTTACTCTGACTCGAAAAACTGATCTTCCTTATTTCTTCAATATCAATCTCCCATATTTGTTGTCTAAGAAGCTCAACGTCCCACTCATTACTATCCTAGAGCATAAACTGATTAACTGTATATATTTCAGATCCTAATTGAGTAGGAGTGAAAGGTTTGAAGGTGAAAGGTCTGGGGATCCAAGGATCCTCCCAAACCAAGGTGTCTTTACCATTTCCTAATTTTTTCATAACTCTTTTTTCAGAAGCTCCAAAGAAGAGACAATAGATCTCCAGATAGCACCGTCTTGGTTATTTTCTGTACTTACAACAGATCAGTCTTTGGGAAATAGATTCCTTTCAAAGTTTAAGACACTAGTGAATCGGGTCAGTCAGAATTAACCAAGCTGCTTCGCTAGCAAAGCCTTGTTGAAAGATTCTGCAAACCTCAAACCCACCCAACCTGAAGCCTTGGACTTGCAAACTTCTTCCCATTTGACCCAATGGTTGCTCCTTTTGTCCAAATTCCCTCCCCACCAGAATGAGGCCATTATAGGGTTTATCTGTCGATTATGCCTTTAGGGAGTAAAAAAAGAGACATAGGATAAACTAGAATAGACTGAAGAACACTTGAGACAAGGACAACTCTACCAGCTTATGACATTGGCTTACCCCAACTGAAAACTCTCTTTCGAATAGTCTCAACTATGAAATTGAAAATTTGATACTTATTTATGAAAGGAATCACTTTTTTGACCTCAAGAATGCTGCAGATTTGAGAATTAATCTATAGGTTTAATTTTTTACTAAAAACAATGTCTGATTTCTCTCCATTGATCATATGGCCTGAGGAAGCTAGAAAGGAGTTCAAAGAATCTTTAAGAAAGAGAACATTTTTTTACTGGAGCCTTCCCACAAACTAGAATATCGTGAGCAAAAGCTAGATGATTAATTCTAGGGTCTGAAGAAGAAAGATTAATACCTTTGAAACTGCCTAACTCTTCAGCTCTAAGCTGGAAACTGGAGAGAGCTTCTTGAGCTAAAATAAAATGGATAAGGGGATAAGGGATCCCCTTGTCCGATTCCCCTCGAGGGTGAAAAAAAATCTCCTGGAGCACCATTAATGAGGACTGAGCATTTGGTAGAAGATATGAAATTAAGAACAGGGGTTAACCAAAGCTCGGGAAATCCCATCGAGATAAGGACATCCTGAATAAACCGCCACTCAATTCTATCATAAGCTTTACTCAAATCCAACTTAAGAGCAAATTTTCCTTTTTTTAATAGGTTTACTCTTGGCTAGGTTTTGCATTATCTCCCCTAATTCTATATTGTTATCTTAGATAAGTCTACCTCTAACAAAACCTAACTGATTTGGAGAGATAATATTTGGGAGAAGATTTCTAATTCTATTGGCAAGCACTTTAGACATAATTTTATAAACAAAATTGCATAAAGAAATTGGTCTAAAGTTTGCAATATTAACTGCTCCTTTAACTTTAGGAATAAGCGTAATAAAAAACTGATACATCAAATCAGAAATTATATTACCTTGCAAGATGGAGATAACCGTTGCAATAACCTGATCTCCTATCATAGTCCAAAAGGATTTAAAGAAGTTGCCGTTAAACCTATCTGGGCATGGTGCCTTGTCGCCACTGAGCTCTTTCATAGCACAAATAACCTCTTGAACAGCATAAGGAGAGTTAAGGGCCAGTATGTGATCAGCACTGAGCCTGCCTCTAACTGCCTCGAGGAAACAACTATTGTCCCTGTATTAGAAGACTGAAACAGATCTTGAAAATACTATCTTGCTATCTGTTCTATACTGTTCCAATCATACATCATAGCATTATTCTGATCCAGCACCCCAAAAATAGAATTTATTTCTTCTTCTGGCAGTAGCTAGAGAATGAAAAAACCTAGTATTTCTATCTCCTTCTTTAACCCATTGGAATCTAGCCCTCTATTCCACCAAGCTTCCACTTTAAAAGAGAGAAGCTCTATCTCAACCAAAACTCTTTTTCTGTTTGCTACGGCCTAAGAGGAATCTAAAGCTTGGTTCAAATTGTAAAGCTCTTCTTTCTTTGTTTTTTTTATTTTCCACCTTATCTTGCTCAGAGACCAACCTTTCCATCTCTCCAAAGCCTTAGCATACTCAAAAATCTTACTCTCCAAGTTACTAGCATTAGATCCCCAGATGTTAGAAACAATACTAAAACATTTCTCTTCTTTTAGCCAAGCAGACTCAAATCTGAAAACATGCTTCTTTCTTTTCGGATATCCAAAGAAGTGAATAAGAAGAGGCATGTGATCTGATCTATCCCACTGGAGATGCTCAACTGAGAGTCTAGGAAACTTAGACACAGCCTAGTCACATAGAAGAACTCTGTCCAGACGACTAATAGACTGGTGGCCATGTTAAGTCAAGATCTTTTAGTTTTGATGATAGCAAACCTAGTATTGTCTATCTAATATGTTTATCAAGCTTTATGATTTAGATAGATGGGCAAAAGAGTGGCTTAGCATGCAAGGTTGCAAGCGCACTCGGTTCACGATATGTGCCCAACCAGTTGGGCACCTTTCTAGGAGAGCTCATGATAGAACTTCTAGTAGTACAACAAGTCAGGCGCCGCATGAAGATATCTCTCATGCTTAAGAAGAAAATCAAAGACAAAAGACTGCAAGAGGATCGACATATTCATACAGACTCATATACCCACATAATCAACTAGCACACAACAAGAACACAACTCATTAATGTGCAAGAGAACAAGATAAGTCAAGGGCTATTAATCAGAAGGATTACGTAGCAATAATGATATCTAAGAGAGCATTTTTTAGCATTAATGAGCCAGACAAGATCAGACAAGTGGTGCACACAAGTGGTGCTCGACCAATCGAGAGAGATGCCGCCAACGTGACCAACCATAAGGTGACACGTAGTTCAAACGTCTTCAGATCAAGTTGAAGACTCTCTACAAGTCTAGTGTGGTTGTTATGTAAATAATAGGAGTTGTAGTCGACTCCTAGAGTCTAGGGACTTATAGGACGGTAGTTACATCTTTACTAACCGTATATATATACTTGCATTTATTTCATATGTAAGCAAGCCTGAACAATGGAAAAAAGAGATTATCTGAGCAAGAGTGACTCAAACTCAAGTGTGTAAGGGCTAGAGAGTTAGTGAGTGGGTTAGGACTAGTGTTGTGTGTCAACACTTTGTAATTGATAGACTGATCAGTCGGGGAGCGGTTGGGGAACCGTAGGCCGACTATCAGGAGAGGGTAGAGGACTTTGGGGTAAAGTCCTAAACTGTCTCGGAGTCCATGTATGAGGCAAGGGAGATTGAGTGAATTTCTTGTGTGTAAATTCTCAATCGAAATGGAGTTTCTAGTTTAAGTTTATCTCGTGTCTTTCCTTAACCAACAAAGTTTAGATTGTGTCTACGATACGTCCACGATTGATCGGGGACGCATCAGGAGCGCTAGGCGGTTTCAATTAGTATCAGAGCAGGTCTCTTCTAGAAAGCTAACTACTTTTGAAGACGATCAAAATGTCTCACGCAGGCCTACTAGCAGCAGAAGAAGGTTCTGCACCAAATTGACCACCACTCTTCAATTGAGACAACTACACTCACTGGAAGAATAAAATGAAGTTTAACATCAAGTCTGTTGATCCAAGAATGTGGAGGGTAATAACACATGGAGAATACACCTTTCAGATTGCTCAAGGACAAGACATATTGACAGCATGACGGATGATCAAATCAAGAAGCTGGTATTCAATGCTCGAGCCATAAGAATTCTACACTGTGCACTACTTCCTGAACAATATTCTAAGATAGCCTTAGCCAAAAACAACTCAAGAGATCTAGAAAACTCTTGAAGTCACATATGATGGGAATGATGAGATCAAAAAGACTCGCATTGAGTCGTTGCTCACTCATTGGGAGCTATTTAAGAAGGAAGAAAAGGAGAGCATTTTTAAAATGCATACAAGGTTCACCAAGCTGATCAACGAGATGTTGGTGCTTGGAAGAACTATCTCGAATGAAGATCAAATTCGGAAGTTCCTTAGATCTCTTCCTGCCTCCTTCGACAGCAAGGTCAATGCCATGCAGAAGTCCATGATCTATCTAAGATGTCCTTGGCATACATGCTCGGTTCCTTAATGGCGTTTGAGCTAAAACTACAACAACAAAACTCAGAAAGCTCAACAAAAGAAAAAGGGAAAGACATAGCCCTTTAAGCAGCTAAAAACTCTGAAACAGTGGAAGAAAATGATGAGATGGTCCTCTATGCAAAGAGGTACTTTCGAACGTTCATGAGAAACAACATGAAGAAAGGAAGAGAGCCCAAACAGAACAACGATCATCGTAAGAAGAACAGTGACAGGTGTTTCGGGTGCTCAAAGAGTGTGAAATACCCCGAACTTAAAAATAGGGATTTAAATTAATCTAGTATGTAATTAAGGGCCTAACGACGCCTAAGTAATATTGGTAAGGAAAAATAAATACAAAAGAAATAAAGAAACGCTTAAAAAGTGAAAAACGCTAAATAAGCGTTAAATAACCATAGGAGGTATGAGACCTCGGTTAGCGTATTATAAGGATTCTAAAGGCTTAATTAAGTCTAAATAAATATGAGGGAACAAATCCTGAAGAAAACGGATCCTTAAAATGGATTAAAATCACTAACGAACATTTAAGCGGGTCAAATAGACTCGTAACAATTTTGGTCAACTAATTAATCATTAATAAATATCAGTGAAGCTTTAGGACCAACAAAATCAAGAAAACGAGAAATTAGTAAAAACTGTCAAAAACGGGAAGTTGTGGGGTAGAAGTATAAATAGCACAAACTTATGTGTCCAATATTGTAAATAAAATTTTAAAATCCTCATGGGAGCTGTGTGCTGTCCGATTTTACATATATACACACACACACTCTACTCTCCTCTTATTAGCTACAAACAAAAACAATAAAGTAACCCCACCCTCACTTTATTCTCTCTCTCCTCCATTCTCTCTTCTCTCTCACGTAACCCATCTCCCTCACTCTCTCTGATTTCTTTCTCCCTTCCCAGCCGATAGCCATGGAGAAAAGAACAAACACCCACAAACTCTAACTTCTCCCTCTTGTAACTCCCTCAAATCACCTCCAAAAATTACAAAACTTGTACCATTGGAATCCTCTCACCAAGAGCTACATTCCTATCTTTCCAAAATCCAAAAACAACAATTTTCGTTTTCATGGGTATACCCCATTTGGAGCTTCAACACCACCATTAGAAGGCCCTCCTTCTCCTTGTTCTTTTAAGGTAAAAACATTCTCAAAAACTCCATCTTTTTTCTAGCCTAAAGGGCAAAACGAAAATGTGAACTAAACCCTTGCTTGCTCCTCTTGTGCCCAGCCGGTTTTGGCATTTTGAAAGGGGTGGAAAGACCATTCTTGAACTGCTCCAAGTGTTTCATAAACTCTTGCAAGGTAATGAAATCTCCAAACCCTAAAACCTACTTAAAGCTTAATAATAGTTAGGGTTAGTTATTAGTGTATTGAAATGTGTACGTGTATGGGTTGTAGAGTAGAGCATTTGTATTTGTTAAACCGGTGGAGGAAGAGAGGAAGGAAGAAGCAAGAGAACAAAGAAAACTAGAAGAGAGGCAAGGTAAGAATACTCATTGTGTAGCTTGGTATACATATGTGTATGTAACAGATTTTATAAGTTTGAATTTGGTAATGAAAATGTGTATTGGGAAATGGTAATGTATTGGTAGTGTAATGTGTAGGAGAATATAAGTATTTTGAAGCCTTAAAAGATATGTTAAAACTTGTTAAAACATATTGGGAATGATGTGTTTGAGTGCAGGAATTTTTATGAGTGTTTTAGTATTGGTATTGTAGAATTGGAGTTTTGGGTATTTGTGGACTAGTATGTGAATGGTAGGCCTTGGAGCCAAACGTAATGTGTATATGTATTGGGGTTGTTGGTTGATGGAAATATTGATGTATTGGTAATGTATTGATTTCTGGTAGGACCCTTGTAAGGGTGTGGCTAGATTAAGAATGAACTTGATGAAAAAGTGTGTATGTGGAGAAGTAAGAAAAGTAGGTGAGCTATGGCAAAATTTTAGTAGGAATTGTGTATTAAGAATGACTTGGTGAATGGGAGAACCAAGGTGTGTATTGGGATTTAGTAGAGATGATTTAGTAACTAAGGAGTAGTAGTTGTGGTAAGAGAATAAGAAGAGGTAAAATCTGTAGCATAGGGTATTGAAATGTGTTGGAGAATCAAAGAAGAATTAGTATGAAGGATTTAGTAAAAAGAGTATTGTACTGAGTAAGACTTAGGTTGAGTATAATGCAAATGAGGCAATAGAAGAGCCATAGGGGTAGTGGGAAGAAGAGAGGAAAAATCTGTAGCATTTGGAGAGGAACCAAAACTGTAACAGAGGAGAAAATTTAACAGTGGAGTGTATTTTGTAACAGGTTTTGGTAGTGTGGATTAGGCTAGTTTAAAGTGCTTAATCAATGCTAAAATATGCTAGATTATATGTAGGAATTATGGGGAAGAGATTGGTAGAAGTTTGGAATTGAAACAAAGCTTAAAAACTGTAAAAATTGCAACAGGCTGGAATTGTCCTGGTTTGAAACCAGAACGCAAACCAGGACCACCTCTTAAAATGGGCAGAATACTTTGTCGCTGGGATTGTCCTGGTTTGAAACCAGAACACAAACCAGGACAACCCCAAAAACACGGCAGAAGGTAATACAGAATGGATGGTCCGGGTTGTAAACCAATACCTAAACCTGGAACACCCAAAATTCTCACCCGAGAGCAATAGCAGCATGTGATCCGGGTTTGTAACCCAGCCCTAAACCCGGATCACAATAATTTTCACCCGAGAGTTGTTCCAGTGAATTGTCCGGTTTGAAACCAGGACACAAACCAGGACACCCCTAAAAACCCTCCAGAATGTGTTCTAAAGCTATTCCAAGGTAGGGTAAGGATGGGTAATGATTGTATAAGATGCTTAAGACATAATTAATGATGTTTAATGGTCATTAAGGCTATAAACAAGCTTAGAAAATAATTGTAAGTAGGTAACTTAAGTAAATGTATGTAAGTAACAAAGAGTTAGTAAGTATAAACTAGGAAACTTTAGGAAAGTAATAAGTAAGGTTAATTATGGATAATTAACCATCCAACTGTATGTATGTGGTTGGATTCAAATAGTTGAACACCGAAGGGAGTCGGTGAGTCCAAAGTCAACGGTGAAAGGTATGATTTCTTCATGCCCTGTATCCTAATCTGGTTACCCCGATTTGTGTGCTTATTTGACCACCTAAATAAGATAAATGCATGAATCGGACTATATTGCACTTACCTGTGCTTGACTTATGTTGTGCTTGATATTTATTGTCTTGAGCACTAGTTTGTATAATCCATGAAATATATGAATGATGATGAATGGTATTCGAACCTCGTATTGTACTTGTGTAATGTATTGTACTTCGTATGTATGTGTATATGTGTATTGTATTATTGTGGCTTGGATGTTGACTTGTGCTAATTCCTAACTATCTAACTCCTAACTTAAGTGAGTAAATTGGAATGAGTACAAGTCCGATATAGCTTCGGCCACGCGTGAGGATGCGGAGTCACAAGAGGTTGGCTGCAATTCCTGACTCTTAAACTGGTCCGCGGCCCAAATCCCTTAAATGGGTAGCATCCCGGACTGGTGAGTCAAGTAAATCCCGGAGGTGGGACGGAGTAGTCCCCAGGGCCGGAGGTCCCGACGACTTAACTTGAGTAAGAGTAAGAGTAAGTAAGTATGGATCCGTAAGTAAGTATGAGTATGAGTATGTATGTGTATGAAGTAACGAGTAAAAGAGTAATCTCCACCCGATTAACCCGGGTGGACCAATGAAGCTAACATGAATTGTATATTGTGTATGTAATGAGTGTGTGTATTTCGGGAGAAGGTAAGTATGTATTGGATGGTTTATTGTATTCCTTGTATGTAATGTAGTGTATGTATGTATGCCTTGCGTAAGTATTGTTGTATCGTGTATAAGAGCATGTATGCATGTATGTTTGAATGAAATCAACCGCATGTATTCGACCAAGTGGTCGGCGTACCCTCACTAGTACGCGGGGTATGCGGTTATCATGCTCGGCGAAAGCTGACCCCTTCAGGGGACATTTTTTAGTGTGCAGGTACCCGAAACGAATATGGTCAAGGAAGAGACCGGAGGCACACCCTGGTATTTGGAAGTAAGTAGCGTGTGAGGAACGGGTAGTAAGTAGTCTCTTAGTGAGTATGCACAAACCTGGAAGAGGTATTATACTTGTATAAGGATCCTAGTAAACTCGGTATGTAAATTATATTGTATAGCACTTGGAGTATTGTGTTGAATGAAGGTTCTAGTATTTGATTTGGTATTTGGAGTATGTATTGTAAGTGTGTAGTACTCGGATATTCCGGTCCATCAGACCGATGCTGTATGTAGTAGTAGTAGCCTTGTTAGTCACGTGGGTGACTAACGGCATTGTATCACCCACTGTATGTATGTAAGTATCCGCTGCGTGAGTCTGGATTGTATAAGGAGATTGGACAGTAATGACGGTATTAGCGGTAGGGGTGTTACAGAGTGGACATCACATCAAAGACTATCCTCAACAAGCCCAAGATGACAACGACAAGGTCAGGAAACCCGTCTGAAGATCGTTCAATAAAAGGCCAAGGAAAGAAGTGTTTGTTGCTGCATAGGGAGACTCAGAGCTAAGAGACAACAATCAAACCTCAGATAGTGATTCCTCGGAGGACGAGAATGCTCACCTATGCCTTGAAGAAGTTTTCTTGATGGCGCAAGATAAGGACACTTCAGAATCAGAAGATCAAAACAAGGTAAACTACTCTAAACTTAGAAACAGGATTCTAAAGGCTGAACTTCCTGGACTTAGAAAGTTTTTGCTTATATTAGTTGATTAACTTGATGCTTTGGAAAATGAAAATATGGAACTTTTGGAGGAAAATGAAAAATTGGAGAAGAACTCAGACAAGGATAAGGTAGAAAATCTTATGAAAGCTCTCATGAAATTGCAAATCGATTATAGTGAAATTCTTTCTGCTCTTGAAAAGATGAAATTAGGAAAACAACCTGAAATTGATGAACTGATTGCTACACTTAGCACAAAAGAAAATGAACTAGCAATCGCTAAAGAAAAACATGCGAATCTAGAAGTTGTTTCTAGGACACCCATGTGGAGAAACAAACGACAGGTCGGATACCAATCAGAGACCAGTCGTAGAGGTGTCTTTCATCTGTGCAGACAACCTGGTCATCATGAAGTCAAATGCTATAGAACACGGTTTATGAGGCATTGGAAACTCAGGAAAATAGGACTAAAATGGGTAGTCAAGAATGATCCTAGAAACATGATTGCTAGTGGAGATGGGTTCAAACCTTCTATGAACCCTAACCCCACACCACTAATGTGTTAAGTGTAGAATCGAGTGGGAATGGACCCTTATTGGTACATCGATAGTGGGTGCTCTAAACACATGACATGAGACAAATTGAAGTTCTTCTCACTCGAACCAAGAAGCTAAGGAACTGTTTCTTTTGACGACAACAAGGAAAAATTATCGATGTAGGTAAGATTGGTTTTACCTCTGACTATGTCATAGATAATGTTGATTTAGTTAATGGTTTAAAATTCATTTTGTTCAGCGTATCTCAAATATGTGACAAAGGCAATTCAGTACACTTCTATTTTACACATTGTAGCATAGTACGTTAGGACAATGGCAAAGAGTTGTTAAAGGGAAAAAGATGGAAAATGTTTATGTAACTAGTTTGGAAGATATTGATAGTCCAAACCTTCCATGGTTGACTGCTTCAATATATGACTCCACTCTATGGCACAAAAGACTAGAACATGTTAGCATTTTCTTGTTAAGAAAGCTTGTCAAGAAATGGTTGGTAAGAGGTCTCCCTGAGATTAAAGAATCTGAGACCAATCTTTGTGATGCTACTGTTAGAAGCAAGCAAACTAAGACTTCTTTCAAGTCAAAGAACTTAGTAAGTACATCTAAGCCACTTGAATTACTTCACATGGACTTATGTGGACCTATAAGAATCAAAAGTTTTTGAGGAAATTGGTATGTGTTTGTAATTGTTGATAATTACTCACAATTTTTTTGGACACTCTTTATTGCTTCCAAAGACAAAGTCTTATGAAATTTCAAGTCTTTGCAGGAAAAATCCAAGTACAACTCAACCATAAGATCAAGGCTTTTCGGTCTGATCATGGATCGAAGTTTGAAAATCAATAATTCATGGATATGTGTAAGAAATATGGAATCAATCACACATATTCAGCATCAAGGACACCCCAACAAAATGGGGTAGTTGAGCGTAAGAACATAACACTACAAGAGGTAGCCAGGGCCATGCTATTGGGGAGTAGTCTTCCTTAGGTCTTCTGGGTAGAAGTTGTGGCGACTGCATGCTATCACAAATAGAATGCTCATACGACCTATCCTCAACAAAACACCCTATGAGCTAATCAAGGGAATAAAACCAAACATATGTCACCTCAGGGTCTTTGATTGTAAATGCTATGACAACAATGAAAAGAACCCCCTAGGAAAATTCGATGCTAGAAGTGATGTGGCCATCTTCCTTGGGTACTTTGAAAGGAGCCGGGCATACAAAGTATACTACAAAAGGACACTGAAGGTGGAAGAAAGTGTGCATGTGGTCTTTGAGGCTGATGTTCACAAGGTCAAGAAATCTGAAGAAGATGAAGAACTTGGATTTAATCTAGCTGATCAGGATCACACAGATAATCCAAAAAATGAATCACTGATTGAAGAAAATCTGCTCGACAGGTCAGTGACTGGTCAACAACAAGTCGACGAAGGAAACAATGATGTTGGAGATCCTCTATAACCATTAACCATTCATTAATCTTGTAATTTGTACAAAGATCATCCATTGACGAACATCATATCAGATATCTCCAAGGGAATTCAAACCAGAGCACAAACTCGAGATCTTCTAGCCTTCTCAACGATAGTCTCACCCAATGAGCCCAAGAACATCAAGGAAGCTCTTCGAGACTTAGACTGGACTAATGCAATGCAAGAAGAATTAAATCAGTTTAAAAGCTACAAAGTTTGGCATCTTGTGCCTCGTTCTTCATATCAAGGTGCACTTGGCACAAAATGGGTCTTTAGAAACAAGTTGAATGAGATGGGAGAAGTTGTTAGGAACAAAGCTCGTCTGGTAGCTCAAGGATATCGTCAACAAGAAGGGATAGACTTCCAAGAAACCTTCACTCCAGTAGCAAGGATGGAGTCCATCAGATTACTAATTGCATTTGTTGCACACAAAGGAATCAAACTCTTACAACTTGACATCAAGAGTGCCTTTCTCAATGGGTACGTCAAAGAAGAAGTGTATGTTGAACAACCTCAAGGTTTTGAGACTCAAGAAGAAAGAGACATGGCACTCAAGCTTGACAGAGCTCTTTATGGGCTCAAACAAGCTCCAAGATCATGGTATGATCGTCTATCTTCCTATCTTTTAGAAAACCAATTCAAGAGAGGAAAGGTGGATAAAACCTTGTTTGTTTACAACAACAAAAGAAACTTCTTAATTGTGCAAGTATGTGTTGATGATATAATCTTTAGAGCCTCTAATGAGAAGTATTGCAAGCAGTTCAAGGCATTGATGAAAAAGGAATTTGAGATGAGTGATTTAGAAGAATTGAAGTTCTTCTTAGGACTTCAAGTCTAGCAGGAAAATGAAGGGACTAAAGTTTGGAATGGAGGCATGTAAACCGTTTGACACACCAATGGCAGTTGGCACAAAGATGGGTATCACGACTAATGACCGACTGGTCGACCAGCAATCATATAGGGAGATGATTGGTTCTCTACTATATCCTACTTCTAGTAGACCTGATATCATGTATAGCGTTGGCTTATGTGCCAGGTTTCAAGCAGATCCAAGAGAAAATCACCTCACAGTTGTGAAAAGGATCCTACGCTATCTCAAGGAGACCATGAATCTTGGTCTTTTCTATCCTATGTTTACTAATTGTAACATTGTAGGTTTTTCAGATGTAGATTATGGAGGATCTATCATTGATAGAAAAAGCACGTCATGAACAACATTCTTTGTTGGATCTTGCTTGATCACATAGGGATCAAAGAAATAACAAAGTGTTGCAATCTCAACTATGGAATCTGAATACATAGCTGCTGCAAGCTGCTGTGCTCAACTCTTATGGCTCAAACAACAAATAGGCGATTATGGAGTCAAGACAGGTACGTTGCCAATTATGTGTGATAACGCAAGTGCCATCTCTATTTCTAAAAATCATGTGCATCATTCTCGTACCAAGCATATTGACATAAGACGTCATTTTCTTAGAGATTGTTGTGAAAAGGAATTAGTTGGTTTAAAGTACATTTCTACTAAAAATCAACTAGCTGACATTTTTACTAAGCCATTGAGTAGAGAAAGATTTAATAAGATTGCTCATGATCTTGGAATGATATTCATTAATCACAATTAACTGTCTTTTATTTCCCATGATCGGTCACCGACACGTGAGCAACACTTATAATACTGTCGTTCAGTAGTCAATGAACAGTTAAATGCATATGACACATGTCAAATGACTACTTGAAACAGATATGTCATCTTTTCCACAAAATTAAGGTTAGAGTAGAAGAGTGCAACGGATAGAAATGAAAAAATGCAACAGATCGTTGACAGCCTGTCACGACCGCTGCCCGTTATGAATAGTACCATTGGAACATGTCAGCGAGCGGACGAGGAGCGGTCGCCGACCGTTACTCAATAATTATAAAAGGGTGACGAGAGTCTTGCTCTTGTCACACTATTACCCCCACTCTCTCTAATCTCTCTGTGCGTTCAAAGTAATTTCTCTTCTCTCTTACAACACTCTCATGAGATTAAGTGCAAAAATCCCCGTCTCACAGCCACTCTAAGGATTATCTAGTGAAAAGTTTATAAAACCCAAACAAATCCCTTGATCAAAATGGCACCTAAATCTGCACTTCGATCCAAGAAGAAGGCTGTCCTCAAAGAAGCTTCATCAGCACAATGGCCGACATACTACTGACAAAATCTCTTAAAGCATTGCCGCCCCCTCGCCTATCAAAGGAAGAGGAGGATCAACTTGTGTGTAGGGTCACAGATGAAGACGACCTACTCCAAGAAGAGGTAACCTATATAAGCTTCCATTTACCCAAAATTCATCATCTCATTCAAACCGAAATCCTTAAACCAAAAATCCTTCCAACTCCTACCTCCACATAATAACCGACAATATCTTCTTCCGTTCCATCACCTAGAATTGCCACCAAACACTCCAAAGCCAAAGATTCCAAAAACCAAAATCTTTCTACTGCTACAACGAGTCGTAACTCACACAACTCATGCCTCAAAACATGCCAAAATCCAAAAAGAAACTCCACAAAAATCCCACTCTACCCCTGAAGGAGCAACTCCCAAGTTGCACTTCTCCGACGACGAGGAAGCCACTCCCTCAGCAGTCGTCGAGGCTGTCGTTCGACAGATAGAGGAGGAGGAAGTACAAAGTGACAAAAAGTCACAGAATGAGGTTACAGCAGAAGAAGGGGGTCACGAAGAAGGTATGACTGCCCAAGATTCTGAGGAGGAGGTTAAAGTAGTGACTCAGACTGAGGAACCAGTCCCCAACCGGTCACCGACACCGCAACGATTCAGTCGTGAAGGTGGCAGCGACACAGAGTCGTCACCAATCATACCAACAACCAAGCAGCAAGTGAACGAGGCTGAGAAAGCTAAAGGCAAGCAGAAGATGGTGTTATCACCACATGGTCAGAAGCTCGAGGAGCTCTTTCAGGCCAAGAAGGAAGCTACAAAGCCACAACCACCCCAAACACTTAAGTGTCTCAAAAAGCTCAAGAAGCTAGAGCCCACGCTGATCAGAGTAGAAAACGTCAACGATAAGTCCTGTCATGTCCTACCCAAGACACTGAACATGGAGTGGATGAAGAAAATGGGTCTTGGAAAGATCCTAGAGCTGTTGGAGTTCCAAGGATGGGTGGACTACTTCCAGGAGACAGTCGCCATCTATACTGAGCTACTCAAAGAGCATATGCGACATCTTTGATCACTTCAAAGCGATGAAGATGACGACTACATCCATCTCGCAAGTCCAAGGAGTTGACATCAACATCTCCAAGTCCTGGATATGCGACACTTTTGGCCTAGAATCAGAGGGGTTGGTTGTCCGAAAGGACACCACCTGGAACGACATAGGCCATCAAGGAGGAAAAATTGTCTAGCTGCTCAACAAAGGGGCCACAACGAAGAACTTCCATGCAGTGGAAATGTCCATCCCCGACAGGGTCCTTTTCAGTCTTCTCACCCACTACATCACCCCATGTAACCAGTGCACCCACATCGTCAACGCAAGAGATGTGAGGTTACTCTATGCCCACAAGACCAAGGAGAAGATTGGTCTCCCAGCAATGATTCTGCCACCATAGAGGAGAGTAGATACGTCAACCAAGGTCTGGTGCATGGGGGAGTGGTGACCAAGGCGCTACAACAAAACGGAGTGGACATCGACAGGTTCCACGAGTGCGTGCGCACCGCTCAGGACAACATCTGTTTAGAGATATTATCCTAAATGGGGATAAAGACGAAAGGATATCAGTTGGTGGTTGTTCAGAAGCCAACAAAGAGCGAGGACTCAAGGTCAGAGCCTCGACCAACCACTAAAGCATTGGCACTCAAAAGGAAGAGAAGTCTCTCACCAGTCCACGATAGGTCGGGGACCAGTCTAGATACTTCAGCTATGGAGATTCTAAAGAGTGTGAGAGTTACTCTCACTGCTGTGCAGGCCGTCTCCAGAGAACCAAGTGTTCATCACATGGTTCAAGGAGCTATAGACTTCATAGAGTCCCACCTAGCCTAAGTGTTCTTCGTTTCTTAGAGACTTGAGTGATAACCGGGAGAATTAGCTCTAAGTTAGAATGTTTTTAATGTTTTGTACTGCCATTGACTATCTGTTTCTGAGTCAATATTTTGATATAAATGGAAATGCAAACTGTTTTCCTTGTCTACTTGAATGATCAGACCATTGGTTATGAAATAATTTATTGTATTGGCTGTTTCTTCCTTGATTAAAAATTGCAAAGTGATTAGAGATATTTAGTCCCATCCATTCCACTAATCCAATATCCAAAATTGACACCTAAAAAGCCTACAAAAATAGCCCATAAGACGTAGCACCTCATTTATTACCACTCACCGATCAGTCGTTGAGCATATCCTCAAGTGTCTATAAATACTTGCTCACTTCATTTGCCACTCACATTCATTACTACACATCTCTCAAAATGGCTCAAACTCCGCAAAACTCATCCAGCTCAAATGAACAAACTGTTCATTCCACCATTCGTAAGTTTATGTTCAATAAACACCCAAAGAAATACGTCTTCCAAAGCTATGTTCAGCCAGTCTCCGGCTCACCTACAGCTTGGTCTATCACCTCAAGTGTAACTCTATCTCAGTCTTGAACTCCACACTGCTTAGAGTTCACAGTAGATTCTGATGAGTCAGACCTTACCACCACAGCCGAATCACCCTTGATCATTTCCACCACAGCTGAGAAGAAACCTTGGGTCAAGATTTCCTTTCCAGAGGATGAACCTTTTGGCCTAGATGGCTTAGAATGGGATCTCTAGACACGCCATTCTATCTAGATTATCTCGATCATGCTTGTAGTTTGTACTCTATGGAATGTTATAGCCTTTACAATATCTTAGGTGGTGTAGTTGCTCCCTATTTTTGTTGTATGGCAAAGGGGGAAAGAAAAGATATGTACTTGTGTTAGTATGACTATTTTTCTTGCATTATGTAATATCTTAGTGAAAAACTTTCTACCTATGGTTATAGTATAAATAAAAGCTGTTATCCTTTGTTTAAACCCTTCATAAACTCAGGGGGAACCTTCTTAGGGGGAATCCCTCACATTTTAAAATTGCCCAAGTACATATAATTTTGTATAGGCTGCCATCATAAAAAAAGGGGGAAATTGTTAAGTCAAGATCATTTAGTTTTGATGATAGCAAACCTTGTATTGTCTATCTAATATGTTCGTCAATCTTTATGATTCAGATAGACAGGCAAAAGAGTGGCTTAGCACACAAGGTTGCAAGCGCACTCGGTTCACGACACGTACCCAACCAGTCGGGCACCTTTCCAGGAGAGCTCACGATAGAACTTCTAGTGCGTACAACAAGTCAGGCGCCGCACGAAGATATCTCTCATGCTTAAGAAGAAAATCAAAGAAAAAAGACTGCAAGAGGATCGACATATTCATACAGACTCATATACCCTCATAATCAACTAGCACTCGACAAGAACACAACTCATTAATGTGCAAGAGAACAAGATAAGTCAAGGGCTATTAATCAGAAGGATTACATAGCTATAATGATATATAAGAGAGCATTAATGAGCCGGACAAGATCAGACAAGTGGGGCACACAAGTGGCGCTCGACCAATCGAGAGAGCTGCTGCCGACGTGACCAACCATAAGGTGACACGTAGTCCAAACGTCTTCAGATCAAGTTGAAGACTCTCCGCAAGTCTAGTGTGGTTGTGATGTGAATTATAGGAGCTGTAGTCGACTCCTAGAGTCTAGGGACTTATAGAACTGTAGTTACATCTTAACTAACCATATATATATATACTTGCATTTATTTCATATGTAAGCAAGCCTGAACAATGGAGAAAACGGAGAGATTATCTGAGCAAGAGTGACTCAGACTCAAGTGTGTAAGGGCTAGAGAGTTAGTGAGCGGGTTAGGACTAGTGTAGTGTGTCAACACTTTGTAATTGGTAGACTAATCAATCGGGGAGCGGTTAGGGAACCGTAGGCCGACTATTAGGAGAGGGTAGAGGACTTTGGGGTAAAGTCCTAAACTGTCTCGGAGTCCATGTGTGAGGCGAGGGAGATTGAGTGAATTTCTTGTGTGTAAATTCTCAATCGAAATGGAGTTTCTAGTTTAAGTTTATCTCGTGTCTTTCCTTAACCAACAAAGTTTAGATTGTGTCTACGATACGTCCACGATCGATTGGGGACGCATCAGAAGCACTAGGAGGTTTCAAGCCATCAGATTGACAATTAGAAAAGGTTTCAGCTTCTCAAAAAAAACCTTCATCAAGAAGGTTCCATTCATCAACTGCATCTCTAAACTTTTTCATAAGACTATCACTTATAGCCTTTTCACCTGTTTTTTCAGAATTCCACATGATCTGGTTGAAATCTCCAGCCACCACCCAAGGGATAACAACTTGATTTTTGAGAACTTTAAAAGATTCTACGACAGATATTTCCTCTGCCACTCTGGCCAGCCATAAAATCCTGTAAAGTGAAGCTCCAACCCACCTGGCAAACCTACCTCAGCTGCAATATGATGGGTAGAACTATTAACTATAGTAATGTTGAAATCCTCCTTCCAAAGAAAAGCTAACCCTCCACTTCTACCGACACTAGAACAAACAAAAGTGTGGTAGCCTTTAAAACTTTTACTGATATTATTCATTTCTTCAGCAGACCTATGAGTTTCCATAAGAAAAACTAAGTCTGGTGCCTTAGATCTTATTAGATCTCGCACCCAAATAACTGCCTGAGGGCAGCCTAACCCTCGGCAGTTGTAGCTTAGGCAAGTCATTTCTCCTGGCAGCCTTGCTTTATAGCAAGGTCTACTTGAGACTGATTCCAAGCTTCCTCTTGAGAGTCCTTGGTCAAAACTTTTACCGGTGAAGCGATAACCACTGGAGACTTAAGATTCCCACTCTTCCTCTTTTTGATTTTTAAATTAATCTTTTTGTCATTCTGTCCAGACTTAAAAGCAATGCCCTTTCCATCCCTCTGTATAAAATTGTTAACATAAAGCCTATCCTCTTTACTGATATGACTGTTTAGGACTTTTTTCCCTTTGGAATTTGCCTCTCTCATAATATCAACTATCAACATTTCAATATCATCTTGAGAGAAAGGATTAGCTTTAACTTTTTAGAGCTGCTGGGCAGCAAAAGTTTCCGAAACTGAGGCCCAGTCAAAAGCTTGATAGAAATCGCTCTTATTCTCTAACTCAAAAGAATTTTTCATATGTTTAAAACCTGAAGGATTCTCTAGACTTTTGAGATTCTCAACCTGCTTAAGTTCCCCACCTGTTATAGCATCAAGGTAACCTTTGGAGAAAGTATCCAGAAACCCTTCTTTCTCAGAAGACAGAAGAAACTCAGATTCCAACTGCTCTAGCCCTTGAGAAACACCTAGAGCTAGAGGTTTATCTCTCTCTGTGAGAGGTTTATTAGAAGCTCCACTAGCTTCACCTCTTTCTCCATCTGTCTTTACTACTTTAAGGATATTAGTGACTTTAGCAAACTGGTATAGCTGTTTGTCCTTAAAAAGAAGGGCATTAACTTCACCCTTACCCGCATCAGATGGTAGCTCTAAGATCTTGACTCCTCCTTCTGATTCTGATTTTTAAGAAGGCTAACATTCTGGTTCATCAAGAAATCTTCTGAAAGAGCAGCAATAAATCCTGCAAATTCTGATCTCAACCAAGGCCCATATCTTTCAATGTCATCGAGGTTGGATTTTTTTTTATCCCACATTCCACTAACATGTGATCAACTCTACCACGTGTGAAACAAAAATGAGGCAGATTCTCATAAGAAATCCTGCAACATTTGTCTTTAACTCCATCATTAATAACCAGGACTCTACAAAGAGGCTCTATATGTCAATCTCCACCCTAACCCTTAACACTCTAGACGAAAGAGGATTAAACTTGTCTGCACAGCTAACAAAAACCCTACCTTATTCCCTAAGATCACCGTCGAAGCTTTGTTGAAAAACATCATAGGCAGGTTATGAATCCCCACCCAAATTCTAATTTTCCTAGGTTCATGCTCATCTATGTGTTTAGATGGGTCTAAATGTATGATGACCAGGAGACGGTTGTGAAAATGCCAAGGCCCATTAGAGATGATATTTTTTAGATCACTTCCAGTAGCAAACCAGAAGGTGAATCTATTATAACCTATCTCATTGACTTTAATATAAGCCTTGAGTTTCCATATATGGACTAGAAAGTGTTGAAGAGCTTTGGCAGAGATCCTACTATGATGCCATACCTTACCGAACAGAGCGTTGGAGATGTCCAAATTACTTGTCTGAGCATTTTTCCTTCTACTTTTTCGAGCTCAACTAGGTGTATCTTCAGATTCATCCACTTTGATAACATGTCTTCCATGCTCATACCGACAGAAAGAAAATGAAAGAGAGCTGGAGAGACCAAGAGGAAAACTCGACTGTCTATCTTGATCTTACAGCAGCCCGCGTCTTTTAACCAAAACAAAGTCCTCTCTTCATTAACTCCATGCAATCGGTGTTGGGAGAGTAGGGTAATCACTATTAGTAAAGCTAATCTAAGGGTGTGGGAGAAGCCACGTCTAATTCATATAATCGTGTCCCCATCGCATGAGAACAAAGTCAGCCATCTTTATGGCCATCTACTCTTGAAGAGCTCTCTTGAGTATATCTCTGCTCGAGAAGATAGTTGACGGATTGATATTCAGTTTTACCCTAAGGATAATTAATATCATTATAGACATTGTACTAGATAACGAGTGAATTAATGACATTTGCAACTTATTACAAAATAGTTGTTTTATTTTCATTTTGAGATGCACGGTATATGTCAAAGATTTTTAAAGATATATAAAACTTAAATAAATACACAAAAAATAATTAAAGATCATATAAAATTTAGGGAAAATTCCTTATACATCCCTAAAATCTTTCATAATTTACAATATATTCCTTTTCAAAACCTTGTCACAAGATACCCTTAAAATCTTTTGAAAATCACAAAATACCAGTTTTTTCTGTAACGTCTGTCAACTCCGTCATTAATCTCACCAGGAAAATGATATTTTGTCTTATCTTTTCTTTTAAAATTCACTATATACCCCAAAAAACTTTCACAATTCACAATATACCTTTTTTTGTAAATACATTGTCAAAATACCCCTAAATAGTTTCAAAATTCACAAAATATTCCTAAACCGGGAAATGGCCTTGAATAATGACTGTTGTATCCCCTACATTGCAGTTCATGTTTCAAGTTCATAACATATCCTTTTTTTATTTAGGGCATTTTATGAAATTTTACAAAAAAAACTATTTAAAATACTACAAAATATAAATAATTACACAAAATATTTCTAAAAATTTTGAAATTATAGAAAAATATAAAAAAAAAAGTGAAGTAAGGTTAAAAATTCTTAAACATTACATACACAAAACTTCAAACAAATTATTATTTTTCTTCTTATTGTGTTTAACCCTTTCTTGACTATGTATCAGTCTTTCTTCTTCATTAAAATATTGAAGTTATGGTTAGATGATTAAATATTTTATTAAGCGTATATATGTCAACTTATACACAAATAAATCCAATATAATATGAGGTAATTGTGTATACTTTTAGTTACCTCATCTGGATTAGTTTTGTTTATAAATCAACATATATATATATATATATGTGTGTTTATTATATAATATGTAATCATTATTTAACTATCACTATAACATTTCAATGTAAAGGAAGATGGATAAGTAAGGAAGGTAAACAAAATGAGAAGAAAAAAAATATTTATGTTTTGTGTATGTTTAATATTTAAGAATCATTAACTTTTAAAAATATTTTTTGTTAAATTTCATTAAATGTTCTAAATTAAAAAAAGGCATGTTATGAACTTAAAACTTGACCTGCAATGTAAGGGGTACAATAGTCATTATTCAAGTTCATTTCACGGATTAGTAGTATTTTATGAATTTTGAAACTTTTTAGGGGTATTTTGTGAATCTATTTTTAAAAAAAGGGTTTTGTGAATTGTGAAAATTTTTAGAATATATTGTGAATTTTAAAAAGAAAAAGAAAGGATAAAAATGTCTTTTTTTAGGTGGGGTTAACCGCGAAATTCACAGACGTTACAAAAAAGTGACATTTTGTGAATTTTGAAAGATTTTTGAATATCTTGTAACAAGGTTTAAAAAAAAGATATATTGTGAATTACAAAAGATTTTAGGGTATACCGTGGAATGTGATTAAATTCTTATAAATAAAAAACGGAAATATTTGACAGGGAGAGCATGGAGGACAAATCCGGAGCTACCACCATAAGTGCAGAAACGAGCTTTTTCTCCAAAGTGTCGAAGGATACCGACACAAGTTAGGGAACCCGAACTTAGCATCCTCACCAACAGATCACTCAACTGTTTCAACCTTAGCCTTTCTTGTCTTCCGAACTGTAAAATGACACTTCTCCTAATTCAAAAAAAAATGCTAGCTGATTAAAACCTGGCTATAATCAAATTAAGGTTCCCAAGTATGCCTCAATGGTTTGCCCAAACACCAAAAATGCATCGTGAATACGTCAATTCACATCGCAATGTAATCAGAAAAGATAGACATCATACATTTTTAAAAAAAGTAAAATGTGTACACAAGTCAAATGTCATTCTCTTAACTGATTGCGCTGAGAACAACCAAAGTTGATGCGGACAATTCAGACAGTACGTTGAATTAAGTAATAATACAGGAGGGCCGCGTATACATATTTTCAATCCCAAAGGCATCACAATAAACGAAAATCAAAGGGGCCATTTTTTCTTTTCTTTGAAACAAACAATCAAAGGGGCAGGCATATGATGATATGAATAACAAGCACATCGACTACATAAATAGCCAAAAACAGATCAGTAGCACCAGCGCTCTTGGTCGTTCATTTCTTCAAGACACTGCAAAAAGGAAGAGGCAATATCAATAGTCATCAGAAAACCACCATTTATGTTCTGACCCCGGGAAGTGCAAAAGAATTATAACCGAACGATTACCAAAAGATACAAAAACTCCCATCCGATAATCACAGAGAGCAACCCAGAATATAAGGCCAAACTCGAACAGCGCAACTGACCTAATTATAACTTCAACTATAGCTACTTCTATCCTTCCCACCATAGTACTAGTAGTGAAATCTTAACCAACGTTGTTGATCTATTACCATCCAAATGGATTATTACACAGTAGTCCTCATCACAACTTGACTACTGACACTACACTAATATTGCAGTTAGTGCAAAGATGGGTTGATGAAATAATATCAGCATAATACCTTACGCCAAGCATCATGTTCTATAGCCTTTGGTTCTGCAGTTAAATAACTTACCCTAATCTAGAAATGAAGCTTAATGTATGTGGAGAAGTGATACGCCTGAAAAATTACCACTACCTCAAGGCATGTACAAAACCAAAATACAGCTACACACGAACAAGTACTTAGTATAGGCACAAAAAGGAAAAATAAATAAATAGTTTCCTATATGGAAATAGATCGTTACTTCAAAGAATTTAAAACCCGTAGATAAACCTGATTTTATAGAGATACAGAAAATGAAATCAAACAAGTTTCTCTTTTATCCCAAACTTTAACACAAACCCAACCTATAGTAATGACTAAGATAATATCCACAACACCCAATATGCCACCACATCTTCATAACAAGACCATCTTTATCCCACAACTACAGATCCACAACATCAAACAACCTGTTCGTATAATATCTAGTATCCTCCTATGCTCGGCACTCATAGAGACGAGGGGTCGGGTAAACAAAAAACATCATGTCCAGAGTATCATCATATGCTTGAAAATGTGTTATGCCATCTTGGTTAACATCATTGTATATCTACTCAAGTGACAGTTTCATTTCATGATATACCAGCCAAATCAATCTTCCACTTAGAACAGAAAAGATGCTAATAAATGTTCAGAAAATAGCAGAGTCTGACAGATCCAAGAAAGAACAATCTTACTTGTATAAATAGGCAGCGATTCCCAGGATTATGCAGAGCAGAACAATATCAATGCAGAAATTCCGACTTGATCTCATCTGAAGAAAGGAGAAAATAACAGAGATCAATACAAAAGTAGTTTACACCCATTTTGTGGCTACAATACAATAAACAGAGACAAAACTCCCCAAAGAGTTCACCTAACCTGTGTTACTGTGTGCTTAAGCCTCACATTCGTATTTTTGAGGTCTGAAGCAGCTTGGTCAACCTGCCATATCAACAACAAATTGTAATATTTGCAGGTAATTTCATTTTATCCAATGCTGCAGCTTCATAGACTTAGCAAGAATTTCAAACCTTGGTGTCTATTTCATCCATCAGAGGCACTTGTTTATCCAGTTCCTGTAAAAAATATTCAACATTAGCTCTTATTTAACGCATGGCCAGAAAAAGTAAGAGAAATAGATGAATGATGGAACCTCATTGATATCTTGTGCCAAACTTTTTAGAGTTTCCAAACCATCCGATATCATATCAAGACCTTGATCCTAAAGAAACACCAGGAAAAGAGAGAAAATAGATGTAAAAAAACAAGGAAAATTTCCCAAAAACGAAGGTAAGGGAAGAGGTCAAAACAAGCACACAGAAAATTAACTATCAACATAAAGAAAAAAAGATTAAAAAAAAAGAGCAGTCACGAAGGACCTCACCTGCTTCATTTTTCGCATTTCATGTTCTTCTTTGAATTGACTTGACTCTGCACCCTCCTGGAAGTACTCATCATCGAATTTTCCATCTAAATTTATAGAATCAACCACGAGAGCACAATGACTATACTCAGGTAGAAGTTCATTTGCTCAGAAGATCTCTTCCAATATAAATGCAAAAAATGGTACGTAATTTACGTGATGACAAGAGTCCAATATTGTAGGAAAAAGTCAAGCGTGGACTCTAAGCAAAATAGTGGAACTCATAGATGAAACAACAGTATTTATAGCAAAGTTACTTTAGATAAAATCCTGGAGGGCTTATGTCAAGAACCTGAATCAAATTTGATTCCTTTTCGAGCAGCTGAAGAAGCCCAAAATCCTGAACTTTTTTTCTCAGCTGGTGTGCCATCAGGTATAGCCTGGATTCTTGCAGGGAGTGCGTGGACTAAATCACTACGAGTGGCAACATCTTCAATTGAAAGTCCCTTTACCTGCAAAACAAGGATGCACGGAACCATATTGTACATAAATATAATCAGCCCCATAAGATGACCACAAAAAACTAATAGTAAGGTAACTGATCAACACTTACAGATCTGCTACACATATTACAACTGTACAACAACAACATCAAAGCCTTATTTTCAAAACAATTGGGGTTGGCTATCATGAATTAATATCTATATATAATTGTTAGGATGTGGTGTGGGTGTGTGTCACACTTTACAAGTAACATGATTGTTTCTCAGCGCAGCCAGGCTCATCATTTATTGAAAAAAAAAAAAAAACTTCTCTTAGAATAGACAAGCTTCAGAGAACTGTTCTACTATTAGTTAAGGCAATGTTGCTAACTCTTTGCACGAACATGGATTCTTGCATCTCCCTTTGGCAATGCCAATATGTAACTATTTCTAAAAGCTAACACCAAATTCGCTCAACTGACAAAAAGGAGTCACTATATCTAAAAATTTATTTAGCCACTAATTTGAAGTGACCCGTCGCTGAGTGAAATAATATACACTACACAAACCCGCAGAAAAAATAAGAGAAGAGAGATCTACGTTCAGCTGCGACGACAGAACCACATAGCTACCATGAACAGGATGCCATGAGATCTAAGTTGAACAAAGAAATAATCTACAGCTACTATAAGCTATGACAACGGTCGCTGGCACAATGATCCACAATTGAATTCTAAAGAGTCATTGAATGGCATCTCTTACATACAGGAACTTAGAAACAGAAAACTCAATGCCGACAAAGAACCAGGTATTGATGTCAATTACCCTTTTCTGCGCCAATCTCTGCAACTTGGGTACTTCTTCGAGCAATCGCGACTTGGCGCGACGGATCTCAGCATTCAACGCCACAACCGATGCCCTATTGCTCTCCGTAGAAGCCAATTCAGCTTTCTAACGACAATCCAGGTAAAACACGCAAGGAATTCAGTCAAATAAGCCATCTACCGTTTCTGCAATCCGTCCCACTAGTCTAAGAGCCTATAAAAGAGAGAAGCTAGGAAACCTGGAGAGCTGACTCGATCTCCCGCTCGACAAGGCCGTATAGACGGGCGAATGCATCCTCGCCGAGGACATTGGCGTTGTTCAGCTTCTCAACATCGTAACGATCGTACTTCTGGCAGATCGCGTCAACTCTAGTGAGGATGTCGATAACACTCATCTCTCTTTCTCGGTGCTACTCTCTCCAATTCCTCTGTGCCCTCGTTGAGCTCGAGTAATTGCAACGGCTTCGGCTTTCAATGATACTGGGGGGTTGGAGACGAGGACCAGAAGACGAGCAATAGGGAAGAGAAACAAAGATGGCAGCCTGGAAACAGAGGGAAATGGCCTAAAATGAGAGTCAATTTACGTCTGTTCAAGAAATCAAGATGCTCGAAGTGCAAAAATATTCCTTAATTGTAAACTTTTTATTTTCAAAATCTTAATTGTACTACTCCATCCAATAATGGGATTCAAAGTTGCACATTAAGTTAAAAAAAATCCACATATCTCTATTTTTTCTTTTCTATTTAAATAAAAGTTACTTTTACATTAAATACTAGAATTAAACATGAAAAACAGTATCTCAAAAAACTAAAACTATTTATATAGTAGAATAAATTTGAATACTAAAACGATATATATTTCTGAATGGAAAGTGTATATTTTTTAAAAAAATATTAATTATACTAAAATTAAGCCATGTTAAGTAACAATTTTTCCGAGAGTACCTAAACAACATGTGGGAGCATATAAAGTCAGAAAGTTTCAATACTGTGTTTAGTGCAAACCCAAAGGTGGTACAATGTGTGACTTTTTTAAGCTGTTGGAGTTGTAATTTGTGTACTCTTGAATGTCTTTTCCATATCATCAGACTTCTTCTTTGTCATGTTCGACTCAGAGAGATGGGTCCTTCACCTTGTGGGATAATTGTTGAGTTAGAGAAAACAAAGTAAGATAAGAGTACACGATTCTGGTTTGTAACTCTTTATTATGTGGGGTGATTCCTCTATTTGTAGACTTCTTACAATGTACTTCTCATATGAAAGGTCGTCATCATGCCGGTCTGTTTTTTAAGTATAAAAGTTTGCTACTGTAATACCCCCGGTTATATTTTGGATCTCTGGTAGTGAAAGAAGGAGGACTCTGAACACAGTTGTCATTGCCCTAGACATGGTTAATGTCGCCTTGGGCACGGTTGATGTCACTCTAGGCACGGTCACTGATCACTTTGGACACGGTCGCTGACCACATTGGGCACAGTTGATGTTGCTCTGGACACGGTTGCTAGCCACTATGGGCATTGTTGATGTCGCTTTGGACATGGTCACTAGTCACTCTAGATATGGTCGCTGGGGATCTTCGAAGATTATCGTTGGGGGTCTTCGAAGATGAACACTGGGGGTCTCCTAGGATGACTACTACCGGTCTCTGCTTACTTACTAGGTTCTTACCAACAAATCAGTCCCACAAGTTTTTTTTCTTGATAATAAAAAAAAGAAAAAGAACTTGCTCAAAAGGATTTTTCCAATTATCCTTCCCTAGTCCCTCGGGTTATTTTATTTTTTACGAAAGAAAAAAAGAACTTTAGCTTTTTACCTTAATTCACTCTTCATCGTTTCGCATGCTACTGCTTGTGGCAATAAAAATATATATTATTATATATCTACCACCTAGGCAATGTTCCCATTGTTTTGCGGGATAGTGAATGAGTGGGGATTGCCAATCTCAGGGACCTTGTTCAATTAATTGACAAATTTTTATTTAACTGAGAAACCTAAACTAAACTAAGAAAACAAGAAATGTCAATTTTTAGTGTTTAATTAAGGTAGTCTCAATAAACAAACATAAAATATAAAATAATTAAAATAAACTAAATTAAGAAATAAAGATTGAAACTCTTGAATCCTAAAGAAACACCCTAGATTGTTCTACAATGTAACACCCTGGATTTTGCTTCATTTGAAAGAACACGACGATACGGATCTAACGCCGCAAACAGATTTGGAAATGGACTTCGAACAAGTCCTAAAACCGAAAAAGAAGCTATGTCCGAACTTATGTCCAGACGTTGATGTTCGGACACAAGCTGAGAAGAAAATGTACTAAGAAATCCCGAGTGTCCGAACTTGTGTCTGGACATTGATGTTCGGACACTAGTCAAGAGTTTGAAAACAGAAGGTAAAAGTGTCCGAACGTGTGTCCGGACATTGATGTTCGGACACAAGTCGAAAGTTAAACATATAGACGTCCGAACATGTGTCTGAACATGTAAGTTCGGACACAAGTTCCGATAAAATTCAAATACGTGGTCTGAACATTGGTTCCGAACATGTAAGTTTGGACCAATGCCGAGACTTACAGTTCAGACCCGTCCACGCATGCTGTCCGAACATGTAAGTTTGGACCAATGCCAAGACTTACAGTTCAGACCCGTCCTCGCATGTTGTCCGAACATGTAAGTTCAGACAGATCTTTGGACACACTCAAATTCTGAAAAATAAAACGCTCTTGTTAGCAGAAATATGTTACTATCTCTACCTAGGCAGTGTACCTATCGTTTTGCAGAATAGTGAATTGAGTGGGGTTGTCGATCTCAGGGACCTCGTTCAATTAATTGACAATTTATTTACTAACCGAGAAAACTAAACTAAGAAAACAGGAAACGTCACTTTTTCAGGTTTTACTTAATTTAATAAAAAGAATGACTAAACAAACTAGCATAAAATAATGAAACAGTAAAAAGATAAAAATAAACTAAATAAAGAAATAAAGATTGAATCTAAAGAAGCACCCCGGATTGTTCTTCACTTTATTAATCTATCAATAAACTCTTCCCTAATTCTGCAATAAATTCAGGAATTATAAATAGTTCATTGACCGGTCCCTGTACAACGAACCCTAACTAACTGAAATAACAAGCCGCAAACCATGTCCAAGTTATCAAGTTAATAGCATTAAACACAATTCCTATTGGAGACAGATTAACCTATAGGCAAACCATGCTTCTAGTCGTTAATCTGGTTTAACTTCCTATGTCTTGTTAACTAATCTCAGCGCCGCATTTTGATTAGAAAACTACAAATATTGCTTTAATAATTAGCTAGAAAATTAAAGCGCATGAAGAACTGGAATTAAACTACTGCAATTATAATCAGAGAAAAGATTACAAAATAAACATAAAGATTCGGTTTGCTACCCCAACCCGGGGAGCTAAACTAACTACTCAAACATAATTATAAAAATAACAAACATAACAAAAATAATATGTGGAAGTGGTGGTGGACAATGGTGTGGTCTGGTGAGTGATGGTGTGTGCGTGGAGAAGTGAACAGATGGAGGTGAACGTGGCGGAAGTGATGATTGTGGATGCTGGTGTTATGGTGAATGGTGGTGGTGGATGATGTGATGACAATGATGACTTGAAGTGTTGGAAACGTGTGAAAGGAATTGATGGAAAAGAGGCATAAGCCCCTCTAGGCATGGGATGTATTCAATATGGCCCTGGATGGGTGAATATATAGCAGCTACGGTGTTTATCAGTTGATAAATTATTTTTATCTTCTAAAGATCTTGATAAAACATAGCGAGGAGTGCTCTGTTAACTTCGACGAGGCCTAGATTCTTCGTTTTAGCTCCGTTTTACTCCCCGTTTGTTGTGTTGGAATCCTCATGAGAAATTCTATGCATTTCCTAGACTTTTTCCTGCATTAGACACATAAAATGTATCAGTTCACATCAGAATGTAAATCTAAGGAAAAACATATGATAAGTGAGAAATATGACATGAATTGTTATGAAAATAGGAAGAATTACAGCCCTAAAAATAGATGTATTTCACACTTATCAGCTCTCGGGGCCTGTCCGAATATGGATGTCCGGACGGACATTCGGACAGGTCCAGAATTGCAAAAATTAGAATGAAACCAAAGTTAGAAAAAAGTACAGAATAGCCACAAAACTAACGTCAATAGATAGTAAATGTTTTTATAAGCACATATAATAGAAGTTACCAAAGAAACACAGTGGATTCAACTTTGAAACCAACTCATAATCATCTCAAATGGAATTGTATTTGCTATGTAAGGATATTGTAAGTATAATTAGCAAAACTTTGACTTTAAACTGCAGTAGAAAATCAATTAAACCAGGGTGTTACCGCCACAAGCAACACCCATTGAGTGCTCAGGCATTATTCAACATCTCAAAGGTAATTAACTCAAAGTATTGTAAATAAACATAGTGTCTCAACAATTATTCAACACATACATCTACGTGACAGCGTAATCCTAGCCCCAACATCAGCAATCCATACCTGCGATCAGAAAACAATAAACAAAAACACGAAAGGATCATGTAAATCAGTGAAATTGAGTAAATCCCGCCTCATTATATAAAATACGTTTTGAATTTCCTTTTTAATCCATAAATCAATCCAACGAAAGAGAGTAAAAGCCAGCAATAAAACCATATTTCCAGCAGCCAAAATAATTTGATAAGAACAACGGGGGAGCTTTCAACAGGAATCAACCACAACACAAAATGGACAGTCATTTATGGGACCGTCAAACACCACCTCACCCTAAGTCCTTAAGTGTGCTCACCCCCTATGAATCATCAGTCCATAGAGTAGATCATAGAGCTTAACTGTGTTCCACTGTTCATAGTGCAAATATTTATATATATATTAAAGGTACATGGTACCAATAATTAATATGGAGCACCTATGGGCTCCATCGATAAAGTAATCAATCCTGTGAAAGACTCCCGAAACCGCAATTCCATATCCAATGATAAACCTCAATTGTTAGCTCACATCACGGTGAAATAAATCTCAATCCAAAATCCTCACCCAAGTCTTCCAAAACATTTTCCAACAATCACCATTTCACACAATTAGAACAAACATGAGCATAAAGTTTACCTGGTTATTCTTATGACTCAGGAAGATAATTCAACAATTTCACAAGTAGCGCTCGCCGTCAATTTTGGTGTCTACAATCATAATAATCAATAATCAGAATTCGCCAATCACAACCGAAAATAAATCGGAACTCTATCCAAGTAGTAGACCTTACCCTTTTACTCTAATTCGGCACCAGGGAAGATATGTGGGAAGAGCAGGAAAAGAACAAGAATTTGTGAGTTTGGAGAGAAAGAGCGTAAGAGCGTCACGATGAGGATGAAGGAGATGATGGTGGAGATGGTGTTATAAATAGAATTTAATTGTAAAAAGATAGGAATAATTTAATAATAATGTAATTAGTTTTAGAAGGGAAAATAAATAATTGATGTTGTAAATAATTTGAAAAACAGACTAGATTCCTACCAATTAACTGATTAAAAGGATTAAGGAATAATTTACTAATTTAATTGAAATAATGTGAGAAAGAAAATAGTTTAGCCGTTATGGAAAGATAAGGATGGATGGAGTCATCTTCTAGGGAGAGATAGTTGTTTAGAAATAAATAAATAAATATTAAGTAATTAATTTGAGAGAAGTGAGGAGATCGTGGTAACGTCAGTAGAATATGGAGATATAAGTATAAAATAATGTAGGAGAAAATAAGAAAGATAAATATAATTAGAATAAGTTTAGGAAGAGAAAGGAAAGGTAAGATAATTATTTTAACTTCCCCAGGCCCATTAATAACACTAACCTCGGTCTAGCCAGTCATTCTATATTCGTTCTAATATAATGATTAACTTACTCACATCAACTATATATTAAACATATCATAACTCAAAATTCGTGGGTATTTCATCACATCCCCCTTAAAAGAAAGCTTCACCCTTAAAGCTAAAACCTAACCATAATGTATCCATTATATACTCCGAGAAAGCTCATACTGAAATCTATATCAATTTGCATATTGATTCAACTCTTTAAACTATTACCTGGTCTGAGAGTTGTGTGTACTTCTTCTTCATTTCCTCCCCAACCTCTCATGTTGCCTCTTCTGTTCCATGATTAGACCATAGGACTTTGACCATACGAGTGGACTTCGATCGGGTCTCCCTGGTCTTGGTATCTAAGACCTTGATAGGGTACTCCTCGTAAGACAGATTCTGCTCCAACTCCAACACCTCCGGCTGTAAAACATGCGAAGGATCAGGAATATATCGCTTCAACTGAGACACATGGAAGACATTGTGTACTTTCTCCAGTTCACAAAGGATGCCAATCTGTAGGCTACCTTCCCAATCCTTTCAAGAATTTCATAGAGTCCCACGAACTTAGGACTTAGCTTCCATTTCTTCTAGAATCTGGTTACCCTTCTCACATGAGACACATTTAGGAAAACTTTATCTCCCACCTCGAATTCTATTGGCCTCCGTTTCAGATCTGCGTAGGACATTTACCTGTCCCGAGCTGCTTTCATACGGTTCTGAATGACTCGAACCTGCTCCATAGTCTCACTACTAGGAAAAAGTAAATTACCTACGGACAATTCTGTAGGTAATCCGTAGGTAATCAGAATTACCGACGGATTACCGATAAAATTTCACTTAAAACATCCCTCGGTATTTAATTGGTCGGTAATAAGATTACTGATGAAAAAATGAGTTCGTCGGTAAATTACCTATGGATTACCTCTGGAAGTGTCAGCCGTAATTACCGACGGATTACCTATGGAACAGTCCAAAGGTAAATGACCTATGGAAAATTCGTCGGTAATCCAATGCCAAGTCGTCGCTTCCCTGCCTCTTAATATCCGTCTGTAATCCAAAATTACCGATGGAATCTTATACCAACCATTTTTATTAGACTTTCTGTAGGTAATCCGTAGGCAATCTTATACGGATTGTGGACCAACTTACTAAGTCTGCTAGGTTCTCCTCTATCATTTGAGGTTCCAATACCACTGTCTCACTGATATCGCTCCAGCATAGCGGGGTTTTACACTTCCTCCCATACAAGGCTTCATAAGGAGCCGCCTTAATACTAGCATGATAGCTATTATTATAAGAGAACTCCACTAAATGTAACATATATGCCCACAAACCCTGGAAATCCATTATGCACACACGGAGCATATCTTCCAAGGTCTGAATGGTTCTTTCTGTCTGCCCGTCTGTAGCTGGGTGGAAGGCTGTACTCAGTTTCAGCTTAGTACCTAGAGCCTTCTGAAACTGCTGCCAGAAGTGAGCTAGGAATCTCGAATCTCTGTTAGAAATGATAGACTCAGGCACCCCATGATATCTCATCACATTTCTAATATAGGCATCTACCAACTAGCTCATCGACTAGGTGCTCGTCATGGGTATGAACCTAGCAGACTTGGTAAGTTGGTCCATAATCACCCATATTTGATTAACTCCACCCCTCACTGGTGGTAGACCCACCACAAAGTCCATGGAAATCAAGTCCCATTTCCATTTAGGTACCTTCAAGGGTTGCAACAATCCTCTCATTCTCTTATGTTCAAATTTTACCTTCTGGCAAGTACGACACTTAGATACGAATTCGGCCACCTCTCTCTTCATCTTTGGCCACCAGAATAGTTTCTTCAGATCCTTGTACAACTTGTCGCCACCTGGATGGACTGAATATGGAGTGTTATGAGTGTCTCTCATCAATCTTTCCTTCACCTCTACACACTTCTGCTGAACACATCATCTTCCCATGAATCTGAGACTGCCATTGTTGAGAATCTCGAACCATCTGCCTTACCATCTTTCATTTTTTCTCGTATCCTCTCCAGCTTTACATCTCCAGGCCGTCCTTTGAGAATCTCCCCATAAATATCAGAGGTGACACACATGTGGAACAGCCTTACTTCCCGGTCAACACCGTCTGACTCCATCACCTCCAAATTCAGCTTCTAGAAGTCACGAACTAACTCATCTAGAAGGACCCACATCAAATTTACTGAGTGGCTCCTCTTCCTGCTCAAAGCATCAGCCACCAAATTAGAATTCCCTTCGTGGTATAAAATCTCCAGATCGTAGAATTTGATGAGCTCTAACCATCTCCTCTGCCTCACGTTTAATTCCTTCTGCGTAAAGATGTACTTGATGCTTTTGTGGTATGTATAAATCTTACACAAGACACCATAGAGGTAATGTCTCCAGATTTTGAGTGTAGACACCACTACAGCCAATTCTAAATCATGCGTCAGATAACAAGTCTCATACTCCTTCAGCTGTCTCAATGCATAAGCTATCACTTTCCTGTTCGGTATTAGCACGCATCCCAATCCATACTTGGATGCATCACTAAATACTTCAAATCCTTCAGACCCTGAAGTTATGGTTAACACTGGGGATGTGGTTAACCTTTCCTTCAGAGTCTGGAACGCCTTCTCATAGTCGTCATCCCATTGGAACTTCACCACCTTCTTTATAAGATTGGTGAGTGGTCTTGCTATCTTCGAAAAATCCTTCAAGAATCTTCTGTAGTATCCTGCTAAGCCCAGGAAACTATGGACCTCCGTCAGATTACTCCATCTAGGCCACTCCTTTACTGCTTGAACCTTAGACGGGTCCACCGATATACCTTCCTTGGTGACAATATGGCCCAGAAACGCCACGTAGTCCAACCATAAGTCACACTTGGACAACTTCTTAAATAGCTGCTGCCCTTCAAAATATGTAAAATCAGCCTCAAATGCTCCTCATGCTCCTCCTCGTCCTTGGAATAGATTAATATGTCATCTATGAACACTACGACGAACCGGTCTAGATAGGGATTAAAGATCCGGTTCAAGAGGTCCATAAAGACAATTGGTGCATTCGTTAGTCCAAAAGGCATAACCAGAAATTCAAAATGACCATATCTGGTTCTGAAAGCTGTCTTCAGAATATCCTTCTTTGTGGCTATCAATCCATTACCTCCGAATCCGTCTCAATTACCAATACCAAAGCAGCGGAATTCTTCCTCCAAACGGTGGGTGATACAATGCCGTTAGTCACCCATGTGACTAACAAGGCCAAATCCAATACAACAATCCCATTACAATATCGGTCTAATAAATAAATATACCGAGTACTCTTTATCAACAATACATTTCATTCCTTAATCAAATCAAATTCATATACAACCCCAAATCAAATATATACTGAGTTCCTATAATTCTCAAGTTTTCTGATAACAATTCGGACTTACAGTTCAACGTTACAATAAATACAACATTCCTTAACCAACTACCCATGCTTATACAGCAACCCCGTCTTACACGCTCGGACGGTGATCGGCTTCAAAGTATCTGTAAAGTAAAAACGGTGCCCCAAGGGGCTCAGCGAATTTCTGGTATAAAATTCGCACACCCCGCATGCTAACGGGGGTACACCGACTACTTTATCGAGAACATGCGATTCATTTTAATTCAATAAACATGCTCACATTCAAAGGCATTCAACAAGGAATACAATCACACTAACACAACAAGTTTGTTAGTTAGTATTAACTTACTCTTAGGCCTTGAGGGTTTCTACCCCACTATGTCTTTGTTCCTCATTCATTATCTTACCCATTCTCTTGGGTTACTCTTACTCAAGATCTCTTATTCTCAATCTCAATTCAAGTTCTACCATTCTCAATCTCAATTCTCAACTCCCAAGTTCTCAATCTCAATTCTCTATTCTCAACTCTCAAGTTCAATTCTTAAATTCTCAAGTCTTAATTCTCAAGTTCAATTCTCAAATTCTCAAACGGATATCTTTTAAGTCATTACCCATGACCTCCGAGCAGAGTCATACACAAGACTCACCACCGGGCTTTCAAATACAAGTCTTACTTCCCCGGTTTCGACCCTACTCTGGGTCTAGCATAGTGGGAAGGTTCGACTATCAAACGAAACTACACACTTAGCTCCTCAAATTCTCAAACGTCTGTATCTCTACCGGACTACTCAATTTTCCAAATACTCATCTCTCAGAGTTATATTTAATCATATAGATTAGCCTAGAAGTATCTCTCTCGATATCATCTAATAGCTTAGGGAATTTTCTCAATTTCTAGGATTCTCAGATCTGAGGGTTTCCCAACTTATCGAATACTTTTATGTTCGGGACATTTTCTCGTATTAGTCGGATCTCATATTGTAGGTCGACTATTTTTCTAAGGGAGTTTGATGGTCCCTCATCATTCTTTTACTTTTCTCATAAGTTCTTATCTTTGAACTATCATCATCCTCTAAGTAGAGGTTCATTATATCTTTCCACTATTATTTGTCTCGCGGATTATTTCAATTCGGTTCTCTAACCGTTATCAGGAGTTTACTAATCCCGTACAACTCTCTCACGTTCTAGTGAGTTCGTATGTTTGCATTATCGTTGTTCTTGAGTCGATAGTTTTTGTGTGTTCCCATGTTTTCGTTATTTTGCAAAATGACTCTTTCTACGAGTCACTAACCAATCGTTACTCAATTATGAGTCAGTCTATAACGCTAAGTTAGACGACACATGCAGACTTGTTATAAGGTGAGTGATTATGCAGGTGAGATTAAGTAAAAGAAGAGAAATTAAAACCCAAAATAACAGTCGGGCTGCAAATTAATCCCGGTCGTAGTAGTGTAGCTAAGTGTTCGACCGGATATCGAACCGTGGTGGTGAATTAATTTTTACCTAAGCTTGTCACAAAAGGGGGGAAGTTAATTGACTTGTTTAGAGAATTAAAATAACAGATTAAATTACTGAGTGCAGATGAATTAAGTGGAACTCCGGGTTCAGGTTTAATATAATCTGATTAATTATGCTATCTCTACCGGTTTAATAAATTAGTTTGGCAAAATTCCTGTTATTATCCTAAGGACTAAGTCATAGACCCTTAAGAACTCATTTACTAGAAAAATGCTCGGTCTAATCAAGGTTCGAGCAAAACTATGTAAATGGACGTTAAATTCGAGGAATTATAATTGCATCTGTAAATACTAACTCATTAAATCATAATCAAGTTTTCTCCAGATTTACGGCTTAAATAACCTGTCTATTTATCACCTGGTCTGATCAAAATAGACTTAGAAAGCATTTTAATAAATTCATGTAATTTATTAAAATGAAGAGAGAAACCTTTAAGCGTAACAAACTGTCTTTATTAAAACCGGTAAAAATACTGATTACATAATTTAACAAACCATATTTTTAACCCTTGCCCGAAGCAAATCCTCCTTAGCCAGACATATTAACTGGTAATAAATCTGACAGAGGTTGGACGTAATAACAGCACGGAGACGTGATTAGTGAATGGAGAAATGGAGAGGTCGAAGGGTGAAACATGTACGTAAGTTATTTGTAAGTGAAGTGAGTGAGTTTGAGAATTAATGAACTGGGGTATGAGATGTACGTGAGTGTTTAATGGAAGAGAATGAATGGGGTGAGAGTGAATGATTTTCTGGTTTTCTCCGTGCACTCGTAGAAGGCTGTAGGAGTTGGGTATTTATAGAAGAAATGAAGAGGTCTTCCGTACATATTTGCTTCATTAATTGCTTCATTGATTGAAGAATTAATTGCAGGGGACAGAAGCTCAGTGCGTGAGGGAAAAATGGTAGGCGGTGCGGAGTAGATAGATACGCCGTTTGAAGTTGAAGACGACGACTGCGCGAAGAAGAAAACTAGTCCGGTTGATAATTTAGCCTTAACCGCCTCTTTAAGAGGCGGTTCCCTTTGTGCTGACCGCCCCATTTTGGGCGGTTCTGTTGTTTCTGACCGCCCCAAAATGGGCGGTTCTGTTTGCCCTGACCGCCTCAAATACAGGCGGTAGACTTGTACTTGACCGCCTAAACTTGGGCGGTTGCCCTTAGAGAGGACCGCCCCAATATGGGCGGTTCTACAGGCGGTTTCTGACCGCCTCTTCGTGGGCGGTTACACCCCTTCACCGTGGCCTATTTTCCTTCGAACTTTGACCGGCTCTAGATTCTTCGTTTGGACTCCGTTTTCTGAGCCGTCTGCGTCTACGCGTTCGTCTCTTCGTCTATTTTACTCCCGGATTGGTTTTCCTCATGTTAAACCAATAATTTTGTGAGATAAATAATAAAACATAAACTAGAGGAAAATCAACCGAAGTGGAGAAAATGAGCAAGAAAAGTGCTAATATTATACATGAAATACACCTAATAAATATGCTCATTTTGGACACTCATCAACACAACATATAAGGAAGGTTAGTATACACAACATGCATCAAGATACACAATCAAAGCCATAGTCATTTTCATGTGTTTATCTTGATTAAGTAGGCACACAACAAACAACACACAAATCAGTGTAATCCGGTTAGCATACATGGCATGAGAAAATCATACCTTACACCATGGTTTAACTTTACCATGCCACCTCACATTGCTCGGTTCACACTTGATCCACAGATAACATTCCAAATGTTCTTATTAACATGAAGGCATTACGGTATGTAAATAACTACTACTCACGTACTTACCCTGTTATCCCGTTATCTCTGTTTTACTCTTGTTAATTTAAGTTCTCACTTCTCAATCACTTCTAGCACTTGTGTATCATTCTAAGGACATTTACATGTCACCAAACAAGTCCTAAACAACATATAAAACCAATACCAATCAATCCCCCATCATTAGGACCCTTAAAAACACTCTCGGGACAATTCTGGAGGTGGTCCAGGACTTGGTCCTTACCCTAAGTCCCGGACCAATTAAGAATCAAACTTTCGGCTGAAAAAACAAAGTGGTCCAGGACCTTGTACTTGGCTTAAGTCCCGGACTAGGTATGGAATCCAACTCTCGGTACAAATTTAGGTGTGATCCGGGACTTTGTCCAAGGACCAAGTCCTGGACCCTACTAAAAAGCTCTCAAATTGTAAATTTTCAATCCCATTTCAACCCCTAATTCACACCCAATCTTTCCTAATCCTTTCACATGTTTTCTAACATGTTTAACCACCTCAAAACATGCTCTAAACCTCCTCAAATCATTGGTCCAATCCTCCCCAATTCTTTTTCAATTTCACAAATTCCAATTCTCACATTTTTACATTTTGCACACTTGTGCATTTCTAAACTTCTCTTTGCACTTTGCACTTTGTTCTCACTCCATTTTACCATTTCAATACCTTCCTAGACAAATGCATTATCTATTCCCAAGTCCATCCTCCATTTCCAAGATTATGCACACTAACTCTTTTCTAGAATTTCTATAATCCTCATAAGCCATTTTGCTACAGATTTTTACTCTTCTCTTTCTAGTTTTCTAAATACCATCTCAAGATGGTTAACTACCCAAATCAATCACCATTTGTTCCTAGTTTCTCCAATTCATAAAGTCACCTAAAACACTTAATTTCTACACAAATTTTGCCATAACTTCCCCACAAATCTAACATACCCAAATTCATCAATTCTCACCTAAATCATTTCAAAACTAACCACACCCATAAAGGGTCCTACCAGCACACAACTCAATCAAGATTTCATCAAACCAACAATATAAGCACTAAACTTAAATGCTTGGCTCTTAGGCCCTTAAATCACAATTCAATCAACAAGTTCACAAATTCTCCCAAACTTTCACCAAAAACATTTCTAGCACAATTTTGGTTTCATTCCCTTTTAATTTCCCATCCCAAATTTTAAAACATATAAGATTAGCATTAAGGTGATTTTCTTACCTTAAATTCTCATAAGTTCCTCTTTTCAATCCTTTTCTTCTCTTCCTCTTCCCATTATCGGTCAAGTGGGCAATGGGGTTGCCAAATTCCAGCCCAACATCCCAGGAACACAAAATGAATATAATTAAACTCCTAATCTCTTGGAATAATTCTAATTCAATGAAAGGGCTTAAAGCACAAAAATCTAGGGTTTTACCTTTGGCATTCTATGAGGGGTTTTAACCCTTGAATCAAGAGGATGGTTCCACCACCATTGGAAGGTTGAAACAATGCCCAATCAAAGAGAATAACAAGGTATAAAAATGGGTAGAAATCAGCCATGGTAAGGAGGAGGGGGAAATGAATTTTCTTTGTACTTTCTTACCTTAGATGAGAGAGTGGACTCCAAGCTCCATAAAATGCCATTTTCTTCACCAATGGGGTATACCCATGGAGGTCAACTTTCTCCATTTGAGATTTTGAAAATAGAGGAAGATATATCTTGGTGAGAGGAGCAAGAATATGTACTTTGTTTTCCATTTGGAGCTTATCAAAGCTTGGGCAAGGAAGAGAATCACAAGAAGCCATGAGAGAAGGAGGAAGAAACCGTTTGAAATACCCCAAACCTAAATATGGTAATTAAACATCAAGTTATGATGTAATAAGGCTAAAAAACGACTTAGAAACATTGGTAGACAATTTAAACCAAAGAAAACACAAGAAAACATCATAAAGTCAATTTAAGCAAACACTTGCTCTAGACTTGGTGTAACCTTGATTAGGACCCCCAAGGTCATTCCTAGACCTTATTAAATGCTAATGAACATGTTAAACCAATTACCAAATAAAAATAAGCTCAAAAATAAGTTAAAACACAAATTGTGCTTTAAGACTCCTTAAAGCACATTTTTGAAAAATTGTCTTAGAAATGAGTTTTGAGTGGCTAAATGACCAAGATTATACCTTAATCAAAATTTGTACTATTTAGTATCACATTAGGAAACCTAAACCAATGAGAAACCAAACATTTCACAAATTTGTGCACTAATTATGAATAGTACCCAAATAGTGCCCAAAATAAGTCAAATGTCTTCCTTATTAGTCAATGGTAAAAAATAACCCATAAATATCAAGGGGCATGGTTTTTTAAGGGGTGAGTCACCACTTAGGTGCCAGCACTAGCTAGAAAAGAAGAAGGAAGGAGGAAAAAAGTACTATTACCTTTTTACAACAAAAATCATCTTTTTGCTTTCCTCCCTCCTCTCTCCTCTCATTTCTTCCTTCTTCCCCAGCATTCTCTTCATTCTTTCTGCTCCAAAACCGTTCATGCTCCAGCACCATTGTTCTCCACCTTGCTTTGCTTGCCAAATCCATTACAAAGCTCTAAATCCAAAATAAACCACATATTTCTCTTAGTTGAGTCAAGGGCTTCAAAGTGCTCTTTTCAAATCATCCAAAGCTGAAGTTTGACTCCATTGAAGGAGCTCCATTTTAAGAGGAAAAATCATATTCAAGAGCTAGCTAACACTCTCTTTGGTTTAAGGTAAGAAAAGCATTCAAAAATCATCTTTTCTTCCATTTTTCATATATGGCTGAAATTACCTTACCAAGATGGCTTATCTTATACCTTGTATTAGCCTTGATTCAATCTTCAAGATCTTAGTTGAAGCAATGCTTTTATTCCTTACCGAACTCATTATAAGATTCCTAAGGTAATCATCCAATTTAGTGCGTTAACCACTCTCTTAGTATTTAAGAGTTGTTTTAACGAGTCTAAGGGTTTTACCTAGCACTCATTATCTTAATTTGAATGTTGGTTAGAAGTTTAGCAAGTGATCAACTCCTTGGCCGAATTTCAATTAAGAAAACCATGAGAATAGAAAGGAAAAAGGCTTGGAAAAACATAAGGTAAATGGCTTACCCTGATGTGGTTTAATGTCTTAAGGAATGGTGTTTATATAGGTAAAAATATAGCCTAGAGCTTACATGGTATTATGGATTACATAACCTAAGAAATAACATGATCATATTTGTGAACTTGTGACTAAGGAGCCAATGGTAAATAAGTTAGTAAAGTAATCATAAAGTGGATTACAAAATCATTTATATTTGCCATGGGATTGATGTTGTGTAAATGCAGGTTGAAAGCTCTAAATGTGGGAAATTCAGTGTTTAAATTCATGTCATTTAAGGGCCTAAGAGCCATGTCATTTAAGGGCCTAAGAGCCATGTCATTTAAGAGCCTTAGTGCTATACAATTTAAGATTAATGCAATGTATTGTGGATTGATGTATTTGAGTGCAATTGGTGTCTTGAGAACATCCACTAAGGATTTAGTTAGCTTGTGTTGATTAGAGGAGAAAAACTATGCATATGGGCATGATAATATACTAGAGAGGCTATGGCAAAATTTGAGTAGAAACCAAGTGTTTTTAGTGGTTGTTGTGAGTTTTTATGACCTAGGTTGTACTAGGAATCATAAAAAGAGATTTCGGTAGAAATGAGTTAACAAAGGTGTTCTTGAGGATTAGAATGACCTAAAGTTGTCTAGTAAGAATTAGAGGTTAGGTGGGTGTGGAGGGTGATTTTTCGGTATGAGTGGGGTCTATCTAAATGGTCTGACTGAAAAGTCTAAATCCTAGAAAATGCCATTCTGTGGAGGGTGAAAACCCATTATTATGGCAGCCCTCAAATACCTACTAAATCGTCTGTCTTTCCCAGAAAGCATAAGGGGAGTGTAAGTGAACACTACACCCGCTCTCGATGGGCCCCACGCAGACTTATGCCTCTATAAGGCCGAATTGACTAGAGTCGTCACCTAGTTTGACCTATGATAACTAGGAAGGAGGGTCGGGTTCTAAGAACCGTTAATTGACTCTGAGATTGTTACCTATGGATAGGACTTATCTGGTCATTTCAGAGATTCCATGTGAGGTCGCACTGGGTTACACCCCTTAGAAGTGGCAACGACCACGACTTCGGCTTGGTGCCCGAGGAAACCTCGGTCTCCAATTGTTGGGATTGCCTTCTTCAAAACCTTTTAGAGAGACTCAATTAAAGCTAAAGGATCGGATTGAGTGTGGATTGAGGAGTCGGTGATTTTGAGGAGTTTGAGGAAACAGGCTGGTCTCGAACCATCGGTTTGTGGGAATGGACAAAGGGTTGAGAGGTTTTGATTATTTTTGAGGGGATTGAATTTGTCTCGTCTTTTGTGAGGCTAAGGGCATCTTGGTCATTCTTGTGGTGTTAAGGGATGTTTGGATCATTTGTTGGATTTGAAGAGTTTCCTGGGTTTGTTGGGTTCATCTTTTAGAGTGGTCAAATTTTTGAAGTGTTTTGGGAAATCGACTGGGTTGAAGAGGAATTCAGGTTTTGAGTATGATTGAGTGTGGGAAAGGATATTTAATTTGCAAGTGTTTGGATTTCGAGGATGTTTCGGGTTTCAGATGACCAAGGTTGTCAGGAGTATTCAAGAATTGGAGGTCCTACGTGACTTAGAGTTCGTTCAGAGGAGGGTTTAGGGAGGGTTTATGTGACCCGAAGCTCTAATGAAAGAGTTGGATTGGTTTATTCAGAATTGTCTCTCTTAAAGTTTTTGAAACTGGAAAATCATTTTTTGTTGAAAAAGGGCGGATAATCCCGAGGGATTACCCTATGTACCCCCTCGAACACGACACTTAATTAGTGGTAAGTGCCGAGGCTCGAAAGATGGGGCAATGAATTTATGACGAAAAATAGGATTTAGAGAGAAACACCATGAATGAGATATTCTCGGTCGAACCCTAATAACGTCTCTAACTCCCGGGTTTTAGAAAACGTTGAAAACCGAAAACATTGAAATCGAGTGGAAGGGAGTTAGACGATTCTAAAATCCCGGCTGCAACTAGGAAGGCCGTTACTTCCCTAGCACCCTGCCTCGTAAAATCTAGGCTGCAATTAGGGGAAGTTTGTCACCCTAATGCCCCGCCTAAAGAGATCCAGACTATGACAAGGGAGATTACGACCCCAGTGCCCCGCCTCGGATTTTTATTTTTGGGAAGGAAGACAAGTGATGTTCTAACCATGGAGGAAGTGCTTTGAAGGGGTTAGACATTACTTGCTCCCCGAAAACGGTTTATTTGAGTTAAAAAAAAACTTTTGAAGTTGTTCGGAATTCTCGGTAAAGAAGCGCTGATTTTGAGAAATGTCTTAGGAGGAAACTTTCTGTATATGTGAGAAGAACTTTCTGCATTTGAGAAGAGTTTTCTGTGATGTGAGAAGAGTTTTTTCCTTTAAAATTCCATAAAATGACTTCTTGAAAACTTGATGAAGTTTGAATAAAATGATGGTTTGGAATTCTTTTCCTCTTTTTTTTGGATTTTGGAGTTTGAAAGAATTTTACAAGTTGAGAGTGAATTGAAAGGAATCGGGTTTGAAAAATGTGTTGGAAATGATTTGGTTTGGTTTGACTTGAGACGGATCAACGTTCGGGTTTGGTTACTGATTGGGTCAAGGTTTTTTGGTTAAGGTCAAGATTTTCTGGTCAAGGTCAAGATTTTTTGGTCAAGGTCAAGATTTTCAGGTCAAGGTCAAGATTTTCTGGTCAAGGTCAAGATTTTCTGGTCAAGGTCAAGGCTTGGTCAAGGTCAAAACTTGGTCAAGGTCAAGGCTTGGTCAAGGTCAAAACTTGGTCAAGGTCAAAGCTTGGTCAAGGTCAAAACTAGGTCAAGGTCAAAACTTGGTCAAGGTCAAGGCTTGGTCAAGGTCAAAACTTGGTCAAGGTCAAGGCTTGGTCAAGGTCAAGGTCAAAACTTGGTCAAGGTCAAAGCTTGGTCAAGGTCAAAGCTTGGTCAAGGTTTGGTTTTTGTGGACTTGGTTTGATTTTTGTGGACTTGGTTTGATTTTTGTGGACTTGGTTTGGTTTCTGTGGGTTTGGTTTCTGTGGGTTTGGTTTGATTTGGGCTTGGTTTGATTTGGGCTTGGTTTGGTTTTTTGTGGCCGAGTTGGGCTAATGGGCCGAGTTGGGCTAATGGGTTGAGTGTGGGTATTTGGGCCGAGTGTGGTTTTGGGTCATGGGCTTTGGGTTAAGTGTAAGTATTTGGGCCGAGTATGGTTTGGGCTATGGGCTTTAGGCCAAGTGTGGGTATTTGGGCCGAGTTTGGTTCTTTGGGCCATGGACTTTGGGCCGAGATTGGTTTTGGGCCAAGGGCTTTGGGCCAAGGGCTCTGGGCCGGATTGGTTTTGGGCCAAGGGCTCTGGGCCGGATTGGTTTTGGGCTAAGGGCTCTGGGCCAGATTGGTTTTGGGCCAAGGGCTCTGGGCCGGATTGGGTTGGTGGTGGGCTTAGGCTGATGGTGGGCCAATGGGCCGAGTGTGGATAAGGGGCCGATGTGGGCTCTGGGTCGGGCTGATTAAATGGACCAGAATGAATTAGATATGGGCCACGAATGACCTGGACTGAAATCTGGGCACTACTTGAGCCTTTTGACTTGAATTGAAGAGAATGTCCTGTAATGGGTTTGATCTCTTTCTTTTTTATTCAGAAATGTGATTTTTGAATGGAATCATTGATTGTGAGTTTTAATCTGAATATTAAGGATGATTTGGGAAGGCTTTTCACTAGGAAGGATATTCCCCACAAACGGGTACTACGACCCTCGGGTACTACGACCTTAATGTGGGTTTCATCCGTGAATAAACTAGGGCTTTTCTAAAATGACCCACAGAAAGATGTGGGCCTGGCTAACCTAGCAAGTCCGGGTAACCTAGCGGGCTGTCTAAGGTTTTCGGTTTAGCCCAGTTTGGGCTAGTCTTGGGTTGGGCTTGAATTTTTTTGTTTAGCAAGCTTAACCCAACAAACTGCATGAAAGTAATAGTAAATGAAACCAAATGACAGAAGCAAATAAACCGATGGGCAAAAACACATAGATGATACTGTCAGAATATAGCCAAAGTATAAACAGATTGTCCGATGATATTTACGTTATCTAATGAAGTTGCCAAAACTCAAACGGGGAGTAAACATGATAGAAAAGTAAAGATATGAGGAGTTAAGATGGAGAACTCTTAGAGCTGGTCGGCTAATCAAATCCATCAATAAAATCTGAATTAGAGACATTCCGGTTTAAGCACGTAGCGCAAAATGGGGTATAGTTTCCACATGCCAAATCATTCCGAGTTCATAGCTAACCCGACTAGGACTTACTGAAACATGAGACCTGGGTTATTACTCTTGCTTTATTAATCTCCTTGAAAAAGGGCATTTACAACATTATTCCTTTAATCCGATGTCGAACTAGTCAGAACAGAAGGAAGAACCCAATATAAACACCCGAAGACTACCAATCAGAGATTGATCCATTTTGTTCGTTGAGTTAAGCATGAAAGCACAACACTAACAGGTTGATTAATCAGGCATCAGAATATTCATATCCTCTTTTGTGCAACAGAGAAACCAACACACATGCATTTGCACCAGATTGACATAGGCAACATCAGATGCAGTTAGGCAGTAAAATAACACGGTAACTGATCACGAAACTCACACACCCATTCATACAGTCACGATCCACAACAAATATTCTAGAGTTACTTTGGTAAGAATGAAATACCGAAAGGCTGGGTGCAGAAAGCTCTCTGCAAAACAAACAAGAGTGAATCGGGGCAAAAGGAAGAGAGGATAAACAGAGCCAATGTTAGATTGCAATGTGATTATACAGAAGTAACACGGGATAGATATGTAAAAAAAAGAAAGAGGAGGACATGAAGCCAGTTTGGTGACTTGCTTTCCACAAACCTGATAACTTACCCCAGTATCGATGCCCAACTGAAATGAAGTTGCACGGACAGATTTACTTACTTAACAACAGATGGAGTACTTCTTGCAGAAGAACGCATAATATACAGATTAACAGAGGATCAAAGTTCATGTCACTCCTTATACAGACAAGACACTCGAACGGCTACTTATCGGGCAGAGTTTCAACAAAACGGTGTGCAAATTTGTACAGAAGGTGAAATCGAAACTATATACTGAGGTTCATGTCTTAACCTAGCACAAAATTGCTTCTGGTCCCGGAAGAGTATGCGTAAGGCTAAGAACTCATGGAGTTGCCAGATGAAATCCGAAGTAATGTATCGACAGAAATAACAAAATGTGCATTTAAATGAGCTTGAAAACCAAGCGTAGCGTCGATAATGTGCACCGGATAGAAAATGACAGTGAAATTTCAGTTGTCTTGATACCCGTTTGTGATTGATGTGCACAACAAGAATCAAGAGTTTTCGAGAACGGATGAAATCAAAATGAAACAGCACGATGAGATAGCCGGATGAAGAAAATGAGCGCGGGAGAAATGCGAGAACAAACTCATATTTCGGGGCCAAAATCCCGATAGAGTTGCGATTCCCCTAACCATCACCGACTTGGGTTCATTTGGTCGAGAGATTCGCCATCGAGAGTGTGTAGTAAAGAAACAAAACTTGAACTGGAGAAGCAAGGATTTAAAGGTGGAGAGAACGGTGAAACCCACTTACTCTGTTGATGTCTGGAACAAAACGAAACCGAAATAGCGAGAGTGGGCAAACTCGGTAGGTTAATGGAGATGAAGATTCGAGCAGAAAGTCTTGGTTCTTTTAGGAAGAAGGCTCAACGTCTGGGTTTTTTTGTCTCGGGATTTCAAAAAACTGGGCAGATGAAGGGAATGAGAACGATGGGGAAGGAATGAGAACGATGGGATCTGTGTCTGCTGGTTTTTTGAAAAAAACGTGTGCCTTACTGTAGGGTTTTTGGTAGTTTTATAATGGGTTAGACAGATGTCAAAAGTAGGGTTTTGTTTGGGCTGGATTTTGATTTCAGGCCTCTTGGGCTGTATCTGGACCGACCAAAGCAGAGAAAGGAGCTAAACAAAATAAAATAGAAAACAGGGCTAAACGACTGTACCGAGTTTCGAACTCGGGTTCTCGCACTCCCCACCGGCGTCCTCATCCACCTGCGCCACAACACCATTCAATAAGCCTATTGGGTTTATTAACTAAAGGTAATCGGAGCTGAGAGGGAAATAAAAGGCAGTAATGCCTAGGTTCGGATTCGAACATGAGACCTGTGGGTTCCCAACCGGACGGATTAACCAGTTGAGCTAAGTCAAAATTCAATATATCCACGAGAGAAATATTACAGGAACTCTAAATCTAACTAGATAACTCTTCTAAAACGCGACGAAACCAAAAGGAAGTATATACAATAAAATGAGATGATTAATCTAATGACACGAAAGTATGAAATACAATTAAAATAAGAGTCAAAAATGTAATGAGATATAAAATAAAAGAATATCACATGTACATGAAATAATGAAAATTAATGCTCGTAATGAAGATAAAACACTGAAAATAAATGGAAAATAATAGTAGTAAAAAGGACACACGAAATAATAAAAATAGTGACGATAAAACGGAGAAAAATCAAAAGGAAATAATAAATAACAAAAAAGTATAAATTGATCGAGTACATAAAATAATACAAGGTAATAACAAAACCGTGAAATATTTTAAAACAAAAGCAACAAAATAAGTATACGAAATGAAGTCAGTTAAAAACAGATTTCGACAAAAAGCTCGTGCTCCTTTTCCATAGGAATTTGAGGTTTAAATGTCGAGAAAAAGAAATTCGTTTAGTTGAAAACGGGGACGACCATCCTATTTCTAGAAACAAGTTTTTTCTTCTTTTTTTTCGATATAAGACGGGTGAGAATTTTTGGTGTCTACAGATGGCTCCCCTTGATTCAATTCTGCAATAAAAGGCTTGCAGAATTGGATCAAGGTTGACGGGGCGCCAAAAATTCTCACTGCGGCTTATGATTTGCTCTTATGGGTGCGGGTGCACGGGGACTTATGACGGGCCCCAGATTGCGGTGATAGATGGTATGAGGACTAATGACGGGCCTCAACTAGATCTCGGTATCTAGCTCTAGGACTAATGACGGGCCTAGAATACGATCAATCAACCTATGCATGAGGACTAATGACGGGCCTCAACTAGAACTCGGTGTCTAGCTCTAGGACTAATGACGGGCCTCGAATGCATCTTCGAAATGTATGAGGACTAATGACGGGCCTCAACTAGAACTCGGTGTCTAGCTCTAGGACTGATGACGGGCCTAGAATACAATCGGTATAAGGGTTATGCATGAGGACTAATGACGGGCCTCAACTGGAACTCGGTGTCTAGCTCTAGGACTTATGACGGGCCTAGAATGCATCTTCGAAATGTATGAGGACTAATGACGGGCCTCAACTAGATCTCGGCGTCTAGCTCTAGGACTAATGACGGGCCTAGAATACAATCGGTATAAGGGTTATGCATGAGGACTAAAGACGGGCCTCAACTAGAACTCGGTGTCTAGCTCTAGTTATGACGGGCCTAGAATGCATCTTTGAAATGTATGAGGACTAATGACGGGCCTCAACTAGATCTCGGTGTCTAGCTCTTGGACTAATGACGGGCCTAGAATACAATCGGTATATTGGTTATGCATGAGGACTAATGACGGGCCTCAACTAGAACTCGGTGTCTAGCTCTAGGACTTATGACGGGCCTAGAATGCATCTTCGAAATGTATGAGGACTAATGACGGGCCTCAACTAGATCTCGGCGTCTAGCTCTAGGACTAATGACGGGCCTAGAATACAGTCGGTATATTGGTTATGCATGAGGACTAATGACGGGCCTCAACTAGAACTCGGTGTCTAGCTCTAGGACTTATGATTGGCCTAGAATGCAATTGAAAGTACGAGAACTTATGACTGGCCTCAACTAGACCTCTTGACATCTAGCTATAGGGCTTACGATGAGCCTATAATACTCTGTGGAGTTGTACGAAACTCGCTGCTTTTCAGTGGTTGGCTGATTTGAGGATGATTCTGGCTGTGGATCGGTCCATGATTTGATGCTTTTTGGTTGCTTCCGTGAGGGATGTGATGGTCGAATGCTTTCGTCGATGTCGCCTTTTACTTTGTCAGTGTGGGACTTTTGTTTTGGGGGTCTTGGCCCGATGGCACTATGGTTTCAGGATTTGGTATGACTTTTGGCTCCAGAGTTCGAGATGGCTCTGGTTTGATACACGACCCCCTTGTGAGCAACGACTCTGGGATGGTTGATGGGTTTGGATTTGATATGATCTGAAGGCTCCGGTATGATCGGATGGCTCCATTACGGTTGGGTGGCTCCGGTACGGCCCTGAGATGGCTCCGGTGTAGCCCCGGGATAATTTTCTTGATTGAGGCGAATTCCTCCATAGAGTGATGGCAATGACCTCGTGGTTCGAGGGGAGGAGGGTTTTTATTTGGGGCGGGGTCACACCCTGAGAGGGTTGCCTACGTACTCAACTCCCTGTTGAGATCAGACCTTACATAGTTCATGAGTTTTGGCGAGCGAGGAGTTTGGTGGTGAGGGGGGATGTCTTGCGGGGCATTTTCTTTGAACAACGCCCGGAGACTTTGATCCTTTGTTTTGATGGATGCGCAGTTTCTGAGAGTGGTTGTCGTGCCGGTGGATGAAGGAGACAGGCTTTGTGTTGTGGCTTCCTTTTCTGAAGGAGAATACTCATCTTTCTTTTTCAGTGGTGTAGGATATTATGTCCGAACCGATGGATGCAAATCTATTCTACATGCATTTCTTGGAATTGGATATGATTGTATGCAAAGAGAATGTCGTGTCAAGGCGAGCTCAACCAAGAATTCTAGTTAAGTCAGATTAGTCGTTTCTAAGCCACTTCTTTCTTGAAAAATCTCCCCGAAAGAGGTCTCTCGGGATCTCTTATACCTTTCTGTTTCCTTTCTTAAGGTCGGTTAGGCTTTCTTTAATCGGGATGATGAACACTCGTTTTTTCTCTACCTTCCTGATTTCTTTGACGCTCGTTTGTGCATGATTGTATCAACAAGATCGGACACGTCGTAGCCGTTCATGTTTCGAATTTGGTACTTTCGAATCAAGCAAATACTATCTCTAAGTCGGAGGTCTTTCGATGGGTTATAACGGGGCTGCAGGGTATGTCACATGGGACTGGAGGACTTGTTTGAGGATTGTGGGGCTTTGGTGCAACGGAGGATATGCTTCACCTTTGCCATGGATGGAGTGATTTTTGGACTCCTATCGCATTTGTGCAGATTATTATGCGCCCTCATTTTTTATTTGCTACTTTTTGAGTAGTCTATTTGCATTTCTTCGTGTTTGACATTTCTGGTCTCATCTATTTATCAAGTGTGGAGGTATTGAGTGGTGGGAGACTTTCATTTCCTCTCTTTACTGTTTTGAGCGTTTTGTGCTCCGCTTCTCTCGTTTTTATCCTCTTTGGGCATCTCTTTCAAGCTTTCTTTCATGCTTTAAATGGTGGGGAAGGAACCATGGCTCTAGCTCTTTTATCCTCCTTTGCAGGGGTGAATGGTTGCGTGATGTGGGGTGGTATATCGTGGAGCTGTTTTCGACAAGATTCTCAATGAAAGGCTCAGTGGGGTTCACTAAGGGATCATTTTCAGGGTCAATAAGGCTTTTGGCCTTGTGGAGGTTTTCTTCGATCCTAGATGCCTCGTCATCCCTATTGACAGATAATTGTTTCCTCTACTATTCCCAAATTTTGACATGAATGGGAACGCGCCTTTCTCATCGATATTTAGTTTCGTGAAGGGAGGTCCTCACATGGTGCCTTGAAATTTAAATGCATCAAGCGCTCTGGGTTTTACGCACTCTGTGTTTCTCTCATACACTCAACTCTCACGAGAGGTTAGAAATCCTTTCAAGACCTCTTCGGGAAAATGATGCAAGAGTTTGGCGGTCTCTAATGACTTATGTGACTTTCCTAGAATCAAATATCGAGATGCGCCTCGACATTAGGGGTATACAAATGCAAATGCAATTAAGCTAAACCTAATGCAGATGATAATGATAACTTTTGTGTGGATGCATTTTTTTTGTATGGATGCGTTTTTTTTATGGATGCATTTTTGTGGATGCATTTTTTTGGATTTTTGAATGAATGCGTGTGTTTTTTTTGGATTTTTATGACGGTTCAGACATAATATCGTTTCAGCCGGTCAAGATTGACAAGGCTTTGAAATTCTTCTCCGTCCAAATCTGTTAGTAATACAGCACCATGAGGGGTTATCTCTTTGACCAGATAAGGGCCCACCCAGTTCGGTCTAAACTTCCCTCGTGGGTCTGGCAAGTCCTTTCTCAGCTCTTTTAGGACGAGGTCGCCCACTTGGATGTTTCGTTCTCTGACCCTTTTGTTGAACGCTCTAGCCATTCTCTTCTGATAACCCTGGATATGATATAATGCCTGTAGGCGTTTCTCATCAAGAAGAGCAAGACTGTCATAGCGCTGTTGCAACCAGTCACTTTCAGCAATTTTCAGTTCGTTAGTGACCCGAAGAGTTGGAATTTCAAGTTCGATTGGCAAGACACATTCTGACCCATACACCAAGGAATACGGGGTGGCTCCGGTTGCAGTTTTGACAATGGTTCGGTAACCCCAGAGAGCGTAGTGCAGTTTTTCCGGCCAATCTCTGTACGTTTCAACCATTTTTGACAGTGCACTCTTTACGGCTTTATTGGCGGCTTCGACCGCTCCATTAGTATGAGGTCTGTATGGAGATGATCTGTGGTAACGGATGTTATATTTTTCCATGACCCGGATTGTGTCTCCGTCGAACTGGGGACCGTTATCTGATACAAACTCTGAGGGAACTCCGTATCGGCATATGATATCTCGCTCGATGAACTAGGCAACTTGCTTCGATCTGATGTTGCGAACGACCGTGCCTCTACCCATTTGCTGAAATAGTCTATCGCCACAAGGATGTAGCAGTGTCCATTTGAAGCTTTAGGGTGAATTTCTCCGATGATGTCGATTCCCCATATAGAGAACGGCCAAGGGGCCGCCATGGCTGTTAGGGGTAGGGGAGGCAGGTGTTGCAAATTAGCATGTGTCTGACATTTGGCGCACTTTTTCACAAATGCGTGACAGTCAGCTTCCATTGTTGTCCAGTAGTACCCTAGTCTGAGGATTTTCCGGGATAGGGAATGTCCTCTAGCATGGGTCCCACATACTCCCTTGTGGACATCCTCAACGATCTTATCAGCCTCTTTTCGGGTCACACATAAGTGTTGAGTTCCATTCGGCATTCTCTTGTAGACCCTGGTCCCGCAAATCACATATTGATTTGACATTCTCCTCAGAGCAATGCGGTCCTGCTTAGTGGCTTCTAACGGGTACTCTCCTTTTCTGAGGAAATTCTCAATGTCCACGAACCACTCATCTTCGGTTTCTTCTGCTTGGATGGCTCCAATTTTGAATGAGGGTATATTGGTCATTGTTATCCATAAGAGAAAGTATAATGAGCCGCTTGGCACATGGACTACTGAAGCTAGGGATGCTAGAGAATCCGCAAAGATGTTCTGGCTCCGGTTCACATGCTTGAAGGTTACGTTTCGAAAGTAGGTGATTAGGTGTGAAAGGTAGTCATGGTAGGGGATCAGTCGTTCTTCTCTGATCTCCCAAGTCTGGTTGACTTGCGAAATAACGAGATTAGAATCACCAAAGACCTCCAACTCCCCCACTTGCAATTCTAACGCCATCAAGTCCCAGGATGCAGGCTTTATATCGCCATGTTATTAGTGACCGGTAATTGATTTTTACCGCAGCTGGAAGCAGATCTCCCTCAGGATAGATTAACAAGATTCCGGCCCCTTTACCCTTATGGTTGACGGCACCATCGAAGTATAACCTCCAGCAGGTTTTTCGTAATGTCATGATTTGTTCGTCTGGGAAGTCGTCATTGCCGAAGAACTCGGATGCTACCGGGCATTCTGCTAGGTGTTCGGCTATGGCACTCCCTTTGATTGACTTTTGAATTTTGAAAGTGATATCGAACTCAGACAACAATAGGGACCATCTGGATAAGCGACCGTCAAGAATTGGCTTTTCCAGAAGGTATTTTATAGGGTTCATGCGTGCGATCAGGTGAACCTCTTGCCCTAACAAGTAGTGTCTTAACTTCTTCGTAGCCCAGACCAAAGCAGCATAGAATTTGTGAATGTCAGAGTACCGTGTTTCTGCATCGACCCATTTCTTGCTGATATGGTAGATCGACTTTTCACGCGGTGGGGATCCTTGTTCCTGGGCCAGCATGGCGCCCATTGACGTTTCTCGGGCAGTGAGGTAAAGGATCATTGGTTTGCCCTCCTGGGGCGGTACCAAGACGGGCGGGTTCTGCAAATAGGTTTTGATCTTCTCAAAGGCTTCCTGGCACTGTTCATTCCAGACTTTAGATGCGTCTTTCTTCAACAGGCGAAAGATGGGCTCACAGGTCTCGGTTAGCTGCATGATGAATCTTCTGATGTACTGAATTCTGCCTAAGAAACCTTGATTTCTTTTTCGGTCTTCGGAGGAGGCATTTCTTGAATGGCCTTTATCTTATCTGGGTCTACCTCGATTCCTCGGGTAGTGATCATGAAGCCCAAAAGCTTTCCTCCGGTCACTCCGAATGTACATTTCTCGGGGTTTAGCTTCATTTGGTACTTCCGCATCCGATCAAAGAACTTTCTCAGGTTTATCAAGTGGTCCTCCCGTTGGGCAGCTTTGACGATCATGTCGTACGTATACCTCTACTTCCTTGTGAATCATATCATGCAATAAGGTAGTGGCGGTTTGATACGTGGCTCCGGCATTTTTCAAGCCAAAGGGCATGTTCACGTAGCAAAGGTTCCCACTGTGTAATAAAAGACGTTTTCTTGGTCTTCTACGGCCATCCAGATTGATTGTAACCTGAAAACCCATCCATGAATGACAGTAGCGCATGTTGGGCAGTATTGTCAACAAGGATATCGATGTGGGGTAAGGGAAAGCTGTCTTTGGGGCTGGCCTCGTTTAAGTCCCGGAAGTCAATACACACTCGCACCTTTCCATTTTTCTTTGGGACGGCTACGATATTGGCTAGCCAGTCGGGGTAATTGATGACCCGAATAAAGCCAACACGTAACAGTTTCTCAACTTCCTCTTTCACTTTCAATTGGTGCTCAGGTTTCATTCTTCTCAAACGTTGTTTCTTAGGTTTGGCATTAGGGTACAACGGTATTCGATGTTGGACAATGTCGGGATCGATCCCGGGCATGTCTGCGTAACTCCACGCAAAAACATCGACATATTCAGTTAGTAGAGAAGTCAAGTCATTTTTCTGTTTCACTCAGACCCAAACCGACTTGCAAAGTTTTAGGGTCATCGGGTGTTCCGATATTTATTGCTACTGTGTCTTCCACGATCTGGGTGTGGGTGGAATATTGTTCGATGGGAGGCATACTCTCCTCATCGTATTCCTCTTCTTCGGCCTCAAGATTTTGCGATGAATCAAACAGTTGAGAAGACAGAATAGACGAGAAATCCGAACGAACTGAATTTTCATTAATATCCGACGAGCTTGGAAGCTCAGAGATTGCAAGAAAATTGCCACCACTTTTACAAGTGAAAATAAGTGGTGGCGATCCATCCCTTAATCCGAATCTACTTGCACTGTCGACGTTCCTGATACAACTGTAACTACCACCATCACTAAAACTATCACCGTCACTATCACTATCGTTATCATCGCTACTGCTAACTAGGCTAACTAAGTAAGGCTCCCGGGGAATCAGCTCTTCTTTCTTATGATAGACGACAAGACACGCTCCATGGCCATCTACCGAGGGTGCGGGGTCCTTGATGACTGGTTTGATCGTGACACTGCTCTCCGCTGCATCCTCGGGCATTCCTTGGTTGCATCCCTTGTCGCCATGGTCTTCAAGGCATGAGTAGAGGGGAAGTAAAGTGGTCGACCAGCTCTCCCACTCCATTGTCTCCTGACTTCCCTGAGCTTGAACTGCTTTCTGCTTATCACAACTCACAGATACACATGGTTCAAGGTTAACTGATAAGAAAGAATCTACGGGAATTCTTACATGTGAATCTGTCAACATCATACCTGGTAATTCCGTAAATCCTAACCCGGCTCCTCGACCTCCGATATATGCGGTTAGTGGCTCCTCCATGCCCTGCAGCTCCTTGCCTAGCCCACTCCCCTGTTTGTAGCCCATCCGAGACATCATGTTGTGATGCGGGGCTATAGACACTAGGGTCGAAGTAGAGAGGAGTGATGGAAGAAGTTTGACTTACCTGTGAATGTGGCCTCGCCACCGTGAAGCCCCCAAGCGTTAACTCTCGACCCCCCGGTGTATTAATCTCAAATAGTGGGGACTCAGCTCTGGCCTCTCCCAAAACCTCCACGATTCGCCCCTCGTGTTTGAATTTCAGCTTCTGGTGGACGACTGAGGGGACTCCTTTGATCTGATTGATGAACTCCCGTCCTAACAGAAGGTTGAAGGTGGAGGATATGTCTATGACCATTGCTTCGATGGTCAGGGAGACATCCTCGATCAGGATTGGAAGTGACAGGGTTTCCAAAACCTTTCTATGGTTGTTGTCATAGGCACTCAACGTCATGTCCACCGGCTTGAATTCATTGAGTCCCATGTGACGGGCTACTCGGAGCGGGCAGACATTCACCTCAGCCCCATCATCAATCAAAGTTTTAGGGACTTGGAATCCCCCTGCCTTCACAGTTATGTAGAGGGCCTTTCCTGCCTGACGAGGGATCTCATCGTCAGTGAATGTTATGGAGAGGTCCGGAGTCCGGGACAGGTGGGCTACGATGCTTTCGACCGACGCCGGCCGCTTCTTATCCATTCTCAAGTGTCGAGCTACCGCATCTTTGTGCTCTTCTGAAATCGTCAGTAGAGACCAGATTGTGATGGGTATGCTGGTTGTCTTCAGCTTTCTCAGCAGCTCTTCTTCTCCCACCAATTTGTTCTCTGACTAATTCAGAGTAAGGTCGTGGACTCTCTGTTGCAGCATTTCTGGCTCTTCTGTGAGCTCACGGGCTTGAAATGTCTTCTTGAGCGGGTTAAGTGACCGATCTTCTCAAAGTCATCATCTTTTTTTTCCTCGCCTACTATCAGAAACGGTGCCTTAACAGGGGTTATAGCCGGTGGATCTTCTTCTTCGTCAGTAATCATGATGACATTGCACTCAGATATTCTCCTTCCTCGCCTTCCGACAATCTTCTGCCGACACCATGCTTCTACCACCTCCAGCGCTTTCATGGTCTTATGTAGCTCCAGGGCTTCAAGGTTTAGCCCCATTCAGTATCTCGAGATTCTTTTCCATATGTCGACTCACTACCAGCAGAGTGATTATGGACACCCTTCCTTGCCCTACCAGACGCTCAACTGTGTTTCGCATTTCGTGCGTCATGGCTAGATACTCTCCCATCATGGGTTGAATGTCGTAACGAATCGCTAGACGGGGGGTTCGGAATGCATCGAGTACCGGTGACAACATGATTGGTGGAGGCGCGCTTTGGGTGGCCGGCTCAGAGGAACTTCCGATGGCATTTATTTTCACAATCCTTCTCAGGTCTGATTCTCTTTCTTTCTCCCTCACCAGACTTATCATGTTCAGATGTGATGGGATTAAGTTATTCTGAGTGTTGGGAGTGGTCCTAGGGAATTGAACTTCCCCTGCATCAATCAGGTCCTGTACCGCATGACACAACGCTCTACAATTGTCTACACTGTGACCCTTCATCTGGTGATAGTCACAGAAGCTGTTTAAATCAGACCCGAGTTGGGTGACCCCAGGCTTAGGGTTTGGATGCTTCAAGAGAAAACCATTTTCTCTCAGCTTTTTGTATGCTTTACTCAGGGGCATTCCTAAGGCCGAGTACTGACGTTGGGGTCGAGTCTGGTAATCACGAGGGGGAGGTGTTGCCCTGTAACTCTAGCCCGATCTTGAGGACTGTGCCTGGTAAATATCTACTCAGGGAGAGGTGGGAGGTGGGTAATCGGTGAGAACTCGGGGTTGTACTTGGTTCACCGGTGGTGTTGGGACAGTCTTGTTGTTGTTGTTGTTGTTGTGATTATTGTTGTTGTTGTTGTGATTGTTGTTGCTATCACGGTTCTGACGGTTCTGATGGTATGAAGTTCTGGGTCCCGATCCAGGGAGATTCAACCCTTTTAATCTTCCAGCTAGTGCTAACTCTTCGGCAGCCGAAGCAGCAACTTTTAGATGTTTGAAGTCACAAATCCCAAGGGAATTGAGATGATCTGCATAGGGGTTTTCCAGGCATGAGGTGATTATTCTGATCTGCTCGTCTTCGGTGGGACGGTCAATCATCTGGCCGGCTACCTCCCTCCATCGGGTGATAAATTCCATAACAGTTTCATCACTTCTCTGTCTCATTGTCTCAAGATCTCTACGAGTGATTCCTAGATGGGTGTTGTAACTGTACTGTTCCACAAACGCTTGATAAACATCCTCTAGTTTCTTTCCGGAGAAATCTAGCCTCGACACCCACATCTGAGCAGCCCCTTCAAGATAGCTGGGAAAACAAATGATCTTCATGTCATCGTCAAGGCCATGCATAGTCATGACCCTATCGAATTGGGCAAGATGGTGTCTAGGATCTCCTTTCCCAACGTACTTGGAGATTTCTGGCAGTTTTAGGTTTTCAGGCAATTTGGAGCTTGGCTTCAATCGGAAATGACGGAAACCCAGCATCTTTGCTCACTCTCCGAGCTGCATTTCTGCCAGTAACTCTTCCTTCAAGGACTTCTTCATTTGACCAAAGTCAAATGGAAGGTGCTCAGCGGGCGGGCCTTGGTTGTAGCCATGAATCAACTGGTTAGACGGCTGTGGTAGCAGTTGGGTATGGAGAATTGCTTCCTCGAAACGGACAGCGTGTCCCGGGGCGGTGTACTGATACGGATTGAGTTGGATGGGGTTAGGGTGCGGTGAGTTGAGATGAATGGGCTCAGATTGTTTGATTCGATATAGATTGGCCGTCGGGGCAGTGACTACAGCAGGAGGGAGAGGTGGTAGTCTAGGAAAGGTGGTTGGTACTATTGGAACCGTGGTCAGGATTGGAGGTGGCATAGGTGCTCCAGAAAGTAGATCAGCTGTTTGGAATGTGGCGGTCACTGGGTGGATGACAGTACGTTCTTTCCCTTGGATCGGTTGTGGAATGGTGGTGCTGAACATAGGGTTTTGATTGCTCCAGATTCGGTTGGGGTGTGGGGAGTCCTCAACATAATCCTCGTCAGGGTCATCAGTAAGGTACGGGTCCTTTCCTTTGGCTGCCCTTTCTTGGCGCAGTTGCTCCTCTAGCCTTTCAACGGTCTGCTTCAGCATATTCTCATTTCTTGTTGACTGTTCTAGCATACGGTAGCGAATACTTGGATCAGGAAGACGTGAGCTACCGCCGCTAGCTCCTACAACTGCACTTACACTCGTATCAATAGCTGTGGTTGTCGGGGCACCTTCTGGGGCGGTGGGATTGATCAGGTTTTGGTCCATGGTTTCTGACGAGGTTTCGGTCACGGTATCACTGGCCAGCCTACCCCGGGAATCTCTTTTCCACAGTTGAGTAATGTTGGAAGACTGGTTTGGGATCAGACTGAAAAATCTTCACAATTTGCTGTCGACGGTACTGTACTGTGAAATAGTACGGAGATCATTAGTATGAATGCGCATTTAAAAAAAAAGGGTAGAAGGGGAGGAGGTCGTCCCCATGATTTACGTAAAATGTTTTGCGAAAGGAGGTTTCTAAATCTTTTGATTGTGAAGAAAAGGCACACGAGCCTAGTTTTCATTTCCAAAACGTTTGTCATATCAATATCACATAGCCGCCGTTGCATATAAAGGGGAACGGGATTACAATCCGATTCAAAGGGGAACATAACCGTTAGTCCTAAAGGAGAAATACATCCGCTAGTTGGTTAATCATTACAAAAGGGGATTCATCCACTAGCTAGCTGATCATTACAAAAGGGGATTCATCCACTAAATAGCTAATCATTACAAAAAGGGATTCATCCACTAGCTAGCTAATCATTACAAAAGGGGATTCATCCACTAGCTAGCTAATCATTACAAAAGGGGAAGGCATATCCGCTAGTCCTAATAGCCGAAAGGGAGGCTGATCAACTAATGATCTCCTTTCGCTTCTGCTCCCATTTCTCCTACTTTCTAATTCATCCACGACGGTTGGAAGATTGGGATTTGGAATGATCGCTGCATGGTCAGGGGCATAGCACTGTCTATCATTCGGTCGACTCTTTTGCTGAGCCACAGCTTGTAAGACTCACTCAACATGATGCTCCCTGTGGGGAGATCAAAGATAGCCCATTTCATTCCTGAGCCGTAAATCTTGGATACATATTTGATAGCAGCATCGGTGAATATGTGGCTTCTGAATGTCGTTCCCTTAGCTCAAGGAATGATCTGTTGACGACCAAATTGACGTATACTTCTAAAGGGGAAAATTGTGACAAACCTATCTAGCCCAACCAGACTTAGGCCGTCCTGGTCAGTGGACTGAACGGTCCCCCCTTGAACATTCCAGTCGGGTAAGACCATATGCGTCTCATGGCAGATGTCTCTAAAGTAGGCTTTCCACCCCTTCTCAGGTTTCTTTACACGCTTCCTGGCCACCATATAACTGTCCATATGGAAGATGCCGACGGTGGTATATGGTAGCAACCTGAAATGGTCAAATAGCCAAATCTGGAGAAGCAGGGACTCCCAACAAAGAAAGTCTCAAATTTTCCAGTTTCCTTCCAGCGATCAAGAGATCGAACAATCTCAGCTACAACATAGGTGCCTATGCTCTGTCCATCTTCTAAGGCCTTCAAGAGGTAAATGATCTGGGGATTGAACCTTAAGTTCCTCTGCCGAAAGAGATAGAGCCCCATGAGACATAAATCCAAGACTCGCCTCTTGGTTTTCAGTGAAAAGGATGGCTTATCGAAACGGTCTAATAGCTCCTTCAGGCTAGCACTCATGTTCCCAAAATCTTGTACGAAGGCCTTCTCCACTTCGAGGAACATTGCGGCAAAAGTAGAGGTGTCTTCTCGTCTTACGGAGACAACCGGCATTGGTCGATGTGGCTTGATTCTTAAGAAAGCATCCATCTCGGCAGGTAGAAGAACTAACTCTTGTAAGACAAAACGGTATAGATGGTCAGTGGAGTCCCAATAAGTGAGGGATTCAAAGAGTGCTTCATATTCCACAACAGCCCGATTCATCTCAGAAAGGCCAAACAAGAGTGGTATGTTGTCATTCTTCATCTTCGTGCACCTTTCTTTGATCTCACGGGCAAACTGGACTTCTTTCTGACGCTCTTCCTGGTAGGTGGCAATTATAGCCCTTTCTTCGGCGACTCGTTGCTTTTCTTGCTCCGCTCTGCAATCTCTAGGCCTCTTCCTCTCGCCGGGTACTGTTACCAACCTATGCATCATCGTGATCCTGCAAGGGCAAAGCAAAACGGGGAAGAGAATTGATAGATGAGAATCGGGGAAGCGACTATGTGACATAGTATGGGTACTAGTTTTGGAAACGAAAACCCCACATTTGGTAAAATTGAGTGTATAACAGGTTGAAAAAACAGTTTGGGAAAAGAAAGGTTTGATTGCTTAAATCCAAGTTCAAAACCGTTTTGTGAAAATCTCGTTAAAGATAATTTGCTTAAATCGAAGAAGAGCTGATGGAAAGTTTTAAAACAAGGCAAAGTACACAGTTAGTGAGTTAGATCGTGGCTGATTTCAATGTGGAGCTATAAGTGCGAATGATTGGGATAATCACCTTCCAGGTCAATCGTTGTTTCCATACCACCGGGGGAACCATCGTCCCTTCACTGTTCATCTCCCGGGTTTTATCTCTGTTGCGCCTTATGGAGCGCGTCATCAAGAAAGTCCGGAGTGCTTAAGTTCGAAAGGTCAGGATACCCGAAATGATACAGCCACACGAGCCACGGCCGGTGATTATCACAACATACTCACTTTTCGGAAAACTTGGGGAAGTACTGCATGGGGTCAGGTCTCCCGTCGTCTGCACGGTCAGGTGTGTCTAAAGTCCAAATTATTCACTGACTACATTGTGCCATGTATGGGTATCCGGTAAATACGGGATCCTCTATGGACGTGTAGCGTGACATCAGGCTTTAGAGACACCCGTGGTGTAGAGGACACTTGGAGAACTGAGCCCATGCAATCTTTAGGGTAATGCAAAGGGTGGTCAGACATGCGGCATACAAGGGGGTGACTACCCATAAACCCATCCTAGACACGGGACTAGGCAGCTGGACACTGAAGGCTCAGAGTTCACTATATGCTGGCTTTGACTCGAAAAGGTAAGTGTTGAAGGATCATGAGTTTTCAAGGCGTAGATACTACGATCATACTGCCTCGTGTGCATAGTCCTTACTACGAAGGGCATCTGCTCATGGGGAATCAATTGTGGACCAATATTTATCCCGACCGCAAATATCAAGGGTGACACAGAGGAATGCATGTCCTAAGCTACCCTATGCACCCACCTCAAGACTATTCCTAACAGTTCAATATCACAACCAAAAGTGGTAAATAAATGCGCAGGCACAGAGAGGGAAGAAGTTAGACCCCTAATGGGCCCATCTACCTGAAGTTCCTGCAAGTTAGTCTAGCATAATCACACAACTATGTAGCAAGCAAATCACAGATGGCAGGCAAAGTCGAGTATAAACTACACACTCTCATCCTAGCTGTCCTCACCAATCACACTCTAAGTGTGGAGTAGAGTGATCCTAATGGCTTTCGAGATGAATCTCTTGAAGGTATTGAAAGAAGTGGGGAAGTCCCGACAATTTTGAATGGAGTTCAGTCTTCCTTGAGTTTGAGAAAAACTTACTCAAGTTTTCCCCAGCAGAGTCACCATTCTGTGGAGGGTGATTTTTTGGTATGAGTGGGGTCTATCTAAATGGTCTGACTGAAAAGTCTAAATCCTAGAAAATGCCATTCTGTGGAGGGTGAAAACCCGTTATTATGGCAGCCCTCAAATACCTACTAAATCGTCCGTCTTTCCCAGAAAGCATAAGAGGAGTGTAAGTGAACACTACACCCGCTCTCGATGGGCCCCACGCAGACTTATGCCTCTATAAGGCCGAATTGACTAGAGTCGCCACCTAGTTTGACCTATGATAACTAGGAAGGAGGGTCGGGTTCTAAGAACCGTTAATTGACTCTGAGATTGTTACATATGGATAGGACTTATCTGGTTATTTCAGAGATTCCATGTGGGTTCGCACTGGGTTACACCCCTTAGAAGTGGCAACGACCACGACTTCGGCTTGGTGCCCGAGGAAACCTCGGTCTCCAATTGTCGGGATTGCCTTCTTCAAAACCTTTTAGAGAGACTCAATTAAAGCCAAAGGATCGGATTGAGTGTGGATTGAGGAGTCGGTGATTTTGAGGAGTTTGAGGAAACAGGCTGGTCTCGAACCATCGGTTTGTGGGAATGGTCAAAGGGTTGAGAGGTTTTGATTATTTTTGAGGGGATTGAATTTGTCTCGGCTTTTGTGAGGCTAAGGGCATCTTGGTCATTCTTGTGGAGTTAAGGGATGTTTGGATCATTTGTTGGATTTGAAGAGTTTCCCGGGTTTGTTGGGTTCATCTTTTAGAGTGGTCGAATTTTTGAGGTGTTTTGGGAAATTGACTGGGTTGAAGAGGAATTCAGGTTTTGAGTATGATTGAGTGTGGGAAAGGATATTTAATTTGCAAGTGTTTAGATTTCGAGGATGTTTCGGGTTTCAGATGACCAAGGTTGTTAGGAGTATTCGAGAATTGGAGGTCCTACGTGACTTAGAGTTCGTTCAGAGGAGGGTTTAGGGAGTGTTTATGTGACCCGAAGCTCTAATGAAAGGGTTGGATTGGTTTATTCAGAATTGTCTCTCTTAAAGTATTTAAAACTGGAAAATCATTTTTAGTTGAAAAAGGGCGGATAATCCCGAGGGATTACCCTATGTACCCCCTCGAACACAACACTTAATTAATGGTAAGTGCCGAGGCTCGAAAGATGGGGCAATGAATTTATGTCGAAAAATAGGATTTAGAGAGAAACACCATGAATGAGATGTTCTCGGTCGAACCCTAATAACGTCTCTAACTCCCGGGTTTTAGAAAACGTTGAAAACCGAAAACATTGAAATCGAGTGGAAGGGAGTTAGACGATTCTAAAATCCCGGCTGCAACTAGGAAGGCCGTTACTTCCCTAGCACCCCGCCTCGTAAAAATCTAGGCTGCAATTAGGGGAAGTTTGTCACCCTAATGCCCCGCCTAAAGAGATCCAGACTACGACAAGGGAGATTACGACCCCAGTGCCCCGCCTCGGATTTTTATTTTTGGGAAGGAAGACAAGTGATGTTCTAACCATGGAGGAAGTGCTTTGAAGGGGTTAGACATTACTTGCTCCCCGAAAACGGTTTATTTGAGATAAAAAAAAACTTTTGAAGTTGTTCGGAATTCTCGGTAAAGAAGCGCTGATTTTGAGAAATGTCTTAGGAGGAAACTTTCTGTATATGTGAGAAAAACTTTCTGCATTTGAGAAGAGTTTTTTGTGATGTGAGAAGAGTTTTTTCCTTTAAAATTCCACAAAATGACTTCTTGAAAACTTGATGAAGTTTGAATAAAATGATGGTTTGGAATTCTTTTCTTCTTTTTTTTTGGATTTTGGAGTTTGAAAGAATTTTACAAGTTGAGAGTGAATTGAAAGGAATCGGGTTTGAAAAATGTGCTGGAAATGATTTGGTTTGGTTTGACTTGAGACAGATCAACGTTCGGGTTTGGTTACTGATTGGGTCAAGGTTTTTTGGTTAAGGTCAAGATTTTCTGGTCAAGGTCAAGATTTTCTGGTCAAGGTCAAGATTTTCAGGTCAAGGTCAAGATTTTCTGGTCAAGGTCAAGATTTTCTGGTCAAGGTCAAGGCTTGGTCAAGGTCAAAACTTGGTCAAGGTCAAGGCTTGGTCAAGGTCAAAACTTGGTCAAGGTCAAAGCTTGGTCAAGGTCAAAACGGTCATGGTCAAAACTTGGTCAAGGTCAAAACTTGGTCATGGTCAAAACTTGGTCAAGGTCAAGGCTTGGTCAAGGTCAAGGTCAAAACTTGGTCAAGGTCAAAGCTTGGTCAAGGTCAAAGCTTGGTCAAGGTTTGGTTTTTGTGGACTTGGTTTGATTTTTGTGGACTTGGTTTGATTTTTGTGGACTTGGTTTGGTTTCTGTGGGTTTGGTTTGATTTGGGCTTGGTTTGGTTTTTTGTGGCCGAGTTGGGCTAATTGGCCGAGTTGGGCTAATGAGCCGAGTTGGGCTAATGGGCCGAGTTGGGCTAATGGGCTAAGTGTGGGTATTTGGGCCGAGTGTGGTTTTGGGTCATGGGCTTTGGGTTAAGTGTGAGTATTTGGGCCGAGTATGGTTTGGGCTATGGGCTTTAGGCCAAGTGTGGGTATTTGGGCCGAGTTTGGTTCTTTGGCCATGGACTTTGGGCCGAGATTGGTTTTGGGCCAAGGGCTTTGGGCCGGATTGGTTTTGGGCCAAGGGCTCTGGGCCGGATTGGTTTTGGGCAAAGGGCTTTAGGCCGGATTAGTTTTAGGCCAAGGGCTCTAGGCCGGATTGGTTTTGGGCTAAGGGCTCTGGGCCAGATTGGTTTTAGGCCAAGGGCTCTGGGCCGGATTGGGTTGGTGGTGGGCTTAGGCTGATGGTGGGCCAATGGGCCGAGTGTGGATAAGGGGCCGATGTGGGCTCTGGGTCGGGCTGATTAAATGGACCAGAATGAATTAGATATGGGCCACGAATGACTTGGACTGAAATCTGGACACTACTTGGGCCTTTTGACTTGAATTGAAGAGAATGTCCTGTAATGGGTTTGATCTCTTTCTTTTTTATTCAGAAATGTGATTTTTGAATGGAATCATTGATTGTGAGTTTTAATCTGAATATTAAGGATGATTTGGGAAGGCTTTTCACTAGGAAGGATATTCCCCACAAACGGGTACTACGACCCTCGGGTACTACGACCTTAATGTGGGTTTCATCCGTGAATAAACTAGGGCTTTTCTAAAATGGCCCACAGAAAGATGTAGGCCCGGCTAACCTAGCAAGTCCGGGTAACCTAGCGGGCTATCTAAGGTTTTCGGTCTAGCCCAGTTTGGGCTAGTCTTGGGTTGGGCTTGAATTTTTTTGTTTAGCAAGCTTAACCCAACAAATTGCATGAAAGTAATAGTAAATGAAACCAAATGACAGAAGCAAACAAACCGATGGGCAAAAACACATAGATGATACTGTCAGAATATAGCCAAAGTATAAACAGATTGTCTGATGATATTTACGGTAAACTAATGAAGTTGCCAAAACTCAAACGGGGAGTAATCATGATAGAAAAGTAAAGATATGAGGAGTTAAGATGGAGAACTCTTAGAGCTGGTCGGCTAATCAAATCCATCAATAAAATCTGAATTAGAGACATTCCGGTTTAAGCACGTAGCGCAAAATGGGGTATAATTTCCACATGCCAAATCATTCCGAGTTCATAGCTAACCCGACTAGGACTTACTGAAACATGAGACCTGGGTTATTACTCTTGCTTTATTAATCTCCTTGAAAAAGGGCATTTACAACATTTTTCCTTTTATCCGATGTCGAACTAGTCAGAACAGAAGGAAGAACCCAATATAAACACCCGAAGACTACCAATCAGAGATTGATCCATTTTGTTCGTTGAGTTAAGCATGAAAGCACAGCACTAACAAGTTGATTAATCAGGCATCAGAATATTCATATCCTCTTTTGTGCAACAGAGAAACCAACACACATGCATTTGCACCAGATTGACATAGGCAACATCAGATGCAGTTAGGCAGTAAAATAGCACGGTAACTGATCACGAAACTCACACACCCATTCATACAGTCACGATCCACAACAAATATTCTAGAGTTACTTTGGTAAGAATGAAATACCGAAAGGCTGGGTGCAGAAAGCTCTATGCAAAATAAACAAGCGTGAATCGGGGCAAAAGGAAGAGAAGATAAACAGAGCCAAGATTGCAGTGTGATTATACAGAAGTAACACGGGATAGATATGTAAGAAAAAGAAAGAGGGGGACATGAAGCCAGTTTGGTGATTTGCTTTCCACAAACCTGATAACTTACCCCAGTATCGATGCCAAACTGAAATGAAGTTGCACGGACAGATTTACTTACTTAACAACAGATGGAGTACTTCTTGCAGAAGAACGCATAATTACAGATTAACAGATCAAGTTCCTGTCACTCCTTATACAGACAAGACACTCGAACGGCTACTTATCGGGCAGAGTTTCAACAAAACGGTGTGCAAATTTGTACAGAAGGTGAAATCGAAACTATATACTGAAGTTCATGTCTTAACCTAGCACAAAATTGCTTCTGGTCCTGGAAGAGTATGCGTAAGGCTAAGAACTCATGGAGTTGCCAGATGAAATCTAAGTAATGTATCGACAGAAATAACAAAATGTGCATTTAAATGAGCTTAGAAACCAAGCGTAGCGTCGATAATGTGCACCGGATAGAAAATGACAGTGAAATTTCAGTTGTCTTGATACCCGTTTGTGATTGGTGTGCACAACAAGAATCAAGAGTTTTCGAGAACGGATGAAATCAAAATGAAACAGCACTATGAGATAACCCGATGAAGAAAATGAGCGCGGGAGAAATGCAAAAACAAACTCATATTTCGGGACCAAAATCCCGATAGAGTTGCGATTCCCCTAACCATCACCGACTTGGGTTCATTTGGTCGAGAGATTCGCCATCGAGAGTGTGTAGTAAAGAAACAAAACTTGAACTGGAGAAGCAAGGATTTAAAGGTGGAGAGAACGGTGAAACCCACATACTCTGTTGATGTCTAGAACAAAACGAAACCGAAATAGCGAGAGTGGGCAAACTCGGTGGGTTAATGGAGATGAAGATTCGAGCAGAAAGTCTTGGTTCTTTTAGGAAGAAGGCTCAACGTCTGGGTTTTTTTGTCTCGGGATTTCAAAAAACTGGGCAGATGAAGGGAATGAGAACGATGGGGAAGGAATGAGAACGATGGGATCTGTGTCTGCTGGTTTTTTTTTGAAAAAAACTGTCCCTTACTGTAGGGTTTTTGGTAGTTTTATAATGGGTTAGACAGGTGTCAAAAGTAGGGTTTTGTTTGGGCTGGATTTTGATTTCAGGCCTCTTGGGCTGTATCTGGACCGACCAAAGCAGAGAAAGGAGCCAAACAAAATAAAATAGAAAATAGGGCTAAACGGTTGTACCGAGTTTTGAACTCGGGTTCTCGCACTCCCCATTGGTGTCCTCATCCACCTGCGCCACAACACCATTTAGTAAGCCTATTGGGTTTATTAACTAAAGGTAATCGGAGCTGAGAGGGAAATAAAAGGCAATAATGCCTAGGTTCGGATTCGAACATGAGACCTGTGGGTTCCCAACCGGACGGATTAACCAATTGAGCTAAGTCAGAATTCAGTATATCCACGGGAGAAATATTACAGGAACTCTAAATCTAACTGGATAACTCTTCTAAAACGCGACGAAACCAGAAGGAAATATATACAATAAAATGAGATGATTAATCTAATGACACGAAAGTATGAAATACAATTAAAATAAGATTCAAAAATGTAATGAGATATAAAATAAAAGAATATCGCATGTACATGAAATAATGAAAATTAATGCTCGTAATGAAGATAAAACACTGAAAATAAATGGAAAATAATAGTAGTAAAAAGGACACACGAAATAATAAAAATAGTGACGATAAAACGAAGAAAAATCAAAAGGAAATAATAAATAACAAAAAGTATATATTGATCGAGTACATAAAATAATATAAGGTAATAACAAAACCGTGAAATATTTTAAAACAAAAGCAACAAAATAAGTATACGAAATGAAGTCAGTTAAAAACAGATTTCGACAAAAAGCTCGTGCTCCTTTTCCATAGGAATGTGAGGTTTAAATGTCGAGAAAAAGAAATTCCTTTAGTTGAAAACAGGGACGACCATCCTATTTCTAGAAACAAGTTTTTTCTTCTTTTTTTTTGATATTAGACGGGTGAGAATTTTTGGTGTCTACAGTGGGTGTATTAAACACCCCAAAATCATGGTATGAGGAAGGTTAAGACTTGAGCAAAAATCGATAGGAAATGATGTATAATGCATTGTGAGGATTTAGGTGTGAACTAGGGAATATAACCTTGAGAATTTTGGGTAGCTTGTGTAAAGGAGATAAAGATGCTAGTATTGAATTAATAAGTGTATAACTTGGGAATGATGAGTGGAAAATGTAAAGGAGAGGAAATTGTGTAAGGAGATGCAATTAACCTAAGTTTAGTATAACTAGGTTGGTAAACAATGAGGTATGGAGTTAGAATTGAAGAGATGAGGTTAACACACTCTAGGAAGATTTGTGAAAATAATTGGTAAGTACTACCACTTGAGATGAGGTTAGAAATGTGTTATAAGGTAAGAAAGGCATGAATGTTCAAGATTTTAAATGTAAACAAATTACGATACTTGGGTGAATGTATACTGGAGTTGTAACCCAAGGATGAGAGGGTTTAAGGGGCTAAAATGATGTTAGAGCATGTTGGGATACATGTGGAGAGATTAGAAGAAGATTGGGCAAAAGAACAAGTGGAGAATGAAGTTCAAAAATGTAAAATTTAACAGTTTAATGCAAGGTCCAGGACTTGGTCCTTGGATAAAGTCTTGGACCAGCACAAAAAAACTACCGAAAGTGTATTTCGGGAGTGGTCTGGGACCTAGGATAGGTACCAAGACCCGGACCACCCCTTATTTAGAGTCGAGAATCAATACATACATTGGTCCGGGACTATATGCCTGGACCATGTCCCGGACCAGTACAATTTGTACATAAAATGGTTGTTTTACGAGGGGATTGAAGGGGGCTTGTTTGGTAATGTTATTATATGATTGTTAGGGGTTGTTTGGTCATTTTAAGGCCATTAAGGGTGTGAACAAGTGTAGGAAATAATGAGAAGTAAACAACTTAAGTGGTTAAGTTTGAACTACAATGACTTAGTGGTATTTAGTTGGAAATCATTAGTGATGATATGAGTTAGGTTAATTAAAAGAAATTAACCACCCGATTCGATGAATGTTTTAGGGTTTGAGTAAGTGGAACTCTGGAGGAGAATAGACAACCGACGTCAATGGTGAACGGTATGGTTTTCTTGTAGCTTGCTTGCTAATGAGGCGTCCCTCGGCTTGTGTGCTATTTGTTTATGTGTTCCGACTAAACAAGATAAAGCATGCAACCGGTTTACTGTATTGTTGTGTGTTGTATGAAACTAACACAACTTACCCTGAGAACTTACTAACAATGTTTAGTAAAAAGTTGTATGAGAACAAGGAACACTCCCTAATATTAGTTTGTTAATAACCGAAAGAGGGTTAACTAACAAACTTTGTCTCTGAGACTTCTACTAACTGGAACTTGGGGGGAGTGAGGAATCCGGAATGGTTCGGTCATGCATGTGTTAAGTAGGAGGTTGGTATCCTTATCAGATTCCGGCTTCCAAATATGACTTGTCTTCGGACTCGTCGCCTAGAGTCAACATATAGACTCGGTCACCTCGATTTCTGTTCGAGGTGGGAGGCATTATTAAGCTGATGTGGTGGGATCTACCTAAATCCCAAATTTAAGAAATGTTGTTTATTTAACCCAATGGAGCTGATAACTCATTGGCTAGGGTTACCTTTGACCCAACAAAGATAAACAATGAATTAAGGAACAACCAAATCTAATTAAAGAACAGTTGTTATGTTTGAGATAAGAGGAAATATGAGAACTAAATGTTTCTCGAATTTAAGGAGTTAAAAACTAACTCGTTTACTTAAGGAACGCTTATTAAGTCGTTCAATGTGTTTGAGCTAATGGTGGCCACCGAATCCGAATCTACCCGGAACCGGCGAATCTACCCGGAACCGATTGGAACCGGAACCGGCCGGAACCGGGCCGGAACCGATTCGGAACCGGAACCGCCCCCTTGCGAATCGAATCCGAATACAAATTTTGAGATTCGGGACCGAACCGGGACCGGAACCGGAACCGCCTGGATTCGCATCGGATTCGGAACCGTGGAACCGGAACCGGAATCGGAACCGGTGGAACCGGAACCGGAACCGCCCTGGAACCGGTCGAAGTTACCGTTGGAATCACCACTTAGGACTTCTATTTTGTATTGTAATCTTTTAGAATGTATTAGTATTACTTTCTTTCCATGTAATCTTTTAAGACTTTCAAATTGAAATCATGTAACCTATTAGTAGCTGTACTCTTTTTCCTTGTTAGGGTTTTCCCAATGGGTTTTTACCTAATAAGGTTTTAACGAGGCAGTGAATCATATAATAAAATCCGCTTTGCTCTTTAATTTTTGCAAATTCAATACAAAAATTTAAGTCTTTGGTTCTTACACATTTAAAATTATAAACTTGAGGAATAACCTAGCTAGGAGTAAATTGGACGAAAAGAGCAACGTGTGCGCGCAAACGGATCTAAAATCGGAGTTAAAACGAAGAAACTGGAGCCGATCGAATCTTTCCAGAACCGGTCGGAACCGCCCCGGAACCGGTCGGAACCGGAACCGGAACCGGAACCGCTCCGGAACCGGTCGGAACCGTTGATTTGAGCGAATCCGAAGCGAATACAGAGTTCCGGAACCGCCCCGGAACCGCCCAGGACCGGTTCCGAATCCGAATACACATTTTCCGGAACCGGAACCGGTGGAACCGGAACCGTGGCCACCATTAGTTTGAGCTATGAGTTGCTTCATATATTGTGTTGTGTTTACTGTACTTCTTATTAATGTTGTATAAATAATCAATCGCATGTATACGATAAAATAGTCGTGCGTAGCCCCGTTAGCTTGGGGGCTACACGTTAACCGTACCAGCAAAGGTGCTGAGCCCCTCGGAGCATCCATATTATTTTGCAAGTAAACGATAGAAGATGACCGTCCTGAGAGTAGGAACGGGTAGAAGTACTTCGGGATGTTTTCCTTTTGATAAACGAGATGTGCATGTACACTCGTCTATAGATGGTATAAGTTGTAGTAAGATGTATTAGGTTATGAGAGATACTTGTACTTGGAATATGTATTTTAGTTAAGGCTTTGTGTATACTCATGTTTGGTATATTCGGGTCCATCAGACCGTAGCAAGATCTTGGAGAATTTAGAATGCCTTGTTAGTCAAGTGGGTGACTTACGGCGGTAACACCAACTGTTGTAGAAATTTCCGCTGTGTTATTAATGAATATAATTGGAGGTTTATGAGATGATTCCGGTTTTAAGAGTTGGGGTGTTACACCGTTCCAGCAGGGAGGAGGGGGAGAAATTGGCAGAGACAAAAGAAAGGAAGGAAAGAGAAGAGGGAAACGAGAAATGAGGGAGGAGAGAGAGAGGGAAAAGGGGATAAGTACCCCTTTTTTTGCTTTTACTTTTTGACTTATTAAGTTAGTAAGCTAGTCAAGTGTGTAAGAGGGGAGTTAATTTCCCTCTTAAAAACCGGCCCACTAGTAACATAAGCTGGGAGCATTTTTCATCTTTTACAAGAAACACTCGTTAATTACCCGCTTGTAGCACTATTCACTAATCGGGCCCGTTTTCTGGATTTTTCTCGTTTCTTTAATTTTAATTGTTCTTAAGCTTCCATTAATGTTTAATTATAGTTATTTGATTGACTATGATTTTTACGGGTTCATTTGACCACTCAAAGTCACGTTTACAAGTTTTCTCGAAAAACATGCTCTAAAGATTAACTAGCGTTTTTAATCCGTTTTATGGATCTGTTTTCTTCGGGAATTGTTCTCGTATATCAATTAGGCCTAACTAAGCCTTAGTAATCCTTATAGGATCCTAATTGAGGTCATATACCTCCTATGGCTGCGTAACACACAACTTTACGTTTTGTGTTTTTTTATGCGTTTTCTCTTTTCTTTTTGATTTATTTTCTTTACAAAAATTCTTTAGGCACTATTAGGCCCTCAATTACCATATTAGAATTATTTAATCACCATTTTAAGTTCAGGGTATTTCACTTAACTTAAAATTATTCAGCAGTAGAATAATTAAGGAAACTAGATCGAGACCGAGAGTGTCTAAAGATCTAGGAGACAAGTAAACTATCCGGTTGAAATGGATGAGTTAGAAAATAAAGAGAATGAGGCTTGCTTGAGATAGGATTTCTCAAGACTTAAAGGATAAGGTAATTAATCTAATGAACTTGATGTGATGTCCTTGTTGGTTGTATTCCTTACTTGAATACTTGTTATGATTGCGAGCATGTGTATGTTTATGGTACTACATGTTTTGATTTAAAGAAAATCTATCGCATGTTAAGATGGGAATTAGTTGAGTGTGGCCTGGTAGTAGCGGGTTGCATGTCTACTATACCAACAAAGGTGCTGAGCCCCTTTGGGGTCACCCATTCTTTTTCAGGAACGACGAAGATGGATACCGTTCGAGTGTAGGACGGGGATGTCGGTTAAGCATGCGTAACTGGTTAGATACATTTGTATTGTATGTATTGGTAGGGTAAGTCAGAATGTGTTGTCGACATAGAATTTGTAATAGACTCGGTATGAAATTGTTCAAGGATTGTGCAAGACTCGATTTAGAGTTTGTAAGAGAACGTTACTGTATTGGTGTAAGCACTCGGTTATTCCGGTCCATCAGATCGATGTTGTATTTAATTTAGGCCTTGTTAGTCATGTGGGTGGCTAACGATGTTGTTTCACCCCCCGTAGTTTATGGTTTCTCCGCTGCGAATGTAATAATGAACGGGTTGATTACGAGCTAATGGTGTAATTAGTGGTAGGGGTGTTACAAAAAATAAAATAAAAAGAAGAACAAAATAAAATAAAATAAACAAACTAAAAAGAAAAACTAAACTAAAACTTAATCAAATTAAATAATATTGTCAATTAACCGTGCCAGACGTCCCGCCAATGGCGGTAAAACTTGTAGTAGAAATAATGTATGTTACTATACCTCTACCACCTAGACAGTGTACCTATCATTTTGCGGAATAGTGAATTAAGTGGGGTTGTCGATCTCAGGAACCTCGTTCAATTAACTGACAATTTATTAACTAATTGAAAAACTAAATTAAACTAAGAAAACAAGAAATATCACTTTTTAGGGTTGTCTTAGTATAAATAATATATTTACTCAATAAACAAACATAAAATAATTAAATTATTAAAATAAACTGAATTAAGAAATAATGATTAAAACTTAAGAAGCACCCATAAACCTTCACTTTTAAATCTATTCAATAAACTCTTCCCTAATTCAATAATAAACTCAGAAGCTATAAATAATTCGTCAACGACTAAGTTCAAACGAATCCTAATCAGTTGCTAAAACTAGCAGCAGGCTAATGCTCTAATCCGGACACAAACCAATCGCATGAAGAACAATTTTTGTTAAAGACAGATTAACCTATAAGTGGGATCATGCTTCCAGTCGTTAACCGGTTTAACTTCCACGTCTCATTATCTATCTCAGCCCTCGCGTTTTAATAAAAAAACTCCAAACATTACTTTGATAATTAGCTAGAGAATCAAAGCGCATGCAAAACATGAATTAAACTATTACATTTATAATTAGAGAAAAGATTATAAATAAATGTATAGATCTGGTTTTCTACCCCAATCCGAGGAGCTTAACTAACTACTCTAGCATGACTCTAAAAAAATAAAAGCGGAAGACATTAAATGAAATAAGAGAGAGGGAGGAGAAAACTTCAGTCAGCAAGTTGACTATGGATCCCCGCTCCGCCTCTGTCTTCATGTCGATCCCCCGTTAGAACTGCGGTGTGACAATGGTGATATGTCGTATGACGGTGGTGTTGGTGAATGAATTATGGTGGTAGGCCTGGTGCGGTGGTCGATGATGGTGATAATATATGTGATGGTGGTGGGTGGCAATGGATTGAAGAGAGGCACAAGGGCTTCTTCGGGCATGGAAGCATGCCTTACGTAGCCTTAACTACCTCTTCTTATAGCAGTAGTCTCCATCTAATTGTTAGAAATAGTTTTACCTATTTCTTTCTTAAACGAGGTGCTTCGCTGTTGAATTTATCGTCGCATCCAGAAATGTGTAACACCCCAACTGATAATTCAAATATTAGCGTATATCTAACCATACCAATGTCAAACAAATCACAGAAGAATTAACAAAATAATAAGACAGTCAATGTTACCGTCGTCAGTCACCCATGTGACTAACAAGGCCTTTCCAATTTACATGTCACGGTCTCAATAACTGGAAAACCAACATAAACGCCATACATTAAACATACCGAGTATACTAGTAAAATCCGAAAATACAAGTCCAGTTTCTTGTTTAACTACAAGTACACAAGCTTTCAAAAACGCCTCAAAATATATTTACAACCGAAAGCATAACAAAAGTTCTCTACCCCGTCTACTCTCCAAGCGAGATCTCTGACGATCAAGCACCTAAAAAATGTAAGGCCCAAATGGGCTCGACACAATTTGCTGGTATGAAAACATGTAACTCGAGTGATAGGCTACACTCAGCTACTTGGCTAGTGAACATGTGTTCATTAATTAAAAAGTATAAGCGAAGCAGTAACCCGCAACATGATAACATATAATCACATTCATACAAGCAACAAATATAATAAGCCAAGAGTAAGACTTCAATTCGATAAGTCAGTCTCTGTACATACCAAGGTCGGGAGATTACAATTAGAATCTCATAAGCTACCTCGAACCTCCAAATCCACACAGCGGGATTAATCTCTTTCCAAGTTAACCACAACTCATGTGGGTACATATAGACCCGGTTAAATGAGTGCCAAATTACTAAATGAATAACTATCACTTTGGCGCCATGTTCAAACCACGTCCGCTAGTAGTGAGCTGCAGGACGATCGGAGCCAATCATTGACTCTAGGAAACTCTAACCATGCCTAAGCACTATGCTGATGGCGATCAAAGTCAATAACTGACTCAAGGATGACTATGTCCGAAGACACAGTCCAACGTGAACTAGTCAACTGTAGATAACGTTCTCCGTAACAAACATACATGCGGCCAGAACCATCTCGGACTTCTCTCTTTCAATCAGCCAAGTTCGTTAGAAGGGAACATTAGTCCTACTCATAATATGCCAGTTTGACCCATTCATGGATGTCGACTGAGTATTGAAGGGAAGTTAGTGAGATAAACCTCAAGCAATTCCATGTTAGATAGTTCGTATACTCGAACTACTAAAATTCCCTATTCATTTCGTACGTACCGTACATGTGTTATATCTATTCTAAGGTGTAGTTAATAGCACACCATACAACAACCAAGGTCAATAATTACAATTGTACACAACCAATGCATTAGTCCAATTCCATGCAATTATCTTACAGTTATTACACGTAAACATTTAGCACACACACCGTGAATAACTCGGTAACACGCAGGGTACATGAGTCCATACCGTTCATGAAGTAGTAGATCGTCTAATCCCCGACCGTCACCTCGACTACCATCCTAACTATCCCGTTCCTTTAATCGGATCAACCGACAGTGTTAATTATTTACTACTCTCGTTTAGTCGGTTCTCGTATTACATTTCTCTCATATAACGTTTCTTTTATATGTTTTTCCTTTTTAATTATAACTTGCCAATTACAAGTATAATGTATATATATGTATTTGTTCTCATAATTCCAAATGTTGACACTTATAATATATTACTCCTCTTCATTATATATTATAACCCAATATATATAATTGTTTATATGGTATGTATTATTCTTCCAAATTTCATATAATTATCTCATTAAACCTTATGATATATTTATGCTATGCCACGCATACTTACGCCTTTATGCACCAATATTTCATTTATTACACTATAACTCCAAATATTATCCAAAGTGTTACAATTAAATTCCTTAACACTTGTATAACCTATAGTTTTCATTTCTTACTTATATATTCCAAGATTCCAATTCTAATTTCTTCCAACATTCCAAACTGAACATATACTTTTTGTATAACTAGTTTCTTGCCCCAAACTTTTGAATATTACACTTTAGCCACACTCATTTTTATAATCTTACAATTAGCCACAAATGTCACTAACTTTTAATTTTATTTCTATCTTTGCTAAACTCCAAGTCCAACCCCAAACTTTTGGTAATTACCTACAAACCACACCTCATATTTTCGGCTTTCACAACATACTTCTCATATTTATGTTTTGACCCCAAAAGGTTTACAACTTTAACATTTATGTTATAACTCCTTTTTAACATATAGTTTTAACTCTTATAATTTTTAACTTCCTACACATCCTCAATCTCCAATAATTACATACCAGACCCACCTTACTTTCGGCTGCTACAATAACTTTTCCTTATGTACAGTTTCACCCCATAATGTTTATAACCTTTACATTTATACTATATCTCTTATTAAATTCTATTTCTCATCATTTATTCCTCCATCTTCGTCAACACTTTGACCCAACCTATATTGACCTTTATTTTCTCACTGACACACAAAAAATTACAAATTTACGGGTTGGGCCCAATATTTCCTAGAAATTACAATTTGACCCCAAAACTTCTTAAACTAATTTTTCCATTTCTATCTAACCAAGGCCTATACTCTCGGCCTATTTATGCTCCTAGCACCGTAATTTTATTTTATTTACATTTAACAACCTTTACAGCACCCAAAGTTTATTATATAATTATATAAACTTTATAATTCATTTTTAAGTCATTCTTTGTACTTAAATTCACCAAACATTTTCCAATCACTTAGATACTTTTCTAAGTCCCCAAAATGATTTAATTCAGCATTTAACCCTAGATTTTTGGCATATAGCATTAAATTTCTTAATATATGCTTCTATAACATTTTATGTTACAAAAACATTATAAATGCAAGCCTAAACATTTAGCTATCATATAAACTTCAATATAACCTCAAAATACACCAAAATACACTTAAGTTATAGATTAGCCATGACTTTAATTTATTATAACCCATAGTTTCCCAATAACTCCATTTTAGCGCTTTTAACTTAATATTTTATACATTAACCACCATGTAGCTTAGCCAAATGTTCAAATAATGTATTATGCTAATTTCTTAGTCAGCTTTGACCATTTTTATCTTAGGCACTCAACCATGATTCCAAATCCAACAATAATCAACTTAATGACACAATATCAAGCTTAACATTGGGACTTACCTCTTTATGCCCAAATGGAACTTTTCCAACACTTTTCTCCTCAGCCCTATATTTATTTAAGGGTATAAATTAAGTTCCCAAGTATCCTCCTTAACCTCGTGGTTCAACCAAATAACCTTAACTAGTCTCACCGACTTATGGCGAGTATCTCTGGTCTTCGTATCATGGATCCTCCGAGGAGTCCTAACATATCGCATATTAGGCTCTAATGCTTGCCTCTCGGGCTGCAAAACATGAGAAGGATGTGGCATGTAATTCATAAGTTGGGAGACATGGAAGACATTGTGTACCTTTCCCAACCTTGTAGGCAAGATCAAAATGTAAACAATTGGGCCCACCCGCAGCAAACTTCGGGCTCAATTTGCCCTTTTGCCCAAATCAAAACATGCCCTTCATCGGTGAAACTCGTAGAAATACTTGGATGCCCATAGAGAACTCCAGGTCTCGTTGTCTCTCATCACCATACGACTTTTGTCTATCCTGAGCAGCCTTCATGTTCTTTCTGATATGTTGAACCTACGCTTGCACTTGCTTTAGGTACTCGTATCCCACAATGACTGCCTCACTCGACTTATCCCAATACAAGAGTGTGCGGCAAGGTCGGCCATACAATGCCTGGAACGGAGACATCTTGATCGAAGCATGATAGTTATTGTTGTACGAGAACTTGATTAGATGTAACATATCTATCCATCTGCTCTAAAAGTCCAAGGTGCATGCTCTAAGCATGTCCTCCAATTTCTGAATGGTCATCTTCGACTAACCATCAGTTTGTGGGTGAAACGCGGTGCTGAGCTTCAGCTCTGTGCTAAGTGCTTCCCGTGTCACTTGCCAATCGAGAAAGAAATGTTGTATCTCTATCGAACATAATGGTCTTCAGCATACCACGGTGTCTCATAATCTCTTTATTGAAGTGCTCAACAAGCTTCGGCACCTTCCAAGTGTCCTTCATCGGAATGGATCGAGTAACCTTGGTTAGGCAATCAACTAGGACCCAAATCATGTTTAGACCTCCCCTAGCACATGGGAGTCCTACCACGAAGTCCATAAAGATGTCGTAGAACTTCCACTTAGGGTTTGATATCGACTGTACCATACCCCAAGCCTCCTGTGCTCAAACTTCACCTTCTGAAAGGGGAGGCATAGCACAACAAACTCGGTCACATCTTTCATCATCCCGCTCCACCAGAAGTAACGCTTCAAGTCCTTATGCATATTTGAAGCTCCGGGGTGGACGGACATAGAAGAGTAGTGTGACTCCTACAGAATGCGCTCCTTCAGCTTGGCGCTATCTCGGGGAATACACAACCGGCCATTCAGCCTAATCAGGCCATCATCATGTAGCCTAAAGTCATACTTCTAACTCTAGAATGTCCCGTTCGTCAGCTTCTGGCTAATCTCTCACATCTGTTGGTCGCTCTGCTGCACACTACGCACCTTATTAATCAAAATGGTGCCAGTAACTAACGCATGTAAGGAGTGTGCTCAACGAATCAACGCATCTGCTACGACATTGGCCTTACCTTCCTTATAATGAAGGTTAATGTCATAGTCCTTCAGAAACTCCATCCATCTCTTCTACCTCATGTTCAACTCCTTCTGAGTGAACACATACTTCAAGCTCTTATAGTCAGAATACACATTCACCTGAACACCATACAAGTAATGGCACCAGATCTTCAAGGCAAACACCACTACTCCAAGCTCTGGATCATGCATGGGATAGTTCTCCTCATGCTTCTTTAGCTAGCGGGAGGCATAGGCGACTACCTTCCTATGTTGCATAAGTACACATCACAGACCTATACCGAATGCATCACAGTAGACTCCATATCCCTCGGTGCCCTCGGGAATAGTCAAAACTGGTGCTGAAGTCGAAGCGTCCTTCAATCTGTAAAAGGAACTCTCATAGTCGTCTGTCCATATAAAGGGTTTATCTTTCTTCAACAAGTTCCCCATCGGTTTTGCAACCCTAGAGAAGTCCTTAAAAAATTCCAATAATATCCCACTAGACCGAGGAAGCTCCGAATGTCGGTAACTGACTTCAATCTAGGCTAGGTGCGAAAAACCTCTATCTTCGCTGGATCCACAATGATACCAGCGTCCAAGATGACATGATCGAGGAAGGATACTCGATCAAGCCAAAACTCACACTTGGAAAACTTAGCATATAGTTGCTTCTCCCTCAAGATCTTCAATACTCGTCTCAGGTGGCTCTCATGCTCATCCCTAGACCTTGAGTAGATAAAAATGTTGTCGATGAAGACCACAATCGACTTGTCCAGCCGCTCCCGGAACAAGCGGTTCATCGAATCCATCAACTTCGTCGGAGCGTTAAAAAAATTGAATGACATCATTGTAAACTCGTAGTGGCCGTATCTCATCCGGGATGTCGTCTTCTCTATGTCCTGCTCCCTGATGGCGATCTGATGGTACCCTAATATCAGGTCAATCTAGGAGAACACAGATGCTCCCCTCAAATGATCAAATAGGTCATCGATGCGTGGTAACAGGTACTTGTTCTTTATAATCACTGCATTCAACTCTCAGTAGTCAATGCATAATCTGAGGCTGCCATCCTTCTTCTCTCACAGCTTTTCCTTCAGCTCTCTCATCTTAGCAGGATCCATGCGATAGGGTGCCTTCGCTATCGGTCACGTACCCGGTACAAGGTCGATGGTAAACTTAACCTCGTGAGCTGATGGCATGTTGAGAAGTTCCCTAGGAAAGAGATCATGAAACTTCGATACCACAGGCGCATCTGGATTGAACTCGAGGTCTCGATCCATATCCTAAACATAGTAGAGGTACATCTCACTCTGCATCTAGATTTCCTTGAACATAGCCATAGCAGAAATGATCTTAGTCGAAGGCTCTTTAGGGCTCTGGCGGTAAGACATTGTGGTCCTAGATGAACTCCTGAGCAACAATCTGTGCTCAGCACAAAGAATGCGGCCTTTATATCGTCCCAACCAGTTCATCCCAACAATCACGTCAAAGCATTGGCCTCTGAACTCAATCAAATACATAGAATAGTCCTCATCCATAATCCGGATGGTGGCTCCTCGATAGAAATGTGTACATCATACCCTATCCTTAGACGAAAGAGTGACTATGAAATCGGGCAGCTCAATGGAATCTAGCCCCAACTTCTCCGCAAGTGCAGTAGAGACAAAGGTATGTGAGGCTACAGAGTTGAATAATACCAATGCGGTGACTCCATTAACCAGAAAGGTACTTGAGATAATAATCTCATATGTTATTCTTTTACTCTTAAGTATTGATTAGGTTTTAATCTTTCTTTTTTCGATTAATACATGTGAGGATAGTGCCTCTTTCACCGGTTTGTGCCTCTATGAGGATGCTAAGGTTACCATCCTTCTCGAGTTCACAACCTAATTCATAAACTTAATAAGTACTGATGGTACAAAACGAGTCCAAAATAATTAACCATGATATTATTAATCCATTGTTTACATGATGATTTCATTACACATGTTTAAGGAAATACATAGCTAATATTGTCTAAAGGTTAAGTTCAAGCGTCCCGGTCTTATGTGAGTAGCATTGATCACTGTCGAGGGTGTCGTGTTCGGCTTGATTTTCTTAATGCCATGGTATAACAGTATTGACTTTCCACCCATGATTAAAACATCTTCAGACTTGAGTGTGATCTTCTAGGCAAGATCCACTCTATTTTGCTCACCATAAAGAAACTCGGCATCGTCTCCAATGGACAAAGACACCACTGGTATCCATTGGGTAAGAGACTCTAATGTTTCATCCTTATCCTGCTGAAGCCTAAGACGGTCTCCCTTCTCATAAAAGTTGATGATGCATAAGTCAGCTTCAAGGTCGGGTATTGGCTCCGCTTCTAGCTGCTGAGCAACACCCACGACTTGCTCCACTATGGGACGGAATACTTCGGGTATCTCCGGTATTGGTGCTCCATCTCCGGTTCTTGACTCTTAGTAGGTCTTGGTGTAAGGATTCCAATCCTTACCGAGGCACACCATCCTTAGCTTCATCTTGGATCCTCCTCGGTACTTAGGTGTGTAGAACCCTTTCGGTCCTACTCCCAGTTCGCGGCATCGCCTGATGATGGCAATTTGTGCGGCTGGTGTCAGGTATCCCTCGAGTAAAATCATATCTAGATGGATAACCTGACACTGCTCACTTGGTAGTTCATGAGTCTCAATGACGGTGTCCTCTAGGGTGGGTGATGAGGGATAGGAAAGCAGATATCAAAGTAACCTAAGGTAGTAGAAAGTTCTATCTTCGTGAGTTCTAATTATCTAACCAAATTGCATGCTCAAACACACATTCATACAATACTATAGGCATGCTTTTTAATGATTGCTAGATGTAACATCCCTTATCTCAAAATCATTACATCTTGCGTGGTCCCTGTAATTCATAATAAACAATCTACTATTAATTAGCAGCGGAATTTAAACCTACGGGATGCCACCGCCGTTGCACACCTGCTATACAACTAGGCTACCATAAACTATACAAACAGTGAGCATGATTAGATATAATTATTACAATATTTACATTACTTGTCCCCATATTACAATTGTAACCTAATACATCCGCATTCAAGGATACGTACATAATCAAAATAGTGACATCTCCAGCATTACCAACCAAATCTACCCAACCCTGCTCTCCGGCTGAGTATTTTTATCTTCAAACCTGTAAAAACAATGGTTGGAGGGGTCAGCCCAACCGCTGAGTATGCTATTATGCAACCCTACTACCCCTTCAGTTTACACTTAGGTTATTTGGTCGAAGTTAACATGCAATTCAATTTATTTCATGCTAGGCTTCAACCTAAGCATGTATGTATATAAGTATAGTATTACTAAATAGTAGCAATCAATTATATCATAACCTCATATTGCTTACATCCATCACAAGCAAACTCAAATAATATTAATCATAAAAAAAACTACACATGTCCTTCACAAGGAGAACTCCAACAATATAAGCATATAAGGATTGTTCACGTCTACCACAGATAAACTCCAAAATATGAGCATATAAACATTGCTCAAACCATTCACAGACAAGCTCTAGTAATAGACAAGCTCTAGTAATATGAGCATATAAATCTACACCCATCAATCACAGTTAACTCCATTCATAATAAACATATAAATCTACACCCATCCATCACAGGAGATCTCCAATCATAATAATCATATAAATGTTGCACACATGTTACACAGGCGAACTCCAATAATATCCAGCATATACAAGTTAACAAATAACCAATCTTGAGCTTATGTTAGTGTTAAGCCCTTAGAACATCTGTGCCACCAATTATGGAATTTATGAGTTCATTTTGTTAACCCATAACATAAATAATACATAAGCATACTGTTGTGGTAGCTTTATCTCATTATTCATGATCCCATAAACCAAATGTGTCATCATGGTTAGGATGACACATCTACCTATTATAAGGCGGGGCACCTATGGGCAGTGGCCCGCACCAGACGGGGTGACCTAGCCATCGTCCCATTAGGACTATATGGACTTACCAACATGTAGATTAGCATGTTATAACATCTACTAGTGTACACTACGCACGACCAAGTCATACCTGGATTTCCCACAATAAACACCCAAATCCACCAATTAATAATGTTCACCATCTTGGTTACCTAAGAATTGTGCTTTGGTAACTTATCTCATGAATACTTGATTCAATAACTCTTGCCATTTAATGACGGCTTTCCATATCATTGCCTAAGTAGATGAAATACCCCGAACTTAAAAATAGTGATTAATTAGGCTAATGATATTTTTAGAAGCTTAATTATGCCTAAATAAACATATGGGAATAATTCCCGAAGAAAACGGATCCATAAAATGGATTAAAAATGCAAATGAACCTTAACACATGTTTTTGAGAAAACCAAGAAAACATGACTTTAAGTGGGTTTAATAGACTCGTAAAAATTATAGTTAATCAAATATCTATAATTAAACCTTAGTGAAGGTCTAGAGCCATTAAAATTAATTAAACAAGAAAATTCCGGAAAACGGGCTCCGGTTAGTGAATAGTGTAAAAACGGGAACTTTAGGGGCGTTAATTGTAATAAGAGCAAAATACTCCTCTAACCTTGTAAATAAAAAGCTGGATCCTCCTTTTTGGGTGTATGCCCATGTTTTTCCAGCCCTCTCCCAACCTAATTTAAGTTCTTATTAGTTAGTAAAAGACAAAGGAATAAAGTAAAAAGGAGAAAAAGTACAAGACCACTTTTGGAGTCTCCCTCCTCCCCATTTCCTCTACTCTCACAATTTTGCCTCTCTCTCCCAGACCTCTCTTTCTTCTTCTTCAGCCAGCAATGGAAATTTCTTGAGCCTCCACCCAACTCCATCTTCTCTTCTATTTTTGAAGGCTCAAACCAAGTCCAAATGCTACAAAAATTACACCACTAAACTCCCCTCTACTTGGAGATTGTTCTCCTCTTTTAAAAATATGAAAATGGTGAATTTGGTCACCATGGATGGAGCTCCATTTGAAGGTTTAAGAAGACCATTGGAAGCCAAATCATCCTCTTGTTGGTTTAAGGTAAAAAGAAGTTCAAAATACCTTTTTTCTAGCTCCTTCTTGCAATCGAAATTTTTCCAGCTCTTGAACCCTCTTGTTCCTTGTACCAACCGGTTTTTAGTCTTCAAAAAGGTGCTGGAATATTTTTGTTTGCTAGCCAAACCCTCACCTAGAGACTTGGAAGGTAAATCCTCATCTTAGGGCATAAAAGCCTTTTTTGTAGCTTAAGGCTGATTTTATTGCTTAAGTGTTTTCATAATGCTCATTAGTGTTCTTGGGCATGGCTGTAGCATTAGGGAATAAATCCCTATTTTTCCGGTTATGAAAGAAAAAGCAAGAAAGTACAAGAATAAAGGAGAAAGAAAGAAAAAGAGAAATAGAAACACTAAGGTAATGAACTTACCTTGAACAGATTTGTAATGTTTTGAGTATGAGTAATTACATTGCTTAGTATTGATTATGCTACCGTAATGATAAACATGGGATGGGATTATATTAGCATTGCTTAGGTTGATGATTAAAGGCCTATGAGCCAAGTGAATAAGTGCCAAGTGCTGGAATTAAATGTATTGATTAGTGTCTAAAATGGTGTGTTGTTGAATTGGTTTTGATGAGCTGAATAAACCATGTGGGGGAATGCTTAGAAATGTAGGGAACCTCTGCCAAAATTTTTGTAGGAAACCAAGTGACTTAAGTGTTTAAGGAGAAAGAATAACCTAGGGTGAGCTAGGTATGTTTTAGAGTTAATATGAGTTGCTAATCTCCTAGGAAACAAGATTTGAGTGAATGTTGTATTTGGGTAAGACTTGGGATGAAAATAATGCAATGAACACTAGTAATGCATTAGTGGAAGAACCATTGAGTGGTGGTGAAATACCCCTAAATATTAAACGCATAAAATCATAACGCGTTTTATAATTCGGACATATGATAACGTATGACAAATTAAATTTAGTGCGGGCATATATACATGTCCGAAAACATGACAACGTTACATTCTATGTCGGTCACGTACTTATTCATGTACGTTTATAAAAAATACATATACGAAACGTTATCATATTATAACGTCGTACATAATAAATAGTAACGTCGCATAGTTATATATATATGACTAGAACGTGACAAAATAAAAGGGGTGTATGTCTATATATATACATATACATACATATGACTAATAACGCCACAAAATAAGGTAGTCGCGTAAGGAATTATTAACGCGACATATTATATAGTTGCACATATATACTAATGGGCATGCATATAACTGTCAAAAAAAAAGAGCTAGTACGCTCCCGCCAGAATTCAAACCATGACCTCCCGTGCCTTTAATGAAAGCCTTAACCGGTTGAGCTATGCTCGATTTCAATAACCTATACCAACCGCTTAATACTAGTGTTGAGTCTAGTAAGCCAACTACAAAAAAAAAGGAAGTACCAAACGTATCCCTGTGGCAACAACAAATTCTCCTTCTTCCTCGTTTCAGAATCAATTCCAACAAAAAAAAAAAACAGAAACCATAACATCCTAACTACCGTTTATTCAAATGCCCATTATCGGGAAACAAGAAGAATCCCACAGACCTGTTGCCTCGGTAACAATGGCGAAAAGAATTCCCCCCAGATTCTTGAAGGTTTATGCTACCCCATTATCTTGTAACTCAAGACAACAATCACCATCTGAGTTAGCCTTGTTTTCAGTGAGTATTTACCAGAGCAATAGCATGTGCTCAGGTCTGTTCCAGTTCAAAATCCCACGCATCAGAGTGTGCTTTACCTTCTTAAACTTTCACGCCACCCACCTCCTTGTTACAAGACCATACGTACAGACAAGATTAACAGGAACATCAAACAAAAAAAAGAAACACACAGATAGACAAGGACTTGTTGCTAAGCGGTTGTTCTCAGTCCCAATACGGACCAGGATTCTGATCATGCAACTGAGGCATTACTCTTTATGTGAGCTACTGTACTGGGTCACCAATTTAAAAAGGGCAAGACCACACCCTTATGCCTAACTCGATCATTAATATACAAGTAAATAGAATAAAAAAAAATCCCTTACGGGTGGAGTGTTCTCTTGATTTCTGTAAAAGCGGTCAAAGTGGAAATTCTGTTGCATCAGAGTGAGTGTTCCAAACCCACACACCACGCTCTTGTAATTTGCAACCACTTAACTCCTTACACATTCCCCACCTACTCCACGGTCTGTGCCTATCCTCCCTCATTTATTTTCTGTCGCAGGATTTCAATCTATGTGAACTACTATAGCCTCTTTCCTGGTAAATCTGAGACTGGTATATAGTTACGGGACTCCTGGAACAATACCAGTCCAAGGGAGTGAGGCCATGTACTGAGAATTCCTAAGGCAAACCCACTCCATCTCTTCTCAGTTTCTGCACAAGGTAATACCCCAAGCTGATCTACCCCAACATTGTATTCTTTCTGTTTGGTTTTGCCGAGAGTCCATGCACCAATTCGCTAACTTCCTTCTCATCACACGTAAGTACTCTGCATGCTAGGTAGGGGTACAGCTCTGGAAATCCTGAAACCAAATTGCACTCCAGGAACTCCCAGAGGTGAGACCACGAAACCAGAAAGGCAATCTGCTGTTACAGTCCCTTACTTTTTCTGTTTTGTGTCTGAAACAAGTACCCACTGCTCTCCCACGCTCTTCTCTTGTTTTGCCTCCAGGAAGAACAGCCCATTTCTGTTCCAAAATGACAGGCCAAGGTGAACTCCCAACCAGTTTCTCAAAGACCTGTTGCATCAGTCTTTGGTGCCCGATAATACCAGCACCACTCATCCCATCTCTTCTGTTTTGTTGTTTCCAAAAAGGTTCTTGCATTTGAATCTTCTTTTCACTCCTGTGTGCATGCGTGAAACCTTGGGAAGATCTTCACAAGGTGTGCAGAGGCTCGCTAAGGAAAACTAGAACGTTCTGGTGAATCAAAACCCACTTCACGGTAAGAAAACAAACCATCTCCCTCACATCTCTTCCTTGCTTTCTGTTCTGTTCCTCTAAACTTCCTGTTTTCATCTCGCAAGAACTCTGCATGCTAAGGGTAGAGCTCTGGAAATCTGGAGACAAATCCTCTCCTAGAACTCCTAAAGGTGAGACCCTTGAAAACTGGTTTTTAACAGCAGCTCTGCAGTGTTTCTTTCTCTGTCTACAAATTTCCTAGGTATGATATAGATGTAGTGTTAGGTCAATAATAGGTATAAAGCAAAGATAAAACCCTTTAATAACCTAGTAGGCTCGCGAGAGCGTTGAAAAAAAAGAGAACAGGAAGAAACAGTGAGCAGAAATCTAAAACCAACTCTGTAACTTTTGTTCCTGTAAAACTAAGTTCCAGAGGAGTATAAGGATTCTACTCGTATAATTATTAATACACCTAACTAAGTTATAAACACCTTGGGAGAGTTAAAGAAACTCAACCTGGTGCATTAACCGTGAAATAAGGAGAAAGGGTAGACAGGTGCTGGTTCGATTTCAGAAATTTTGAGTGTCTGTGTACTAAGTTCTCAGAAGCAGTTTGAGAATCGTATTGGCTTAATGACCAATCTAGAAGCTAGCTAACTTGTTAGACTAACTGTAAATAAACAGGGGGTACTCAAGGAAAAAAAAAAACAGCCTGCAACTTAAGAAGAGAATTGGAAACCAGAATGTGCATGGTGCTAGTTTTTAGTTCTGAAATTCCTGTGTCTGTAAACTATTTTCTCCAGAGGTGATATGAGTACTGGGTTGGCTTGTTAATAAAACCAAAACCTAGATAATGCACCTACCTAGGAGCGTAGACACGTTGGAGAAGAGTAGGGAACAATCTGATGCGGTCACGAAGGAACTGAATGGAATGTATATGGGATTGATGTTTCAGTTTCTCTGAGACGTGTGTTTCTGTATGGTCTGTACAACATTATTACAGGGGGACACTCCTTGTTGGTTTTGGGTCTGGTTTGAAGCTAGATTTAAACCAAAACACTTACTACATAAGCAAGTGCCAAGAGAAAAATTGAGAATCAGATGGGTGAACAAACAGAAAAGAAAGAAACAGGAGAGAAAGTTATCAGGTTTCACAATTTCAGTTTTTGTTTCTACCAGTTCCGTATAACCCTGTACAGAAAAAACTTGGAGCAGTGGTATTGAGTTGCCAATGGATCTAAAACACATCTAACATACTCTAATAAGTTTATGAGTGCATTGGGGGAATTAGAAACCAGATCGCAGGGCAAAAACGTGAACAAACAGAAAAGAGAGAAAAGGGAGAACGTCAGTTTCTGATTTTTTTTCCAGTTGCATGAGTTTCTAAAAGTGTGAGTCTCTGTATAACTCTGTTACAGAGGAACTTTAATGGTTGTATTGAGTGATTCAGGCACCTAAAACTTACCTTATGCACTCAAACATGATATAAACACCTTGAGGGATGCGTTAAAAACCAATTCGTAAACAAAGGCAAGGAATGAAATAGAGAACACCTGGTTGTAGGTTTCTGATTTTGACGTTTGCTTGAGGAATTATGCTCTCTGTATATTCATGTTGCAGAGGGTTCGTGAGGGTTGTATTGGCTGTTAAAGAACCTGAAACACCTCCACTACACTTAAGTAAAGATGTGAACACTTTGAAGGAGATTAGAAATCAGGGTAATACACTGACATAAGAAGCAGAAAAGAGGTGCACGAGTTCAGTTTGTTTCAGAGTTTCAGTGGTATGTTGTTCTGTGTAATTAGGTGTAGAAACTACATAAGTGCGTTATTGGGTTGAGAATGAACTTGTAACACCCCTACTCCACCTAACTAAGTGTGTTAACCTTTGAGGAAGATGGGAAGTCAAGATCCGTGAGCAAGGAAAGAGGGATGGAAGTAAGGATATCAGAATTGATATTTCAGTTTCGTTGTGGTTATCCTAGTATAACTGTCACAGTAGGTATAAGTGGGATTGCAATGGCTTGCTAATCAACTTAAGAGCTAGCTGATGCACTTAACTAGGTTTGAAAATACTTGGGAAAGATAGTAAGCCAACTTAATGCACTAAAAAGAGAAGTTAGCAGGAAGGTATACACAATATGGTCATTTCAGTTTTGAGGTGTGTGCGGTTAACTTCCAAAAGGTGTTAAGAGGGTGATGTTAGTTATTCAATGAACCCAAGACCTAATTCACCTGATTGTGTGTGAAGAAACACTTAGACAGAATACACATGGTTTAACATACTAAAGGAGAAGTTAAGTAAGATTAAGCACTAAACTTATGTTGCGGTTTTATAAACTTGGGACTTCTGTACAAGTGGGTTTTAGGGGTAATCTATGGTCTATGCTATCTTTATACAAGGGATAAAACATTGCTCACATTTTTATCTAAGGAGGGGATGCACATCAAACATGTTATATCTATGTTATATAAACTTGTCAAGTAACTAGCACTTAAAACGCTTTAAACCAGTAACTAAGGAAGGAGGGCTTAGTTAGTGTGTAAAACAAAGATATGAATATCGTAGGAGTAAGTTAAGCCTAGAATTAATGCATGTGAAATTCTAAGAGTCAATCTAAACTAAGCATGTAACAACAAACCTAGGGAAAAACATACGATATAAAGTGTCGTCACATAAAATAATAGACTGACACATTGTTCTAATTAACACTAGGGCCGTAGCGAGCTCCGACCGGGACTTCGAGTGTAAGACAACTCGTGCTTTCGATTAAGGTATGGACATGTGTGGTTCGTATGTTGCCGTGTTACACGGCTTGTGTGCTGTGTGCTTTGTCTGACAATGACTATAAGACTATAGCATGAAATTGGATTGCTTCTTGTGGCTTGCTTATATGCTTGTTATATATCCATGTGGCATATTACTTGCGCGCACACAGTAGTTTAGTCCCTTTCTCGTTTATGGAACTTGAGACGAACTACTATGAATTATGAAAACAAAGAAAACTCTATAAGGGGAACTCCTCTCTAAACCATTGAGGACTACCATGACACCCACTATGGTGTCTATTCATTAATGATAATGAAGAGCAAGTCTCATTTGGTGGGACATGACGAACCACGTAGACAAAACAAAAGAACTATACAAAGAGACAACTCCTCTCTAACTTTAGAGGACCGCTAATGACACCCACTATGGTGTCGAGATTATAATGATAATGAAACGAAAAGTACCAACTGTGAAACACGAGAACAACCCGGGAAGACAACAGCTCGGGCCGCGCGGTATGGATGATCGGGAGTTGGCATCTGCATCAGATCCTTCGACTGTCTATGGTGGAATATATTTTGGGGATCCCTGGGTGACCCCACTTTCTCAGCACATCCTGGAGTCTAGAGGTGACTCCGCTTTCTCGACCCTGGGTGTCGGGAATGGGGGAGTGACAAATTGGTGGAGCTTATCCTGGAGTCTAGAGGTGACTCAGCTTTCTCGGCCCTGGGTGTCGGGAATGGGGGACTAGCTATGGAGGAGACGTCCTCCAACGTGCGGTGATAAAAGAATTCACAAGTAATCCTTAAAGAAACAAGGAACGATTAGCACCTACATAATGAAGTCTCGGGATCTAATCTATATCCCCTGACTCGGTGCCAGAGAATAAAGGAAAACTGGTGTAATGAGACCAAGCAAACAAGAGAAAGTCACAAATGTGATCCTTTAAGAAACAAGGAATGAATAGCACCTACATAACAAAGTCTCGGGATCTAACCTATATACCCTGACTCGGTGCAAGAGAAGAAAGGGAAACATGTGTAATGAGAACAAGAAAACAATACGTAATCTCTTGAATGATCCCATAGTGAGGATCGACGGTATAATATACCTCCGCACACATCCTATAAATTACTTGATTGTTGTTGCTACATTAGCTGCCTATTGTGCTGGGTTGCGTGTTGACATTGCTATGCTACTTGCAAGTTGTGCTTGGTTGTTTTTTTTGATGTTGCTATGCTACCGATGGGTGTGTATGGTATCATGATGTGCTGATGTGTGCTTTACTGCTTTATTATAGCATGTAAATTGACTTAATAATATTCGACCAAGTAGTCGTGTAGCCCGGTAACATGCGGGCTTCACACGTTCATACTCGGCATAGTTTTGCTGAGTCCTTTATTTTTACAGGTGATCATCTGGAACGTGACGAGCGTAGGTGGAATGACTACCATGGGGGTAGTCCATTTGGGCAAGACTTTTAAGTAGTATGCTTTCTTATGTATGGGTTGTGACTATGTATCACTAGACCCATATTGTAAGTTTCGGGTTGTGTTGTTTAAGTTATTAACTATACTATAGACGCTCGGTACTTGGGTTGTACTTTATGTTGTATTTGGATTTCGTTAAGGTTGGATTTCCAGTCATTCAGACCGTAACTTGGTGTTGGAAGAGTGGTCGTGTCAACCACGTGGGTGGTTGGCGTCTGTGACACCCGGATGGAGGTTGTTCCGCTGCAAGCTAGTTTACACTATCGTCGGGCGTTTCAGTAAATCTAGGGATGTTTTATTCGGGGGTGTTACAGCCAACCGTACTTAAGACTTTTAGGAGAAACAAGAGTGGGAAAATTGTGTAAGGAAACCAAGAATTGGATAATGAGTTAGTAAATGTTTTAGGAAGGTTTGGAGTGTCAAATTTGTGTTAAAACATGTTAGTAAACATGTGTGAACATTAGGAAAGAATTGGGTAAAGGAAGAAAGTTAGAAAAAGGATTGAAATTGTCAAAACTGGTAAACTGGAAGCTTGGCCCGGGACTTAGGTCCATGGTAAAGTCCCAGACCAGCATGAAAAAACAGGCCAAAATTGCACTCCAGAAGTGGTCCGGGACTTAAATCCCTTACAAAGTCCCGGACCAGTCATAAAAAGCACCCGGAAGTTCATTCCAGTGTTGGTCTGGGACTTGGGACCCAGACAAGGTCCCAGACCAACCCAAAAGTGCATAAAAATGTGTGTAAATGGAATTTTAAGGTGGGAATTTGAATGGTATTGATATTATAAGATTGTTAAGACTTAATTAATGACATGTAATGGTCATTAGTGGTATAAACAAGCTTGAGAAGTAAGTAATTTATGTGAATGAGTTTGAAATGTAAGGAGTTAGTAATTGTAATCGGGAAACACTAAAGATGAAATGAGTTAGGTTAATTATAGAGAATTAACCGCCCAATTCCATGTATGTTATAGGATCTGAATAGTTGGACTCCAAAAGAGAGTCGGCAACCCGAGAACTACGGTGAATGGTATGATTTTCTCATGCCATGTATGCTAACGAGGTTTCCTCGATTTGTGTGTTTGTTTGTTTATATGAAATCACCTAATCAAGATAAATGCACGAATATGGTTTATTGCATTTCCTTATATCTTGTCATTTATTATCCAATGATTGAGTTGTGGCTACCCTTTGAAGTTTGTATAATTCATGAAAGATGAAATGGTTGGATGAAGTACTTGTATGTTTGGATGTGTGAGAGTGTGCTCACCTTGACTTGTTGATTGTGAAAGGTTCTCACTAACTCCCTAACTATGTAAAATTTCTAACTTTGAGAAAATTGGTAATTTGGAGTATGTAAGAAGCCCAATATAGCTTCGGCCACGTGTGAGGATGTGGAGACACGAGAGGTTGATATCCGAATCTTGGCCTAACCTTTCCCAGTGGCCCAAACCCCTTAAATGGGTAGCAACCTGGGGAAGTAAGCCAACCTCAAGCCCAGTGGTGAGACGATGTGGTCTCTGCTCGGAGGTCATACCGACTTGACTTGAGTATTATTGTAAAGAGAAGTATTTGGTAATGTAAAGGTCATGTCTAGTGTAAGTCATTGATCAAGAGTAAAAGAGTATGAACATCCGATTATCCCGGATGGGAAATTGACTAACAAGTGATGAGGCTAGAACTTGAGAAGTGAATCTCAGGGGCCTCTGTAATTGTTGAATGGTTGAATTGTGTATTGATCCCATTGCTTGTGTGATGCTCTATGTATGAGTGTGCCTATGCATGAATTTAATACTGCTCATATAGCATGTATGCCTGAATAAAAATGAACCCCATATAGGTGACCAAGTAGTCGGCGTACCCCCGTTAGCATGCGGGGTTTGCGAATTTCATGCCAGCAATTTTGCTGAGCCCCTTGGGGCACTGTTTTTAATTTCCAGGTACCCGAGATGGTTGGTGGTCGATGAGAGAGATCGAACTGTATTACTTTTGGTGACTAGAACTGTTTTTAATAGCATATTGTGTTGTACACGGGCTTGTATCCCTTTTTTACTAGCCGGTGTACCCTGCGGTGCACCCCTTGGTATTTGAAAGTATGTAGATCTTGATAAACTGAGTGAGATGTTGAACTCATAGACGATTGTATAAACTTGTGAGAAATATTGTATTTTGGATTGTACCTTAGTAAACTCGGTATATTGGATTGTAAGTGTTGAGCACTGCATTGATTGGAGAATTGTATATACTCGGTATGGAATTGAAGGGTGGATTGCGTTTGTTTAGTACTCGGATATTCCGGTCCATCAAACCGTTACTGTATTTAGATTAGGCCTTGTTAGTCACGTAGGTAACTAACGACATTGTTTCACCCGCCGTTGGATTAGATTTTCTGCTACGAAGGTAAGGATGCACTAGGTAGTTAGGAGATAATGATATAATTAGCGGTAGGGGTGTTACAAAAGTGGTATTAGAGAGAAGTATCGCTCTGGTGACTAGAAATACCGAGTTAGGAATTAGAAGCTCAGGGCTAAGGGTTGAGTGATAGCGTGAGAGATACGCTAGATAGGAACTCCTAGTATGAACTGGAAACCTACAATATCCAGACCCGCCCTCCACATCCCCCATTTTATAACTTGGGAAAGAAGGCCAGAGAGACGGAAAGCCCTCTCTTACTCGGGAAAACCCGACCTGGAAGTTGAGGGATAACTCTATAAGAACAAGAACCTGACATAAAGTGGGTTCCAAGAATTGGAAATCCCGGAGATAGTTCCCGGTCGGACAACAATACCCGCACTTAATAGCGGTAGAATGAGAATCCTAACCAAAAGGAGACTGGAATTTACGACAGCACAGGGCGACATGCTTAGCAGTCACGAGAACCTGACTGGTCAAGAAACAGTAAGAAGGGGAGCACTGATTGTGCAACAAAGCGGAAAGGAGCAGTAACAAACCCGAGACACGAGTCTACGGGACCGCAGCAGTTAGAACATACCACCGACGGTATACTAACCGACTAAGGAAACAGTCAGGAGTGGTCAACTCCAAAACTACAACGCCAAAGAGGTTACAATACCTGGCCAACATAGCTCAGACAGCTACGAGAACATTCACGAGATATATTCCACATGACTACAAAAGTAGTGCCTAAACAAGTTAAGTCTCGGTAACCACGGTAAACGTGTGGGAACGAGCAACAAGGAAAACACAGAACAAATAAATAGGGATCTCCAAGGATTGGAGAAGCACCCTGATCAATGACGGCCATGTCAAGACCACTGAGAAGTTACTCAGAAGATTGATTAACCCAAGTAAAGGATCAGTGGATCAAGGGAAAAGCCGACAAAGCTACCAATACACAAGGAAATAATACCGTGACCGGTATAGGTCAACCCAAAAACTATCAGTATCGCGCACTTGCCACAGCAAGTGCAGTAATAACAAGACTATTCAGAAATACCTTTAAAAAACAACAAGTACTTAGTGAAGTACTAGGATGGCGAATGAAGCAAATATGGGACCACGAATCCTAAGAATTTTAAAACGAAACCTTGGAAGGGCCTAACGGCCTGACCATTGTAGCAAGGAATATACCAGTCAGCGAGAAGCTAGACTTGGTCAGAACCACCCGGCATTGAAATGCCATGTCTTTCAAACCCAAAATTTTCTTTTAAACAGTAAAATATTTCTTTTAAAACCAAACCAGAAGAACCACAATAAGTCACCATAGGACGATATAAGAGGAGTTGACAACAGAATAATTCACCTAGGCATGTGACGAACACTACGAGTGTACAAAAATGAGATGTAGGATGACCGCACTCCGATAGGAGCTTGCGGGCCTGACGGACCTACGTATAGGTTAGTCAGGTAAGTAGCAATGTATCAGTAAGGTACCCCACATATGTATACAAGTGGTGTACAGAACACGAGAAGTAGTTGACTCCGTTCTACGGACAGCAAGTAAGTTCAAACCAGAACAAATGGACACCTTGGACGATCGAAGCGAAGGAACTCAGTTAAGTTAACTAGTATAAAGGAATCAAAAAAATTCATCTAAGGGAAATGATTGGAAGCCAAGAAGTGAAAGGAGCACAGATTATTTAATATAGACATTATATATGTCTCGAGGATCTCGAAGGAATGCATGGAAGCTGGAATGAATGCCCAGCCTTAAATAGTAAGACAGATGCCTACACAGACACGTTAGTGTTTGATGAACGGGATAGAATTCCTAGAACGGCCACCATGACTACCGGGAATGTTATTCTTCACCAAAGAGGATGTTTAACCCGGTCAAGAACACAAGGAGAAAGTATCAATGGTCTACCCAAGAACGGGAGACACCATAACCCTAAATGGGATAGTTAAAAATACGATACCGCAAGGCGATGTAGTTAACACAACATATCATAAACATTAGCCAAATGTAATGACGTAACCTAACAACACCCAGGAGTAATCCGTGAAGGGTGTCTGAGTCAACAACAGTTGAACGAAGTGTCGTGATAAGAACACGGGAGCTAAAACGAACACTCGGTTAGAACACCGAAGGGATTCCACTCAACAGGAAGTACCCTAAATTGCTAGGAGGCACTAAGTAATACCTGATGTTGCCCAAGGGCCTCCCATGAACGGAAGCGTGATGCAACGGCCTTGTCATGGAGCCCAGTACCATCTTCAAACCATTTGACGGTATACGAAGAAGTAGAAACTTGTATAAACAGCATGTAAAGAGCATAGCTCGAAGCCATGTGACTTAAAAGCCCTGAACCAACTACGTTATGTAGCTTTAAACGGTTGCAAAACCCACATTGGATAATAGAAAGAATTGCCGAGAATGGTACCAGTAAGAGAAGAGATATAATTTCATACAATGAATAGAGCGACAATTGAACCACTCAATTTGAATTTAATGCAATGAGCCGCTTAGAGTGAAGACTACTTTAGTGTCACGGTCACTAGAGCATCAGCCTAGTATATAGTTGACAAAGCTATTAGTTGCTTCATGTCCCCTATAGAACCAGTAGTACAGAGACATAAAAACCTAGGCGGTGACACCACCGATTTGGCCCACGCTCGGGCACTATAAAAATTAGTGGAGTGGGAATACCCCTCGTCTTCATGAGGCCGCTAATGCGGGGATTATGTGAACCCTCCAGAAAAAGCTTTCACCCATTAAAACATCAAGCCTGAGCATATGATTATTGCCAAGGAACAATTTGAATGAAAAGGGGAAAATTCCAAGAATGGTATGAATAAGAAAGCTTTGATAGCAATAGCTGAAAACCGAAGAGTAGTCGGTTTAGAAGCAAACACATTATGTGTTCGAGGTGAGCTGTAAAGTGATAACACTCTAGGAGCATATAGATGCAAAGGTACTATGTAGTCAACCGAGCAAATAACGAACCATTGTATGAATGGTGGAAGTACATTAGCAGAGGCTAACACGATAAAACCCTTATTGTGAGGCTTATGAGTGGTAATAAACCCCTCAACATGAGCTTTCACTTATCAGTGATAGAATACCCTCATATTAGGGAACGGAACTTGTAAACCCTTGAAGTTCTTTGGGATGTTCCAATGATGTACATGGAGAAGTAAGATTGCATGACCATACCTTGTATCCAATACCCAGGATTTAGAAGGCGGTAAATGTCAAAAACAAGCAATGTGAGTGCGGAATATGACACATCAAATGACCAACGCTCAAAAGAGCTTGTGATCCAAAGGATTACTTCTTCCTTGGTCAACCAAGTTACTTGGTAAACAATATCTTAAGTGATGAAAGAGTGTGAGGGAGACTAACCTACACATGAACCCAAATCTAGAGTAGAACATCTTCACATTAAAAAGATTAAAAACTCATGATACTATGCGGCGACAGCCATACACAAGAACCTAGAGAACTCCCAGTGTGTTTACACCACGAAGGGATTAAATATAAGACGAGATATTGGAGTGAACGGTTGAGGAGTTGCGCCAACAATGGGCAAAGTATAAAGGCAATCTACCATAGTAGTAGTGGCCGTGAAAACACTATCTGCACAATGAATAAGAACATGGTGCACAACAAACGACCATTATGTGAATATAATTGGATAATGATATGGAAAACAAAAGGACGCATGAGCTAGACTCAATGTAGATGAAAAACAAGAGTTGGTAGATAGACTGGGCATGGAAGCCTAGAATCTGAACCATATGACAAGGATGTCACAGGTAACGAATTGTTCATTCATATTACAATTGCATAAGAAACTGAAGCGTGTTCCTAGTGAATCAACTCGATAGAGGAATAATAGCTTGGGGCAAAAGTACCCAATTGCTAGACAACCAACCATACTAAATACGGAAGACTTACAAACGTAACAGTGAACATGGCGCAAGCCAGTTTAAGCGTAATCTAGCGATAAACCGTGCGGCCCTTTGGCCAAAGATGCACGAGGAACATTGGAGATGCCAACAATCACAACCCGTAAATTCCACCTGAATAAAAAACAAAAAAAAGCTTATGAATGCCACAAGGACCGAGGCATATGAAATGCAGGGTCGTACAATGAGAGAGTACTTATACAAGAACCAATACATGAGCGTAATGTAGAAGCCTCCAATAACGGAGGAAGCACTACATACAAGTAGTAGCTTGACCTCAACCGACAACAAGTTGGAGGAACTAAGTGAGTAATCATAGAGGTATACAACAGTATGCAAAATAGATTTCCCAAAAACTGGATAAAAAATCTATAACACAATGAGTTCGCGTACGGTAAGAGATACCACACACCGGTTGAGAAACCGTATATCCCAAGATAGAAGGGATAAGAAGTAGATGTGTAACTCATTTACAATAATGAAAAGGGCGAATTAAGCTTTAAAGTTATCAAGGTTGCGCAGCAGAAGCTAGTGGGCCCTAGCTCAGAGGTTTAATAAACCCAGTGAGTATGAGAGAATGGCTAATTACCAATGTCTTGAAGCGTGATAGGCTAGAACCGAATCGGTTATGAGTTAAATAAACTCCAATAAGAATTCTTGGTGCAGGGACTAAACCGTCAATATGGTTAAAACCCTTTGACCAGAATACATTGTATAATAGACCGTATGGAAGCTAAAACGCTTCAGGACGCCTGTATTTAGTGAACCAATGTTCAATGATAACATATGGTAGATTACGTGGGCGTAATCCCTTTTAAGGGGGTAGAGCGAAAAACCGCTTAGCGTATGTTTTACATATTAGGCGCATAAACTACGGTATGCATAACACAAAATAAGTTGTTTTGATGATTGGTACTTATGTTACATAAACATATGTACTCATTCATTGTATAGTTATGGTCATTATGCACAAGAGATGCGAATACCACGTATATAAATATACAAGAAAGAGGAGTAGAGAAACTTCTGGGGAATTAAAACCCCTATGATGTGTGTCTATTTGAGATTAGGCATGGAATTGAGAGGTATGAAACCGATGTAGAACCTAGAGGGAATTGAGTTCCCTAGGTGATTGTTTCGAGTCAATTGAGAATGATTGGTGGACCGAACTCCACAAGTATTGTATTCCGTTGATAATTTTTTGAGAGGATTGAGAATAATGGATGAAAGGAGTAATAATTGATGAAATGAGTCCCATAAGTAGTGAAGTCCCAGGTAAATTATTTGGAAGTAAGTTGAGGATGATTGATGGACTGAGTTCCATCCCTTAGAGTTGTATTGATGTATGATCATCATTAGAATAATTAAAAGATAGAAAATGGGAAATGTTTGAACAAATTGCTATTTGAAACTGAAGTGGGAAGTCGAACTTGATCCTGATCAGATCAAAGGAAACTGAACATAAATTGGGATGGAAAAATAGTTCAACACAGATGCTGATCACATCAGGGTCAAATGATTCTTGTAGCTCCCTTCAAGTGGTCACAAGTAAACACACTTAGGATAGGTGTAATGAGCATAATTTGGATTTGGAGCTAATTGTGTTGTCAAAAAGGATTCTAACTAATTTTTGGAAAAAAGGATTTTCCTTCAAACTTTAGAATGAAGATTAGTTTTGAAACCACTACAGCGTACGTGCAGCGGTCATAAGTGACCGGTTGGGGCGGTGGCAGTGTGAGCCTCGATTTTTAAACCCTATACTAGGTAGATTTATGTTGATTATGATCTATTCGGGTTTTAGGTCCACTTTGTGAGCCTTGATTTTTAAACCCTATCCTATGTTGATTAGATTGATTAGGATCTAGTCGGGTTTTAGTTCCACTTATAACCTAAGGTTAATAACTATGTCATATAACAATAATTATTAAAACCTAAGCTAGCTCACTGGAACCTATTATGAGTCGCCACCTAATTTTAACCTAGATCAAATTAGGAAAGGAGAGTTCAGGTTCGGGGGCTTGATATTCGACTTAATTAGGGCTCAATTACTTTCATTACCCTTAGAAATCGTTTTTCCTCTACTTAGTTTAATTACGGCTTATTACAAGTCATTTTTAACCTAAGTGCACACTTCTAATATTTTTGTATTTTTTTACATTTTTTGACAGAAAATAAAAGTGGAAAGTGAAATTACCTAAACTAGGGTTTCAGAGGCAGAATTAGGTCGAATTTTGATTTCGTCTGTGGCCACGGACCTAATGTCCGAACCCACGGACCCTAGTTAACCTAATTACACAGAAAAGTCAAGTTTAAATAGAAACGAGATTTTGAAAAGTCTGGGGCCACGGATAGAACGTCCGCGGGCCCGGACATGTTTTATAAAACCCTCAATTTTGAAAATAAAAATATCCCGCCACCGTCCGGGGGAGTCCGGGCTTACGGACAGGGAGTCCGGGACCCCGGACGTAGCGTCCGTGGGTGCGGACCGCCCTCGGACGGCGGCGTTGAGGCTGTTCCCGGCGGTGTTTTTGGCTTAAATTTTATGGGTACGTAGCCTGAAAGATTATAAACACGTTAGTAATCAAAAGTTTTCAATTTGACTAAGAATTAAGGATGAAACCTATTGAACAAGTTAGTGAACAGAAACGCAAATAAACCTTAATTCAGAAGCAATAAAAGTAAATTCGATTAGAAATTTCAAAAGAAGTGTATTCAGATCAGAGGAGTTAAAGAAGTCAAATTCCAACCTATTTTGACTTCGGGATTTGATTGTTCCTTCACGTCGGGAATCTTCGAGAGCTTCGTTGATGGCCAATCCGGTTCGACTTTGACCCAAGTTTCTGACTCCTTCTTCCTTGTATTGTTAACCACGGGTTTCTTCTGTATTTTTTGTGTTTTGGTGCTAGGAATCTCAATGGGAGAAGAGGGAATGTGTTTTTTGGTGATTTCGGGATGATTTCGGTATAGATTCGAGTCTCGGGGTTACAAAAACGTGGGAAGTAGGTTGACGGCTGAGTTCTATGACTTTGGAGATGATCTCCTCTGCCCTAGGTCTTTTTTGGAAGGTCTTTTATAGAAAGAGCAAGGCCATGTTGATAGAACAAAATTTTTATCTAAAATCCTAATTTTGTGCTCTAAGAGAATATGATTTTTTAAAACAGGCTACAGGACGATAAAAATTCTGAATTTTAACCAAAGATAAAAGATAATTTTTAGGAATTGTGAGAGTTGGAATCAGGTTATTTAGATAAATAACCGATTAGATAAAAATATTACAATCTGGAATTTCCCATAATTCATAACTTATTATTGGAAAGTCGAAATAATGAAATTCCAACGGCAATAGTCTCTAAAAATCATCCTCTATCTTTTATTAAAATTTCATGACATTTTGTTTTGAATTCGGTATTTTCCAGAGGAGAGAGAAAATTGTAAAAATGATTGAATTTCTCTTTTAAATTTTGGGATAAGGTTCCAAATAAAATAATTGCATGTTTGTGACTGTATGTAGTCATTCTAAACATGTGACAATTTTATTTTAATTTTGGAAACCTTCTATTTTGAGGCTATTTCATGTGTTAATTTTATTGAAATTAGCTTATAATATGAATTAAAAGCTGAATTTCCAGAATAAATATTATCAAAAAATCAAGAAATACCTTTCATAATAACTATGATTTTGGAAGTGTTTGGAGATAGTGAACAAGTCATAGAAAATCCCGAAAATGTCCTTGGAAAATCCCGCATTGGTGCTTTTTGATCATTTTGCCCTTTATAACACGTATGCCTTAGAGACTATTCCGAGGGGGTTAAAATTTTGGGTATAACAGATTGCCCCCCATCAACTAGGCTTTGTAATGAAGATGAGAAGGCTATTTGATGCTTGAGTGACACCCTAAAATTTTCGGATCTTAAAAGACCCCACAAGCAATTGAAATTCGACAAGTTGTGTCGAGCTGTTCTAAGGCGCTGACTACCTATGAGTAAAGTGGAAGGATGTCGAGCGATTCTAAGGTGTCGACCACCTAATGTAGTAATGTCAGACTATTTTGAGGCGCCGACTACCTATAAGGATGATATGATGTCAAGCTATTCTAAGGCGCTGACTACCTATAAGATGAAGTAATGTCAAGCTATTCTAAGGCGTTGACTACCTATAATGAGTGAAATATGCTTAATGTGATGATGAATTGTATGACCTAGGTGCATCTAGGGACCAGAACCTATTCCGAAGTGTGTGTAAAAGGTTAAGGACTGAGAGTGCCAAACGTGGCAGGTGCTAAGGAAGTGGGTAAGACTTATGACGAGCTTGAGGGTGAGTTCTTCTACTCAGGTGAGAAGTTGTATATGTAAAGAATCTGCATCTTCGTTGTGAGAATCTGTATCTGAATCTACGGGTGAGAATCTGTTTCTCTGAAGAATCTATATCTATGGATGAGAATCTATATCTCTGAAGAATCTGTATCTTTGGCTGAGAATCTGTATCTCTGAAGAATATGTATCTTCGGCTGAGAATCTGTATCTCTGAAGAATCTGTATCTTCGGTTGAGAATCTGTATCTCTGAAGAATCTGTATCTTCGGCTGAGAATCTGTATCTCTGAAGAATCTGTATCTTTAGCTGAGAATTCGTATCTCTGAAGAATCTGTATCTTCAGCCGAGAATCTGCATCTCTAAAGAATCTGTATCTTTGGTTGAGAATCTGTATCTCTAAAGAATCTGTATCTTTGGCTGAGAATCTGTATCTCTGAAGAATCTATATCTTCGTGGTGAGAATCTGTATCTCTGATTTGTGACGAGAAATCTTGTATGAATAGATGCAAGGTAAATTTTATGCAAATGATCATGATGAAAGTTGATTATGAAAGTTCCAAACATGGCAATGTTGAGGTGTTATGCAAAAGTTGTAAAATGCAACTAAAGTGTTTGTTGGAAGCTTGTCCAAAACAAGGAACTATTGAAGAATGTGCCAAACATGGCAATGTTTGAGAAAAACTCTAGTGAAATGATCATTTCCTGACTAAAAATTTCATATCTGCAATTCGTTTCTTAGAGAATGAACATGCCGTTGGTGGGAGTGTGTGGTGCTAAAGGCTTTTGCTGGTGTTCAGGATTTATGATAGTCCTTGGATTGGGTTGTGATTTTGGATGGTGGTCAGGGTTATGTCCGGCCTGATGTTTTTGTGGTGGTAAGGCTAAAGATGGGCCTGGGTGTGTATGCGTGGAGGTAAGGGCTTATGTGTGCCTGTGGCGGGATGGTGGTGCTCAAGCTTTGGGTTTCCGTTGGTGTTGTCATGGCAATTGTTGGAACCAACAATTGCCCCTAGTATTTTTCTTTAGGACAATCTGAGCTAGAGTTCATGGCCATCGATCGGAATGATCGATTGCCCCCAGTATTTTCTTTGATTAAACGTGCGAACGAGTCTCATCCTCACAGGGTCAAGGTTTATGTTTTGATTTGGTGCTTCCTAACCTACACTTGACGTGTTTGGTGTTTGCACTCATTTCTCGCTTACGGTCACAACTTCTAGACCATTGAATTTGATATTTGATGAATTTACGCATTCGATCTGTTACTTTCACGTGATTAGATACACAATTACCAAGTCGGAAGTCTTTAAAGCTTATAACATGGCCATGGGGTGTGATGAAAGACAACGGGACCATGGAGGAATATTTGAGGTATGTGGAGCTATAAGGGTGACCAAAGTTGCACCTTACGTCTTCTCTCAGAATCATCTTGTCTTGAAGTCGTCTAGCTGCTTCGTGTTCACGTTGCATTCGAGCTTCTGGATCTGGACTTTTGAAGTTGTCCTTTACACCATTTCTCTTTTTGTCATTTGGATTTCTTCGAGGCACTTCGGGTTTGCCTTTTATTTTATCCTTTCTTGGATTTGCCTTCGGGGTTCTTGTGTTTCCCGGTTTTGGGCTTCGAGAGCTGTTTTGATGTGAGCTCTTTTGATCCTGTGTCACTCTGGGACCATTTGCGGATCACTTCGTCATGCTAATAGCAGCATTGCTTCTTTGGACTGATGAGAATGTTATCTGAGAGTCGGACATTCATCATTGGCTGGGTTATTTTGTGGAGCTCATAATATCGAAAAGGGATATACGAAAGGCTCAACGGGGGTGCCTAGGGTTTAATGATAGGGTTTACAAGCTTTTGGCTATGTGGTGCTGTACCTAGGTGCTTCGTCATTCCTGATAGTTGTGTATCCGTTCTTTGTTACTTTTCATAGGTCTAAGAGTAAATTTACAAATTATCTCCTTCGGTCGGAGTTATTCCCTTTTTCCTCACCTTTGATTGTGGTCTCACCGGAGTCGTGTAAAAATGACACGCTCGTTCACTCATGGTTTTTCCGCTCAAAACACTCTCGTGAATTCTCACTCTGAGATTTGTTCACACATTTAAACGAAAGGTGAAAGATGACGAACTTAAACCCAGATTACCCCCAGTATTAAACCAGGGTTTATAACAACAATTTGACAAATGTAGACTTTGAACCATTATGTGGTTTGTTTGGATGCTTTGGGGATGAGCTGTGGCATTTGGTTGGGCATGTTCATCCTTTTAGAAACAAAAAGACAAGTCATTCAATTGCTAGAAAACGACCGTTTCATGAACATTAGTTTTGAAAGATGATTTGGTTGAAGGTGCAAAATGAACGAACATTTATTTTTATTTTCTTGAGATTGCAAATCGAAAAGACAAAAGACTGAAATTCGAACATCTAAACCTCATTAAAAATGGAAATATCATAAACTCCTTACAAAATTGAAAAGAAAAATTAAGAAAGCAACATGCAACTAGACTCTAGCCTACTCGACAAACTGGAGCCCTTGCTCGATAAAGTCCTCAATCTTATGCTTCAAAGCTCTACAATCGTCAGTACTGTGTCCTGGTAATTGATGAAACTGGCAGAACTGATGGAGATGTTCCCCGGCTTGGGTGATCCCAGGACTAGGTGTGAGAGGCTGTAGTAAGTCTAGCTCTTGTAGGTTCACGAGTGCTTGACTGAGAGGTCGGCCAATGTCGGTAAGCTGTCTCGGTGCAGAGAACCTCCTGGATTGGGGTGAGGCCTTGATGCTCTGCTTTGCTGCACTGGGTTTCTGTATGGTGCTCACTTGGTATGAAACTCGAGCTGCTTTGGCCGGTCCTGACTTAAAGGTTTCAATACCCACACCCTGGGCTTTGGGTTGTCCCAGTTTCAACTCACCTTTGTGAATCTTTTCTTCCATGACTCTTACCTGTCCCATCAGCATGTCGAAATTAGGGAAGTATGTGCAACTCAGCTCATTGTTGTATTGCTTCTACATATTGTCCACAATCATTCGAATCTGTTCTTGCTCATCCATTTTCATAGGCATAGCAGTGGCCTTCATCCTCCACCGTTTGATGAAGTCGGACATTGATTCACTGTCTCTCTGCCGAGTGCTGGCAAGGTCAGACCTGGTGACTTCGAGATTCTTAGCATACTCGAAATGGTGCAAGAAAGCCTCACAAACCTCCTCATAGATTTTGGTGTTCATCCTCTGAGTCAAGTACCATCGTTGAGGTATTTCATCGAGGTAACGGGCAAAGGCCTTGGCCTTCTGCATGTCATTCAACCTAAGAATGGACATCTCCCAATCGAACATCGCTAGATGGACCTGCGGGTCTGAGGAACCCTTGTATAGAGCAAGTGTGGCTAACTTCAACTTTGGAGGGAGATCAACCTCGGGGTATGACGCCGTAAAAGAGTAATCGAAACCAGCCGGCTTGCTAGCCTTTTCCATGCGCTCGATCCTTTTCAGAGCCTTCTTGAGTTCTGCAGTTAGTTGGTGGTCTGGGGCGGCTTCCCCTACAAATCTTTGCGCATCCTGAGCCCCAATGGAGTTAATTTCGATGTAGTCGTGCTCATTTATGGAGTTGGCAATCTTTACCGGAATGCTTTCCCGATGACCAACCTCAAGGGAATTGATTTTGCTTTTCAGTTCTTCGATGATGGTGACATACTTAGCCTCCATGTCATCAATAGTGGACCTATGTTTCTGTTCCATGGCATCAAAGGTGGCCATGTACCTTTGCTCTAAGGCTGCAAACTGGGCCTCCATGCTGATTGGGTTTCCTCCCTCTGCCATACTTGGGATTCGGGCTTATCTGTTGGAAAACAAAAGTGGATTGAGCTAAAAATCTGGACCGCGAAGAAGTTTTAAGTTAAAACTTGTTTGGGCTGCAAAAGCACATGAGCTGGAATGTTTTGAAGATTGTGGGTAGGCACTGAGGCCCGAAATGAGTTAGAAGAGAGGCACATGGGCCGGAATGATTCATGAGCTGTGAACTGGCGCCTAGGATGAAATGTTTGAAGAACGTGGCTCTTGGGCCGGAATGTTTTGAGAATTGGGCGCTTGGGCCAGAATGTGTTTGGGCTAGAAGTAAAGCGCATGGGCCAAAATGATTTCTAAACCATGGTCTTGATGTGAATTGGAATTTGGGCCAAGTAATCCCGATTGGGCCTAAAAGATGATACCCATGTCTAGGACTTTGGGTCAAAGCCCTAGTGAAAAGTCTTCCTAGACTAGAATGAGCTTTGAAATGGAAAGGCCTGATGGATTTTCATGGATTGCTTTAGGTGGATTTGTTTTTTGTGGGCCTAGAACTAAATTGATAATTCAAATTGGGCTGAAAGAGAAATCACCTAAGTCTAGGCTTTTGAGCCGAAGCCCGAGCGACTCACACATTAACAAACCAACAGCTCTAGACCGTCAATAAATAGAGCTCCTATTCCGGGTTGGGCTAGGTTGAATGTTGGAGAAGTTCCTAGCAATCTCTCTAAGGCGGGTAGTGGGCCGATCATGCAGCAAACAAACGGCCCACACAAATCAACATGTCCTCACTAAGACGTTTAAGTCAAATCGGGTATGATCGATCCGGAGAGGTGCTGGGGGCACGGGCCCAGGTCACCACAACTGAATAGACTGTCACGCTAATCTCTTTGGCTTCCCCACTCTTTTCACATCACCTGAAGGTGTGCGTCTACGGTCGGGTCTTTGACTGACCAAACATGGGCTATGTAAGGGCACTGCCAGGAAAACGCTTGGGGCTAAGCCCAGGTATTAAGGGGGTGTGGTTAGACGACACCCTCCTCTCTTTCCCCCCGCTTATTCCATCACCTAAAAGGTGTGAGTCCCTAACAGGGGACCCTCAAACGGGTCCGGGTAAAATTGGTTTGCGTGGACCTCGCTCTTATATGATGCAAAGGTGTAGAAACTTAAGTGCGCATGAAAGTAAACAAACAGAGTATAAAGCCATAAATAAACATTTTGAGTTAAGCCCTCTTTCTTAAAATTAAAAACAGTTAAAATTAAGAAGTTTGTCCCCAGTAGAGTCGCCGTCTGTGAGCCTTGATTTTTAAACCCTATCCTATGTTGATTAGATTGATTAGGATCTAGTCGGGTTTAGGTCCACTTATAACCTAAGGTTAATAACTATGTCATATAACAATAATTATTAAAACTAAGCTAGCTCACTGGAACCTATTATGAGTCGCCACCTAATTTTAACCTAGATCAAATTAGGAAAGGAAGAGTTCAGGATCGGGGGCTTGATATTCCACTTAATTAGGGTTCAATTACTTTCATTACCCTTAGAAGTCGTTTTCCTCTACCTAGTTTAATTACGCTTATTACAAGTCGTTTTTAACCTAAGTGCGTGCTTCTGATTTTTTTGTATTTTTTTACATTTTTTGACAGAAAATAAAAGTGGAAAGTGAAATTACCTAAACTAGGGTTTTGGAGGCAGAATTAGGTCGAATTTGATTTCGTCCGTGGCCACGGACCTAATGTTCAAACCCATGGACCCTAGTTAACCTAATTACACAGAAAAGTCAAGTTTAAACAACAGAAACGAGATTTTGAAAAGTCCGGGGCCACGGACAGAACGTCCGCGGGCCCGGATGTTTTATAAAACCCTCAATTTTGAAAATAAAAATATCCCGCCACCGTCCGGGGGAGTCCGGGCTTACGGACAGGGAGTCCGGGACCCCGGACGTAGCGTCCATGGGTGCGGACCGCCCTCGGACAGCGGCGTTGAGGCTGTTCCCTGGTGTGTTTGGCTTAAATTTTATGGGTACGTAGCCTGAAAGATTATAAACACGTTAGTAATAAAAAATTTTCAATTTACTAAGAATTAAGGACGAAACTTATTGAACAAGTTAGTGAACAGAACGCAAATAAACCTTAATTCAGAAGCATTAAAAAGTCAATTCGATTAGAAATTTCAAACAGAAGTGTATTCAGATCAGAGGAGTTAAAGAAGTCAAATTCCAACCTGTTTTGACCTCGGGATTTGATTTTTCCTTCACGTCGGGAATCTTCGAGAGCTTCGTTGATGGCCAATCCGGTTCGACTTTGACCCAAGCTTCTGACTCCTTCTTCCTTGTATTGTTAACCACGGTTTGCTTCTGTATTTTTTGTGTTTTGGTGCTAGGAATCTCATGGAGAAGAGGGGATGTGTTTTTTTGGTGATTTCAGGAATTTCATAGATTCGAGGCTCGGGGTTACAAAAACGTGGGAAGTAGGTTGACGGCTGAGTTCTGACTTTGGGGATGATCTCCTATGCCCTAGGTCATTTTTGGAAGGTCTTTTATAGAAAGAGCAGGGCATGTTGATAGAACAAAATTTTTATCTAAAATCCTGATTTTGTGCTCTAAGAGAATATGATTTTTTAAAACAGGCTACAGGACGATAAAAATTCTGAAATTTTAACCAAGATAAAGACGATTTTAGGAATTTGGAGAGTTGGAATCAGGTTATTTAGATAAATAACCGATTAGATAAAATCTTACAATCTGGAATATCCCATAATTCATACTTATTATTGGAAAGTCGAAATAACAAAATTCTAACGGCATTAGTCTCTAAAATCATCCTCTATCTTGTATTAAAATTTCATGACATTTTGTTTTGAATTCGGTATTTTCCAGAGGAGAGAGAAAATTGCAAATATGATTGAATTTCTCTTTTAAATTTTGGGATAAGGTTCCAAATAAAATAATTTCATGTTTGTGACTGTATGTAGTCATTCTAACCATGACAATTTTATTTTAATTTTGGAAACCTTCTATTTTGAGGCTATTTCATGTGTTAATTATTAAAGAAATTAGCTTATAATATGAATTAAAAGCTGAATTTCCAGAATAAATATTATCAGAAAATCACGAAATACCTTTCATAATAACTATGATTTTGGAAGTGTTTGGAGATAGTGAACAAGTCATAGAAAATCTCGAAAATGTCCTTGGAAAATCCCGCATTGGTGCATTTTGACCATTTTGCCCTTTATAACACGTATGCCTTATAACCTAATATTAATAACTACGTCAGATAACATTAATGATTAAATCCTAAGTTAGCTCACTGGAACCTAATTAGAGTCGCCACCTAATGTTAACCTAGATCCAATTAGAAAAGGAGATTCGGGTTCGAGGGCTTGATATTTGACTTAATTAGGGTTCAATTACTTTCATTACCCAAGAAGTCGTTTTCCTCTACTTAGTTTAATTTCAGCTTATTACAAGTCGTTTTAACCTAAGTGCGTGAACTTCTGATATTTTTTATATTTTTTGACATTGTTTGATAGAAATTAAAAGTGAAATTGAAATTACCTAAACTAGGGTTCGGAGGCAGAATCAGGTCAAATTTTGTTTCCGTCCGTGCCACGGACCTAATGTTCGAGCCCACGGATCCTAGTTAACCTAGTTGTACAAAAAAGATGAATCGAAAAGAAAACAGAATTTTGAAAAGTCTTGGGCCACAGACAGGACGTCCGTGGCCCGGACATAAATTGAAAAACCCTAAATTTTGAAAATAAATTGTCCCGCCACCGTCTAGGGGCGTCCGGGCTTACGGACTGGGCGTCCGGGACCCTGGACATAGCATCCGTAGGTGCGGACCACCCTCGGACGGTGGCGCTTAGGTGGTTCCCGGTGGTGTTTTGGCTCAAAATTTATGGGTAGATACCTGAAAGATTATAAATGTTAATTGGGCAGAAGCAAAAACAAATGTTAATTCAGAAGCGGTAAAAAGTCAATTTGACTCCAAGTTTTAACACAAAGTAGTTAAAGTTGAACAAAGTCATAAAAATATGATTTCAACCTGTTTTACCTTCGGATTTAATGAGACTCTTCACATCGGGGATCTTTTGGTGCTTCGTTGACGTCGGTTCTGGATTGACTTCGAATTGAGCTTTGGGCTCCTTCTTCTTTATGCTGTTAAGGACGTGTTTCTTCTTCTTCTTTGTGTGTTTTTGTGTGTTTTTGGTGTTTGGAAGTTCAATGGGAGAAGAAAGGATGAGTTTATAGTGATTTCGGGGTGATTTCTACAGTGTTTCGGTATTGATTTGAAGCCTGGAAGTATAAAAACGTGGGGAGAAGGTTTGTGGATGTGTTATCTGACTTTGGAAGTGTTCTCCTCTACCCTAGTTTGTTTTTGGAAGGTCCTTTTATAGAAAGGGCATGGTCAAATTGATAGAACAAGATCTTTATCTAAAACCCTGATTTTGTGCTCTAAGGGAATCTGATTTTTTAGAATATGCTGCAGGCTGAGAAAAATTATAAAATTTTAACTGAAGGTAAAGAATGAGTTTTAGGAATTTTGAGAGTTTGAATCGGGTTATTTTGATCAATAACCGATTAGATAAAAATCTCACAATCGGGAATTTCCCATAATTCATAACTTATTATTGGAAAATCAAAATAACGAAATTCCAATGGCATTAGTCTCTAAAAACTATCCTATATCTTGTATTAAAATTTCATGACATTTTGATTTGATTTCGGTATTTTTCAGAGGAGAGAGAAAGTTGTATAAATGATTGAATTTCTCTTTTAAATTTTGGGCTAAGGTTCAAAATAAAATATTTTCAAATTTATGATTGTATGTAGTCATTCTAACCATGTGAAAATTTTATTTTAATTTTGGAAACCTTTTTATTTCTATTTTAAGGCTATTTCATGTGTTAATTATTAAAGAAATTAGCTTATAATATGAATTAAAAGCTACATTTCCATAATAAATATTATCATAAAATCACGAAATACCTTTCATAATGACTATGATTTTGGAAGTGTTTGGAGATAGTGAACAAGTCATATGAAAATAGAAAATCCCGAGAATGTCCTCGGAAAATCCCGCATTAGTGCATTTTGACCATGTTGCCCTTTGTAACAAGTATGCCTTAGAGACTATTCCGAGGGGGTTAAAATTTTGGGTATAACAGATTGCCCCCCGTCAACTAGGCTTTGTAATAAAGATGAAAAGTCTAGTTGATGCCTGAGTAATACCTCAAAATTTTGGATCTTAAAAGACCCTATATGCAGATTGTGTTGAGCTATTCTAAGACATTGACTACCTATGAGTGAGAATGAAAATGAAAAGATGTCAAGCGGTTCTAAGGCATTGACTACCTAAAAAATGAAGTAATATCAAGCGATTCTAGGGCGTTGACAACCTAAAAGATAAAGTAATGTCAAACGATTCTATGGTGCTGACAACCTAAAAGATGAAGTAATGTCAAGCGATTCTAAGGCGTTGACAACCTAAAAGATGAAGTAATTTCAAGCGATTCTAAGGCATTGACAACCTAAAAGATGAAGTAATGTCAAGCGATTCTAAGGCGTTGACAACCTAAAAGATGAAGAGATGTGAAGCGATTCTAAGGCATTGAAAATCTAAAAAAGTGAAATTGAAGTAATGTCGGACTATTCTAAGGTGTCGACTACCTATAAAGATGATATATGTCAAGCTATTCTAAGGTGTTGACTGCCTATAATGAATGAGATGATGTCAAGCTATTCTAAGCCCGACAACCTAAAGTGAATGAAATGATGTCAAGCTATTCTAAGGCGTTGACTACCAATAATGAATGAAATGACGTCAAGCTATTCTAAGGCGTTGACTACCTAAAGTGAATGAAATGATGTCAAGCTATTCTAAGGCACTAACTACCTAAAGTGAAATAAAGTATGCCGAACAGTGTCAGGAACCTGTAATGCGAATGTAGAAGTCATGCAGAAGAAGATGATTATGATGATATGCTGATGAAGATGACATGATGGTATTCTGATGATGCTCAGATGCTTCTAGGGATCGAAACCCGCCTAACTCAGTTGCTTATGAAGACCGAGATCCGACTAACACAGTTTCTTATGAAGACTGAGATCCATCTAACTCAGTTGCTTATGGAGACTAAGATCCATCTAACTCAGTTGCTTATGGAGATTGAGATCCATCTAACTCAGTTGCTTATGGAGACTGAGATCCATCTAACTCAATTGCTTATGGAGACTGAGATCCATCTAACTCAGTTGCTTATGGAGACTGAGATCCATCTAACTCAGTTGCTTATGGAGACTGATATCCATCTAACTCAGTTGCATATGGAGACTGAGATCCATCTAACTCAGTTGCTTATGGAGACTAAGATCCATCTAACTCAGTTGCACTGGAGACTGAGATCCATCTAACTCAGTTGCTTATGGAGACTGAGATCCATATAACTCAGTTGCTTATGGAGACTGAGATCCATCTAACTCAGTTGCTTATGGAGACTGAGATCCATCTAACTCAGTTGCTTATGGAGACTGAGATCCATCTAACTCAGTTGCTTATGGAGACTGAGATCCATCTAACTCAGTTGCTTATGGAGACTGAGATCTGTTCTACTCGGTTGCTTATAGAGACCAAGACCCGTTCTACTCGGTTGCTTATGGAGACCGAGACTCGTTCCACTCTTGACTAGGTTAACTGAGGAATGCAGTATGTTTGATGATACAAAGATGTGAAGTATGTTTTATGCAAATGATTGGGACAAAAAACAAATTGTCAAAGTTCCAAACATGGAAATGAAGAGGTTTACACGGGTATTACAAAATGAAATTGAAGTGCTTGTAAAGACTAAAAATTGTCCAAAGTAAGAAATTGCTAGAAATATGCCAACATGGCGATGATGTAGATTGAAAATTGTCCAAAGCAAGAATGGCGATGATGCAGATTTTTCCAAAGCAAGAAATTGCTAGGAATATGCCAAACATGGCGATGATGCAGATTTGTCGAAAGCATGGAATTGCTGGGAATATGCCAAACATGGCGATGATGCAGATTTGTCGAAAGAAAGAAATTGCTAGGAATATGCCAAACATGACGATGATACAGATTTGTCGAAAGCAAGAAATTGCTAGGAAATGCCAAACATGGCGATGATGCAGATTTGTCGAAAGCAAGAAATTACTAGGAATATGCCAAACATGGCGATGATGCAGATTTGTCCAAAGCAAGAAATGCTAGGAATAAACATGGCGATGATGCAGATTAAAAATTGTTCAAAGAAAGAAATTTGCTGGGAATATGCCAAACACGGCCATGATGAGATTATGAAACCGAAGTGTTTGAAGGAAAATTGTCCATGACAAGAAATTGCTGAAAAAGGTGCCAAACGTGGCAATATTTAAAGAAAATTCTATCTACTGAAAAGGAAAGTGAAATTATCATTTCCAGACTAAAGATTTCAGACTCGTAATTTATCTCCTAGGAGATGAACATGCCACTGGTGTGGTGTGATGTTTGATGTGGAGATCTCTTGAGTGGTGATCAAGGCTTATGACGGGTGATGGAATTTATGTGGAGGTGAAGGCTTACGAGGTGCCCGTGGTATATGATGTGGATGTAACACCCCATCCAACATTTACACACTTACAATAAACTGCAGCGGAAATACAACATCTTCACATTACTTAACTCGTTGGTGTTACACGCCGTTAGCCACCCACGTGGCTAACAAGGCTAATCCATATACATTGTACCGGTCTGATGGGCTAAATTCCCGAGCGACTATACATTGTTATTCCTTTACATTAACAACAACAACAACAACATACACCTTATCAACTATACCGAGTATTATAAACTGATGCCGACAACAATATCGGTCTTACTACTCCTACTGTATATATACACTTAAATGAATACCCATGTACAATGACTACCCGTCCTACTCTCGAACGGCTTCCAGCTCTCTGTACCTGAAATAGGAAAAGAAGAGAAGGGTGGCCCCCAAGGGGCTCAGCACCTTTGCTGGTATGGTAATCCCGCAGCCCACATGCTACCGGGCCACGCACAACTAATTGTCGTCTTAGCATGCGTTGATTATTTTTAAATCATACATGCAACTGTAAACACACAACACTTAGTCATTTCGCCTCAACGGGCTCAACAAACGGATAATTATCCTTACTTAATAAGTCACTCAAGGTATTCATCATCCCTAGAGTGTTTCTCCTCCAATGGAGCTACTTCCTTAATAGACGACGCATACCCTTAAATCGGGTTATCCTTAAACGCCTCTTATCACAAACTGGGATTCATATCCTTGATCCGCACACTCCATATTACACAACATATAACATACACTACATACAACACCTAACAACACTTCGCACGTTTCCACGTGCACAACATGATACCGTAATGGATATTGCATCACAACAAACACATAACATAACGGAAATGGTTCTCTTAGGAACCGACCCAAACATTGTTTACACACTGGTGAGCCTAGAGAATGTTGCCAGTCTCATGATAAGCTCGTTACATAACTCGTTACCGTCTCGTTAAATGAACGGTTAACTTAACACAAGGTGTCTCGGATATAGTGATCCAAGCACACCGAAACAAACATAACAATAGTATGCCCCTGTGGCCCGACGTGAGTCAGTAATAGCCTTGGTTAAGCTAAAGGGAAGGTTGGGAACCAAATTGGAAAACAACCATAACATACAGAGAGGATCGAACCTGCTATGACAACGACCCCCATACTCACACGCGTGGCCGGAACAGACCGGACTCCTCACTCCCCCATTAGCACTTGTTAGAAGTTCAACTTTGAACTTTATTAACATTCACAAACATTGGGTTAAGTCTTGTTAGACCTACACAAGGGAAGAGAGAGTCATACATTCACATACAAACATCACACACAAACATCACATAACCAACTCACGCATAGCCGTGGTTAGAACGTTCCTTAAGTCGGAAACGTTGTTACCGGATACCGTTCTCCTACGTTTACCTAATAGTGGTTAACTAGCCCTTCAAGCGCATCCGAGGTTACCGGTATCGGCACGTAAACGTACAATAACAATAACGACTGTAAACTCGTTTCATGATTTATCTCATAACGTGGCAACATACAGAAAAACACATTGGCATACAAGCCGGTGTAATCCGGTAGGACACAGGTTGCAAGAAAACCATACCTGTCACCGGAGTCCACTTAATCACGTCCATTTATGTACCTCGAGCAATTCTCGAACAACTGTTAACATCACATGTGTTTTCATTAACATCGGGGTTTGCTTGATTATTTAATGTCAATGCTTAATTTTTTTCCGTTAACTTAGTTACATAACTTAACATTTTTAACTTGTTTTACTCTCACATTTTAATACAACTTTTAGCCCATTTTATCGTCACTAAAACTCACCTACATGTCCTCAACATCCTTATAACAACATTACCTACCAATCCCCATCATCACATATCATTTCATAACCTTAAACCATGTTTTTGGTCCGACCGACCCACCGTCCGACCCACAGCTGGGTCGGTCCATTACAGAACCCTTTTACTTCCTTATAATCATGCCCGTCCGACCCACGTCCGACTCACTCGACTGGGTCGGACCATGTGCGAACATTTTCTTCCTTTGAAACTTGACCGACCGACCCATGTCCGACCCACCCTTTTGGGTCGGACCATTACCGAACACATTCCTAACATCTAACAGAGGCTCGACCGACCCAAACTGGGTCGGACCCCTGGGTCGGTCGCCTTCTAAACTTACCCAAACTTTACCAATTCTTCACCAAACTTCTCCTAAGGCATCTTAATGTTTCCTAACAACATTTGGTAACCTTATATCCACATACAACATCCACTAAACTCATCTTCTAACTCCTTAAACCTTTACTTATTTCCTTGTAAAAATCCTTAACACTTTCAACATTTGTACTAGGTTCCTAAATGGTGTTTCTCACCTATTATAACTACTATCCCAAAACACTTTCTTCTCATCTTAACATCATCTCTTAAGCATTATTTTCTTACTAACTAAATCTCCTTTTTACATCATACCTAAACATCACTTGTTCCTTGAACACCAACCTTACCTAAACCTTAAACAACTCCTCCAAGACTTTAATACATTCACAAACACACATTGAATTCCTAGAACTTCCAAGATAACACCTAAATCCTTGCATCACTCTAAATCACCTTAACACATGTTTTCTTCTCAAGTAAACATTTATTCACCTATAACACTTCCTAGTTCACCAAAACCACTTAAAACACTTAGAACTTCTCACACATTTTTCCAAATTTGGCCATAGCTTCTCTTGTATATACTCACATCCAAACACTTAGGTTTTTACCTTATTTCATTCAAAACACCTAAAATCCATCAAACACATTTTTATACACAAACTTCACACATTAAGCACTACATCACAATATAGTGCATAACTTAAATTGCTTGGCACTTAGGCCCTTAAATAACATGGCTCTTAGGCCCTTAAATTGCATAACCTTAAACACTGAATTTCCCACATAAATAATGCCTTTGACCTGCAAATACATACACCAAAACATATGTTCTTTTACTAGTCTCCTTGAGAACACTTTACTAGGTCACTCACCATTGGCTCCTTAGGTATTTTATCAAGCAAATCAAGCTCATTTTCCTAAGGCATTTAAACTACATTGAGATAGTTTGTTTACCTCTTTTTTTCCTCACAAACTTCTTTCTTGTTTCCTTGTAAAACCGGTGGGGTATTTGGTTGTTTGTCAACTTCTAAACATTATACAAACAACATAATGAGTATTCAAGCTTAAGCTCCATCTCATTGTAAACCCTAGGTTTACATTATTTCAAAGCATTAATGTAGTTGTTTTACCTTAATCTTTGGAGGGTGTTTGAATATCTATGAAGAGAGGACTCCACCTAGTCCTTGAAAGATTCAAATGGAGCTAGAACAAGGCAACACAAGGAGCTCCATTAATGAATATTTTCGGTCACACACAAAACATGGAGGAAACTTGATTTTTCTTAGAGATTCCTTACCTAGGAGCAAAGGAGATCAATAATATGTGGAAAGACAAGCTCAAGCTCCATCAATGGTGGAACTCCATGGCACCGAAATGGTGATCTTCAAATTTTGAGAAGATAGAAATGAAGAGCTTGATGAGGGGAAGAGAATGGTGGTGTTTGTTTTTGATTTGGTTAAGTGAGCTAGGTTTTACATGTGGTCAAAGGTGGACTTCCATGGTGGTGGTGCTGTTTTAACGTGAGAACAGAGGAAGAGAAGTGTGGAGCCGTGTGAACAAGGGAGGGAATGAGAGAATGAGATAGAATTTGCTTTTAAGAGATATTTGTAACTTATAAAGCAAATAGTACTTTACTTAAAGTTTTACTTTACTTATTTGATTTCTTTTACAACTTGGTGACTCACTACTACAAAAACCGGCCACCATTATGCCTAGGAGGGTATACTAGTCTTTGTTGACCAATTTAATTACTTATAACATTATATGTTACAAACTAGCTTATAAAAGTTACTATTCACAAACTAAGGCACATAGAAGTGAAATTTTTGATTTCCCACTAATATGGCCACCCAAATGTGATACTATATAGTACACATGTTAATTAAAGAGTAATGATGGACATTTAGCCATTCAAAACTCATTTACAAGACAATTTTTCAAAAACGTGCTTTAAGACTCCTTAAAGCACATTTTGTGTTTTAACTTGTTTTCAAGCTTGGTTTTCTTTAGTAATTGATTTAATATGTTCATTAACATATAAATAAGGTATAGGTATGACCATTAGGTCTTATACACATTTATCCCAAGCTTAGAGCACATTTTTGCTCATATTGACTTTAAGGTATTTTCTTATGTTTATTTGGTTTAACTGTCCACCAAAGTTTCTTAAGGAATTATTTAGCCTTATTAAATCATAATTAAATGTTATCAAGTCTTGGTAGGCTCTTTGGGTCCTAACCAAGTTCACTCATAGCTTAGAGCATGTTTTTGCTCAAACTGTGTCTTAATGCTTTATTGCATTTATTATGGTTTAAATTGTTCACTGATGTTACTAAGGCACTTTTTAGCCTTTACATACCATAATTTGATATTTAAACCACATATCAAGGTTTGGGGTATTTCAGTGGAGGTAAGGGCTTATGTGGGCCTGTGTGGTATGATGTATAGATAAGGGCTTATGTGGGCCTGTGGTGTGACAGTGTCTGTGGTGCTTAATGTTTAGGTTTCGAATGGTGTTGGCATAGAAATTGTTGGAACCAACAATTGCCCCCAGTATTTTCCTTTAGACAATCTGAGCTAGAGTTCATGGCAATCGATCGTTCCGATCGATTGCCCCCAGTATTTTCTTTGATTAAACATGCGAACAAGTCTCATCCTCACATGGTCAGGGATTATGTCTTGATGTGGTGCTTCTTAACCTACACTCGACGTGTTTGGTGTTTGCACTAATTTTCGTTTACGGTCACAACTTCTAGACCACTGAATTTGATATTTGATGGATTTACTCATTCGATCTGTTACTTTCACGTGATTAGATACACAATTACCAAGCTGGAAGTCTTTAAAGCTTATAACGTGGTCATGTGTGTGATGAAAGACAACGGGACCATGGAGGGATATTTGAGGTATGTGGAGTTAAAAGGGTGACTAAAGCTTCTCCTTGCTTCTTCTCTCTCGATTCATCTTCTTTTCTTGAAGTCGTCTAGCTGCTTCGTGCTGATGTTGTTTTCGAGCTTATGGGCTTGGACTTTTGAAACTGTTCTTTACGCCATTTCTCTTCTTTTTGTCATTTAGATTCGAGGCATTTCGGGTTTGCCTTTTTGTTTTATCCTTTCTTGACTTCACCTTCGGGGTTCATGTGTCTCCCCGATTTTGAGTTTCAAGAGCTGTTTTGATGTGAGCTCTATGGATCCTGTGTCACTCTGGGACCATTTGCGGATCACTTCATCATGCTGATAACGGCATTACACTTTGGACTGATGAGAACGTTATCTGAGAGTGGGCTCCTTGCTCCCTTGGTCACCGGGTTAGTTATTCATCACGGGCTGGCTTGTTTGTGGAGCTTTGTAATATCGAAAAGGGATGTATGAAAGGCTCAACGGGGGCCTAGGGTTTAATGTCAGGGTTCACAAGATTTTGGCTATCTGGTGCTGTACCTAGGTGCTTCGTCATTCCTGATAGTTGTGTATCCGTTCTTTGTTACTTTTTCACAGGTCTAAGCGTAAATTTATAAAGTATCTCCTTCGGTCGGAGTTATGCCGTTTACCTCACCTTTGAATGTGGTCTCACTGGAGTCATGTTGAAATACCCCAAACCTTAATGCGTTAATTAATCATATAATTATAATTTTCTAAGGCTAATTAAGTCCTTAAGATCATTGGTGAAGAAATGAAAACCAAAAAGAAAAAGAAAATGCGTAAAAGTCACAAAACGTGAAAACGTGTATTTAATTATTTTAGGAGGTACATAACCTTTATTAGGGTTATAAATATATTTGTATACCTTAATTACACATTAAGAACATGTGGGAAAAATTCCGGAAGAAAACGGATTCAAATAATGCGTTAAAACGCTAACGGAGTCTTAAAGCGCGTTTTTTCGAAAACCCGAAAACGTGACCTTAAACAGTTAAATGACCCCGTAAAAATAATAGTTGATTTTGTAACAATAATTAAACATTAATGGGAGTTAACAACCATTAAATTTAAGGAATGAGAAAATTCCGGAAAACGGTCCCGTTAGTGAATAGTGCTAAACCGGGTAAATAAACGAGCGTTTTCTGTTAAAAACGAAAAAACGCTCCAGCTTGTGACAAATATGTGGGCTGATTATAATTGTGAGACAGCCCTCTCACACACTCACATTTAACTAATTAGAAAGAAAAAGAAAGCAATAAGCAAAAATAAAAAGGTAGGCTCTCTCTCTCCTCCTCATTTTTTTTCTTTCCCTCTTCTCTTTCCTCCTTTTCCCCTTCTCCATCGTTCTCTCTTTCCCCTCCTGGTTGCAGCCGATTGTGAAGCTCTCCCCTCTCCTTCCATGGCTTCTCATCTTTCTCCTCATGCTCTAGCCAACTCCAAGCTCCAAATACAAAACAAATTACATATTTGGACTCTCCTCATCCTCCTCTACCTTTCCCTCTTTTCAGAATTTCAAAAGGATGAGTTTCATCTCCATGGGTTTTTCCCATTTGAAGAGAAAATGGCACCATTGTGGAGCTAGGAGTCTCCTCTTCCTTCTAAGGTAAAAATTCCCAAGAAAAAGTCATTTTTCCTTCATCTCTTGGTGTAATCGATTTTTCACCATTTTTGATACCTTGTTTTCTCCTTGTTCTTGAGCTCCAAATTGACCCTTCAATGGTGGAGTAATTTCCTTCTTGATTCAAGGGTGAGAATCCCTCTTAAAAGCTTCAAAAGGTAAACCCTAACTTTGTTTCTAGCCTTTGATTGAATTGAAATATTCCAAGGGTTTAGATAATTAATTGTGTATGTTTTGTGTTCTTGGATGTTGGGATGGAGTTTGGAAACTCCATACCCTCTTAACCGATTTTTGGAGGAGATGAGGAGCAAGAGGAAAATTAAGGAGAGACTTGTGAATTAAGGTAAGAAAACTACCTTGAACCTTGTTGTAATTGTTTTAGAGTTTGGGATGGGTAAACAAATTAATGAACCCAAGTTGTGGATTGAAATCTATGTTGGAAATGTGTTCAATTGATGTTAGAAGAGGTTTGTGAATTAATGTTGAATGGAGGGCCTTTAGAGCCAAATGTTTTGAGTTTGTGATTGATATTGTGGTTATGGAGTTTATGGTGATTGTATTGTTGTTGATGAATTTGAGGATTGTGTTAAGTGCTGTTAGGACCCTTGAAAGGGTGTGGCTAGATGAGGGATGAAAATGATGGAAATTGATGAGGATGAATGTGTAGAGTTTATGGGGAGGTTATGGCAAAATTTTGGTAGAAAATGAGTGTTTTTGACTCTTTGATTGGTGATGTTTTTGGTTGATTTTAATGGGTGTATGATGTGTTAAACCCCCGTGGAAATGTGTTTTCGATGGGCTATTTTGCTACTACAAGTTATGTATGTTTTGTGGGGGATTTGTGGCTTGGTTCTAGTTGTTTTCCGTAATGGATTTTGCAGTTTTCGGTATGTCCTAACATGTGTCCGAACATTGAAGTTCGGACATCATACGACGGAAAATTTTCAGAACTCTCGACTTATGTCCGAACATGCAAGGTCGGACGCATGTTCGGACCAACCTTTGTTTTTGCATAACTTTTTCGTTTGAACTCCGTTTTGAGTGCCGTTTGCGGCGTTGGATTCCTCTTTTCAAGTACTATCTGTTTTGACATGTTTTGGCATATGTTTAGGTATATTTTGATTTGAAAATGACCAATAATCTTTTGAACCCCAATTTTGCTCTATAAGTGTGCTTGAGCCTTCTAATGATGGGGGATTGGATGGTAATGGTTTTGGATGATGTTAGGCCTTGTTTTGGTGACTTATAAAGGTCCTAAGAAATATAAACAAGTGTTGGAAGTGAGTGAGTAAGTTAAGGAATTAAGTACGCTAAGTTAAACCGAAATAACGGGATAACGGGGTAAGTACGGGAGTAGCAATTATGTGCATACCATAGTGCCTTATATTAATTGAACCATTTGACATGTAAATAGTGATTCAAGAGTAAGACATGAGGAACAAGTATGAACCGAGGAGCATGAGAACCCCCGGTAAAGATAAACCCATGGTGAAAGGTATGGTTTTCTTGCAACCTGTGTCCTACCGGATTACACCGGCTTGTATGCCAACTTGTTTTCTGTGGGTTTGCCACCTTGCAAGATAAAGCATGAAATGAGTTTATAGTAATTCATTATTGTGGCGTAATTAATTCCGATACCGTTTAACCTTAATTATGTGTCAAATAATAGTTAACCGACCTTAGGTTCACATAAGAGAATCGGTATTCGGGATAAACGTCCCAACCCACGGGAACGTTCTAACTACGGCTATCCGTGCGTTAGGGTATGTTGTGACTTTGTGTGATGTATGTGACTTGTTCAGTATGTTGTTGTTATTGGATACTGTTATCCGTGTTGTTGAAATGGGATGTGACTTTCCCTGATGTATCTAACCGAGTTAGTAACACTGTGTGATGTATGTATGTGATAAGTTCCATAAAGGAACCTCTAACTAATAAGTATATGTTATGTATGGTGAGGAATCCGGTCGTTCCGGTCGCGCGTGTTGTTTGGGAGTTGATGTATATATGTGAGTTAACTCCCATTCTGTTATGTTAGGGTTGTTTATCCTTCTTGGATGTTCGACCTCCCACTAGCTTAGCCAAAGCTTACCTACCCGACCTCCACATCGGGCTAGGAGGGAAATTATGTATAATGTTGGTAGGGTGTCGATGCCTAAGTTCGCTTCGACTCCCTCTTTGTTATGTTACGGCGGTGTTCTTCCTCCTGGAATTACAACCACCCACAAGCTTAACCAAGGCTTACCTACCTCATCACTATTGGAGTTAGGGGGAAATTATGTATGTTGTGATCGGTCCTATGTGAGGCCGCCACTCAAGTAAAGGAAATGTATGTATGTTGTGCTCGGGCTTATATCACCCCGGCATTCCCTAAGTAGAGTTATATCCTCTCAGAGGAGAGAAATTAAGTTGAGTATGTTATAAAGTGAAATGTGTTGTAATTGAGTGTGTGTGCTAATTTGTGTTTGTGCCCTATTAATGGATGTTTGCTTATAAGCATGATACGTGTGAGTTTGTGCATGTTTGAAATAAAATCAACCGCATGCTAAGACGACAAATAGTTGTGCGTGGCCCGGTAGCATGCGGGCTGCGGGATTACCATACCAGCAAAGGTGCTGACCCCCTTTGGGGCCCCCATACTTTTCAGGTATTATGGAGCTGGCAGCCGTTCGAGAGTGGGACGGGTTGTTAGTTGTATACGGACAGTTCATTTAAATGCTTATGTATTGTAGGAGTAGTAAGACCGAAATTGTTGTCGGCATTAGCTTGTTAATACTCGGTACAGTTGTAATGTAAGTGCATAATGATTGTTGGACATGGAACGGGATTATGTGTAGTTGCTCGGGAGTTTAGTTCATCAGACCGGTACAATGTATGTATGTTAGCCTTGTTAGCCACGTGGGTGGCTAACGGCGTGTAACACCAAGGAGTTAAGTTATGTTATGAGTTATGATTTCCGCTGCAAGGTATTGTTAAGGGTGTTGCTAGTAGTTGGGGTGTTACAAAAGTGGTATCAGAGCGAAGTATCGCTCTGATGACTGAAATACCGAGCTTAGGAAGTACCGAGTTAAGAGTTTAGTACTTTGGGTTAAGGGTTGAGTGATAGCGTGAGAAGTACGCTAGTTGGGGAACACCAGTGTGTACTGGATACCTACGGTATCCATCCCGCCCTCCACAAACCCTATAATACAACTTGAAAGAACGCCAGAGAGATGAAAGTCATCTCTTACTCGGGAAAACCCGATCTGGCTGTTACTAAGTATCCTTATAAGTACGGAGAACCTGTCACACGGTAGATCCAGAAAGGTGTGAATCCCGAAGACGGTCTCCATTTTAACAATATTAACCGCTCTTGTTAGCGAAAATGAAGAATCTTATGCATAAGAGAATGGAATTTCCAGCACCCTGGGTCAACATGCGAAGCAGTCGAGGACAACCAGCTTGCAAGCACTAACCGTGCAACAGTGGAGAAGTGAAGTAGTAGAACCCGAGACGAGTGTCTACGGGACTACAATGTTAACTAATACACCAACGGAATACCAACCGGTTAAGGAACTACAACGTAGTATGAGGAGGATACAATGCTAATTAAAAGGGGTCTCCCAGAACGGGAAACACCCTAGTTGATGGTTATCATGTGAAGACAGTGAGAGGTACCCCGAAGATTGTTGTTAGGACTGTAAGATCAGGTAAGGGCCAGCAAGGCCACTGATGTTAGAGCGGGCGAAAGCAGTACCGCAATCAATGTGTATTGAACCGATAACCAGATTGCATGGCGCACTTGCTATGGCAAGTGCTGCTATAACAAGGCTGTACGGGAAATTTTAAACAATTACCGGTACTTAGTAAAGTACCATGAAGTTAAGTGGGGTTCATAACCGTGGAAGGGCTTATTAGCCTGACCTCAGTGCTTGGAAACACACCAGTCAGCAGGAAGCTAGACTTGGATAAGGCAAGAAACGTTGTAAAACCACGGAAATTTTTTTTCTTTAAACCTAAAATCATTTTCTGTCAAACTCTTTTCAAAACCATTTTCTTTCAAACCCATGTTCTTTCAATTCTTCTTTTCTTAGAACCAAACCAGAAGACCTACGCGGGCCTCAGTGCCACATGGTAGGTAAGTTTTACCCAGTTACTTTTAAATAACCGGATGGGAACCGGTAAACCCAAGGGTAACAACCCGAAATGGAGTGAGTTCATAATAATACAACAGTGGATACACTTCCCTGGATTAAGTTCGGGAAGCATGGAATGCATATTATCACAGGATAATATAAGAGGAGTTGACAACAGAATACTTCACCTAGGCGTGTGACGGACACTACGAGTGTACCAACAGTAATGTGGGACGACCGCACTCCGATAGGAGCTTGTGGGCCTGACAAACCTTCTTATGGGTAGTCGGGTAAGTAGCAATGTATCTGCAGGATACCCCACGTATGTATACGAGTGGAGTCTAGAACACGGGAAGTAGTCGACTCCATACTACGGTCCGAAGTAAAAGTCAAGCAAGAGCAATGGATTACATCAAATGGTTGAAGTAAAGGAACCCAGTCAAGTTAAGGAAGACTAAGGGAAATTAGTAAATTCATTTTAAGGAAATGTTAAAGGTGAACAAGTGCGAAGTGCACTGGTTAGTAAGTAAAGACGTGGGATATGTCATAAGGAACCGGAAGGACGAAACATATAGCTGGAGTAAGTACCCAGCCTAAGTATGGTGAGGCAGATGCCTACTATGGATACGTTGATGTGCAATGAACGGGATGACTCCTGAGATGATCACTAGAGATATCAATCTCACTAAGAACGCGGGGGGAAGTAGTAAATTAAACGTACCAATAGGTGCAAGCCAGATGTAATGGCACAACCTAGTAACACCCAGGAACTATCCTTAGAAGGGTGGTTGGATCAACAATGGTTGAACGAGATAACGTAATGAAAACGCAAAGACTGAAACTAACAGTCGTCAGGAGGAAGTCTAACATCCTTAAGGGGAATACCATGAAAGGAACAATCACCTTGTCATGGAAATCAATGCAACCTATAGGCCATGTAATATTATACGGAGAAGTGAATGTGTAAGAATAGCCTACTATGAGCAGAGCTCGAGGCAGTAAGGCTATTGAGCCACAAGTAGAATGTGTTAAGAAGATGTTATTGATCACAAAAGTTTATGTTATATAAGTAAGTAAGCGGATAACGAACCACTGCTTAAAGTGTGGGGACACCTCTTGATATTGTGAGACCGCAACAGCGGTAGTTATGTGAAGTAAATTCAGAGAATGTGTTAAGAGTTGACCATGTTGTTACTACGAAAAGAAGTATTCGTACCAGTGGTGCAGACTGAAAGGGTGATAAGCCTAATGGCAACCACCATAGGTGTGGGATGCTAAATGTGTAATGAACAACACTCAAGGAGCATAAAGACTCGAAGGATAGAGTATTCAGCAATCAGCCAAACAAGTGGCGAAACACAGTGTAATGGCAGAAGCTAATATAATAGCGGTTGTAGTGTAAGTTAACGTTATACAATGAGTAAGAGCACGGTGCGCAGTAAGCGACCGTTGTATAAGTATTGTTAAATAATAATGTGGCAAATAAGACCAGTTATGAGTGAAACTCAATGGACATACAAGTAAATGATGATAAACAGACTGGGCAATAAGCCAGTAGTTGATACTATGAGATAATGAAAACAGTGTGAATTCCTATTGCTATCGCATAAGAGATTTACTGTCAAGAGTTTATGCCTCTGCACTCTGTATGACTGAGTGTTTTGGTATTGCGCTTGCGCGGTAATGATCGAGTGAGATAGCTAGGAAGTTTTGACAAATGTTAAAGGGGATAGAAGAACAAGACTTATGGTGTGATAAAACCGATCCATAAGACAAGCACGGTCGTACCAATCAGAAGGTACTTGGTTGGCATAAGTGACTACAGTAACACGATTATTAAACACCGGTATGGAATATACCTCAAGTGTTGGGAATAACCGACAGAGTACTACACCACAGGTCGTAGCTCAAACGTAATCGACGGTAAGTCAGAAGAAATTAAGTAAATCAGTGGGGAATACAGTAAATTATTATGGAAGTAGATAGTAAGTTTGTAACTCACCGAGTTCGCTCATGGTAAGTGATACCACGCGTCGGTTGAGAAATCATTATTACCAAGATGAAGGTGATAATCGAAGATATACAATACAGTAAGAATAATGTATGGGGCAAACTAAGCTTTAAATTATCAAGAGTTGCGCAGTAGAAACTGGTGAACCAGTGATTCAAATATTGAATGCGAATAGTGAACATGAGTGAATGGCAAATTAATGATGCCTAAAAGCCTCACAGGCCAGAATCGAAACCAGTTAAGAGTTAAAACAAACTCTAGTGAGAATTCTCGGTTATGGACTAAACCGCCCATATGGCTAAGATCCTCAAACCAGAACACATGGTGTAATAGACCTGTGGAGATAAAACACTTCACGACGGTAGACCGTTATAAACCAGTGATTAAGTGATTGATTACGTGGGCGTAATCCCTTTTAAGGGGGAGAGCGCAAACCGTTTAGTATGTTTTACCGTACAAGTGTACGTGAACTATGGTGTGCATAGCACAAAATAATTTGTTTTGATGATTGGTGTATGTGTTACATAAACATACACATTCATTCATGGTTAATTGTGGTAATTACGCACAGAAGATGCGAATACCCTTGTGATAAGTGTGTTTATTGTGTTAACGGATGTGTGTGGAAGTATAAGTATAAGGGAGTAAAAACTCCCGGGGAACTATAACCCCGACAGCATATGTTCATATGACACCAAATGTAATATTGTGTATCATATTTTGATAAAAATATATATATGGATATATGTATATATACAGTATCGTGATTTATGAAGAGGTATGACACCAACGTAGAACCTAGTGAGAATTAAATTCCCTAGGTAACTTGATTTAAATAAATCCGGAAGTTGGTTGATGGACATAGTTCCACCCTTGGAGATGTAATGATTACGACTAGATGGATTAGAAGATAGAAAATGGTACATGCTTGAATTAGTTGTTGTTTGAAAATGAAGTGGGAGGTGAAACTTGATTATCATGAGATCAAGGGAAGCCGAACACAAATTGGGGTGGAAAGATAGTTCAACTCTGATGCTGATCACATTAGGGTTGGATGATTCTTGAAACTCCCTATAAGTGGTCACAAATAATCACATCAAGAATACGATGCAGTTAACAATAATTGGACTTGGAGTTGTATTGAATTTTCAAAGGAATTTTAATGCGTGGTTTCAGATTTTCAATTGGTATTTTCAAGACTTCAATTAATATTTTTTTAAGATTCTTAAGTGGTATTTTCAAAGGAAGGACTACCTTTATGTGACCTCGTGGAGGATTTTCAACTTGTATCCTTCCAATAAAGGATTTCATTATACTTGACCTCATAGAGGGTATTTTCCTACTACTTGCTCACGAGCTGAGGACGTATGAGCCTTTGTCTTAGGACCGGTGACATGAGAAGTATATTTTAAAGATGTATGCAATTGTTTTGATCTCCCAAAGGAACGGGGACCAAAGTGTCCATCGCGACCGGTTCTGCGGGATCACAGTGTATATGTACTCTACATGGGTCTCGAACTCATGAAGAGATGGAAAAGGAATTTCTGGTTGATATACATGCTATGACATGTTGTGTGGTATGTGTAGTAATTATTATTTTGGACCTTGAGTCCTAATGTGATTGAATTCCGAAAGTGTTATGTTACCTAGACCATGTGTCTAAAGGTTGTTATGTTATCAAGACCTAAGAGTCTAAATGTTGCTATGTTACCCAGACCTAAGAGTCTAAGGGTTGTTATGTATGTGCAAATGTTGTTAAGGTACCCGAACCAATAAGTCCGAGGATACTATGTAAGTATGTTATGTTATGTTATGTATGTATGGATGTGGATGTGTTACCCGGACTGTTTAGTCCGAGGATGTGATATATAGTATGTTGGAGTATGGAAGTTTTGTTATGCAAGTAATCCCTGTGTTCTAATTCAAGGGATGCTAGGGAAGTGTGAACTTCGAGGACGAAGTTCTTTTAAGGGGGGTAGATTGAAATACCCCAAACCTTAATGCGTTAATTAATCATATAATTATAATTTTCTAAGGCTAATTAAGTCCTTAAGATCATTGGTGAAGAAATGAAAACCAAAAAGAAAAAGAAAATGCGTAAAAGTCACAAAACGTGAAAACGCGTATTTAATTATTTTAGGAGGTACATAACCTTTATTAGGGTTATAAATATTTTGTATACCTTAATTACACATTAAGAACATGTGGGAAAAATTCCGGAAGAAAACGGATTCAAATAATGCGTTAAAACGCTAACGGAGTCTTAAAGCGCGTTTTTCGAGAAAACCCGAAAACGTGACCTTAAACAGTTAAATGACCCCGTAAAAATAATAGTTGATTTTGTAACAATAATTAAACATTAATGGGAGTTTAACAACCATTAAAATTTAAGGAATGAGAAAATTCCGGAAAACGGTCCCAGTTAGTGAATAGTGCTAAACCGGGTAAATAAACGAGCGTTTTCTGTTAAAAAACGAAAAAACTCCAGCTTGTGACAAATATGTGGGCCGATTTTAATTGTGAGACAGCCCTCTCACACACTCACATTTAACTAATTAGAAAGAAAAAGAAAGCAATAAGCAAAAATTAAAAAGGTAGGCTCTCTCTCTCTCTCTCCTCCTTTTTTTTTTTTTCTTTCCTCTTCTCTTTCCTCCTTTTCCCCTCTCCATCGTTCTCTCTTTCCCCTCCTGGTTGCAGCCAATTGTGAAGCTCTCCCCTCTCCTTCCATGGCTTCTCATATTCCTCCTCATGCTCTAGCCAACTCCAAGCTCCAAATACAAAAAAATACATATTTTTGGACTCTCCTCATCCTCCTCTACTCTACCTTTCCCTCTTTTCGGAATTTCAAAAGGATGAGTTTCATCTCCATGGGTTTTTCCCATTTGAAGAGACTGGCACCATTGTGGAGCTAGGAGTCTCCTCTTCCTTCTAAGGTAAAAATTCCCAAGAAAAAGTCATTTTTCCTTCATCTCTTGGTGTAATCGATTTTTCACCATTTTTGATACCTTGTTTTCTCCTTGTTCTTGAGCTCCAAATTGACCCTTCAATGGTGGAGTAATTTCCTTCTTGATTCAAGGGTGAGAATCCCTCTTAAAAGCTTCAAAAGGTAAACCCTAACTTTGTGTTCTAGCCTTTGATTGAATTGAAATATTCCAAGGGTTTAGATAATTAATTGTGTATGTTTTGTGTTCTTGGATGTTGGGATGGAGTTTGGAAACTCCATACCCTCTTAACCATTTTGGAGGAGATGAGGAGCAAGAGGAAAATTAAGGAGAGACTTGTGAATTAAGGTAAGAAAACTACCATGAACCTTGTTGTAATTGTTTTAGAGTTTGGGATGGGTAAACAAATTAATGAACCCAAGTTGTGGATTGAAATCTATGTTGGAAATGTGTTCAATTGATGTTAGAAGAAGTTTGTGAATTAATGTTGAATGGAGGGCCTTTAGAGCCAAATGTTTTGAGTTTGTGATTGATATTGTGGTTATGGAGTTTATGGTGATTGTATTGTTGTTGATGAATTTGAGGATTGTGTTAAGTGCTGTTAGGACCCTTGAAAGGGTGTGGCTAGATGAGGGATGAAAATGATGGAAATTGATGAGGATGAATGTGTAGAGTTTATGGGGAGGTTATGGCGAAATTTTGGTAGAAAATGAGTGTTTTTGACTCTTTGATTTGGTGATGTTTTTGGTTGATTTTAATGGGTGTATGATGTGTTAAAACCCCGGTGGAAATGTGTTTTCGATGGGCTATTTTGCTACTACAAGTTATGTATGTTTTGTGGGGGATTTGTGGCTTGGTTCTAGTTGTTTTCCGTAATGGATTTTGCAGTTTTCGGTATGTCCTAACATGTGTCCGAACATTGAAGTTCGGACATCATACGACGGAAAATTTTCAGAACTCTCGACTTATGTCCGAACATGCAAGGTCGGACGCATGTTCGGACCAACCTTTGTTTTTGCATAACTTTTTCGTTTGAACTCCGTTTTGAGTGCCGTTTGCGGCGTTGGATTCCTCTTTTCAAGTACTATCTGTTTTGACATGTTTTGGCATATGTTTAGGTATATTTTGATTTGAAAATGACCAATAATCTTTTGAACTCCATTTTTGCTCTATAAGTGTGCTTGAGCCTTCTAATGATGGGGGATTTGGATGGTAATGGTTTTGGATGATGTTAGGCCTTGTTTTGGTGACTTATAAAGGTCCTAAGAAATATAAACAAGTGTTGGAAGTGAGTGAGTAAGTTAAGGAATTAAGTACGCTAAGTTAAACCGAAATAACGGGATAACGGGGTAAGTACGGGAGTAGCAATTATGTGCATACCATAGTGCCTTAATATTAATTGAACCATTTGACATGTAAATAGTGATTCAAGAGTAAGACATGAGGAACAAGTATGAACCGAGGAGCATGAGAACCCCCGGTAAAGATAAACCCATGGTGAAAGGTATGGTTTTCTTGCAACCTGTGTCCTACCGATTACACCGGCTTGTATGCCAACTTGTTTTTCTGTGTGTTTGCCACCTTGCAAGATAAAGCATGAAATGAGTTTATAGTAATTCATTATTGTGGCGTAATTAATTCCGATACCGTTTAACCTTAATTATGTGTCAAATAATAGTTAACCGACCTTAGGTTCACATAAGAGAATCGGTATTCGGGATAAACGTCCCAACCCACGGAACGTTCTAACTACGGCTATCCGTGCATTAGTGTATGTTGTGACTTTGTGTGATGTATGTGACTTGTTCATATGTTGTTGTTATTGGATACTGTTATCCGTGTTGTTGAAATGGGATGTGACTTTCCCTGATGTATCTAACCGAGTTAGTAACACTGTGTGATGTATGTATGTGATAAGTTCCATAAAGGAACCTCTAACTAATAAGTATATTTATGTATGGTGAGGAATCCGGTCGTTCCGGTCGCGCGTGTTGTTTGGGAGTTGATGTATATATGTGAGTTAACTCCCATTCTGTTATGTTAGGGTTGTTTATCCTTCTTGGATGTTCGACCTCCCACTAGCTTAGCCAAAGCTTACCTACCCGACCTCCACATCGGGCTAGGAGGGAAATTATGTATAATGTTGGTAGGGTGTCGATGCCTAAGTTCGCTTCGACTCCCTCTTTGTTATGTTACGGCTGTTCTTCCTCCTGGAATTACAACCACCCACAAGCTTAACCAAGGCTTACCTACCTCATCACTATTGGAGTTAGGGGGAAATTATGTATGTTGTGATCGGTCCTATGTGAGGCCGCCACTCAAGTAAAGGAAATGTATGTATGTTGTGCTCGGGCTTATATCACCCCGGCATTCCCTAAGTAGAGTTATATCCTCTCAAAGGAGAGAAATTAAGTTGAGTATGTTATAAAGTGAAGTGTGTTGTAATTGAGTGTGTGTGCTAATTTGTGTTTGTGCCCTATTAATGGATGTTTGCTTATAAGCATGATACGTGTGAGTTTGTGCTGTTTGTTTGAAATAAATCAACCGCATGCTAAGACGACAAATAGTTGTGCGTGGCCCGGTAGCATGCGGGCTGCGGGATTACCATACCAGCAAAGGTGCTGACCCCCTTTGGGGGCCCCCATACTTTTCAGGTATTATGGAGCTGGCAGCCGTTCGAGAGTGGGACGGGGTTGTTAGTTGTATACGGACAGTTCATTTAAATGCTTATGTATTGTAGGAGTAGTAAGACCGAAATTGTTGTCGGCATTAGCTTGTTAATACTCGGTACAGTTGTAATGTAAGTGCATAATGATTGTTGGACATGGAACGGGATTATGTGTAGTTGCTCGGGAGTTTAGTTCATCAGACCGGTACAATGTATGTATGTTAGCCTTGTTAGCCACGTGGGTGGCTAACGGCGTGTAACACCAAGGAGTTAAGTTATGTTATGAGTTATGATTTCCGCTGCAAGGTATTGTTAAGGTGTTGCTAGTAGTTGGGGTGTTACACATGTAAAAATGACACGCTTGTTCACTCATGGTTTTTTCACTCAAGACACTCTCGTGAATTTCACTCAGAGACTAGTTCACACGTTTAAACCAAAGATTAAAGACGACGATCCTGAGCTCATTGCCCCTAGTATTGATTTGGGGTTTATGACAACACTTAACAGATGTAGAATTTAGACCGCTTTGGATTATTTGGATGTTCTGTGACGGTGTTTTGGACGGACATGTTCACCCTTTTGGAAGAAAAAGACGAATCGTCTTGTTCTATTGCCAGAAGATGATGGTTTCATGTGCCTTTATCAAAGACATACTCAACCATTTTTTTTTTTGTTTTGTTAGAAAAAGCATTTATTTACGAAACATTTGTACATGACTTTCTTAAAGATGTGAAGGATGCAAAATCTTTATTAATGGCAAATAAATTGAACAATACTAAGTACATACATTGAAAGCTACTCAAAGTATACTAAAAAGGAAAACTGAATGGAAAGAAATTTTCTAAAGTCTAAACTAAGAACTGTGAATTTAAAGTGATTTCTAACAAAAACGTTCTCCTAAATACCGTCGCATTGAAATCCCTGGTCAAGGAGATCCTGGATCGTGTGCCTCAAAGCCTTGCGTTCATCGGTGACGTGGCCGGGTAATTGGTGGTACTAGAAAAACTAGCTTAGATTCCTTCCTTTCTGAGGGACCCCAGGCGGGGGGTGAGAGGTTGTAGTATGTTTCGCTCTTGGAGCTTTTTAAAAGCCTGGCTCAACGGTTGGCCAATGTTTGTGAACTCTCTCAGACAGAGTTTCTTTCTAGGTGGCTCTGATGCTCCAATGGCCCAACCTGACTCTCTTAGCCATCGAACGGTGTTTACCTCATGCTGTCTGGTTCTCTTTTGGATGCCTCTTTGGATGCAAGCTGCTGTCCTTGAACCATTTCCGGTGTTTTCTGAGTTCCCAAGCGTTAACTCTCCCTTATGGATCATTTCATCTAGGACACCAACTTGTCCCATCAGCAAGTCGAAATTAGGAAAGTATGTGAATTTCAGCTTGTCATTGTATTGCTTCTGCATATTCTTGATTACCATTCGGATTTGCTTCTGTTCGTCCATCTTTGTGAGCATAGCAGCTGCCTTCGTCCTCCAACGCTTGACGAAGTCGGTCATTGATTCACCTTATGTTTTCGTGTGCTTGCAAGCTCAGCCCTGGTGACTCCAAAACTTCTAGCGTACTCAAAATGATACAGAAAAGCTTCAGAGACCTCCTCGTAGGTCTTGGTATTCATCCTTCGAGTTATGTACCAACGCTGAGGAGTCTCATCAAGATAGCGAGCAAATACCTTGGCCTTCTGCATATCGTTCAGCATAAGGATGGACATTTCTCTATCGAACATTGCCAAATGAAGCTGTGGGTCAGAGGAACCCTTGTACAGAGGAAGTGTTGGCAACTTCAACTTTGGCGGGAGATCAACCTTGGGATACAATCCAGTGGAAAAGTAATAAAACTGGCTGGCTTGTTGGCCTTCTCCATGCGCTTAGTTTTTTCAGCATTTCATCGAATTCTACGACTAACTGGGCATCCGTATTGATGTAATTCCTCTTCTGTCATTTTTGGGATTTGGGCCTACCTGTCTTTAAAGTGCCGTCTATCAGAAAACGAAAGAGGATTGGCTGAAAGGGCCGCAAAGAAGTTTTAGGTTAGAAGTTTTTTGGGCTGCGAGAAAAACACATGAGCTGGAATGTTTTTGAAGATTACGGGTAGGCACTAAGGCCCGAATGAGTTGGAAGAGAGACACATGGGCCGGTTGAAGATTGTGGGTAGGTACTAAGGCCCGAATGAGTTGGAAGAGAGACACATGGGCCGGAATGATTCATAAGCTGTGAACTAACACCTAGGCCAAAATGTTTGATGAATGTGCCTCTCGGGCCGGAATGTTGTGAGAATTGGACACTTGGGCCAGAATGTGTTTGCGCTAGAAATAAGGCGTATGGGCCGAAATGATTTCTAAACCATGTTCTAGGTGTGAATTGGTATTTGGCCGAGTAATTAAGGTTAGGCCTAAAAGATGACACCTATGTTTAGGATCTTGGGTCAAAGCCCGAGTGAAAAGTCTTCCTAGGCTAGAACGGGCCTTGAAGTGAAAGGCTTGATGAATTTTCATGGATTGCTTTAGCTGAACTTGTTTTTCGTGGGCCTAGAACTAAACTAATAATTTAAATTGGGCTGAAGAGAGAAATCACCTAAGTCCAAAATTTTGGGCCGAAGCCCAAATGACTCACATATTAAACGAAACAGGGCCTCTGGGCTGCAAACAGATAGAGCTGCCAATTCGGGTTGGGCTAGGTTGATGTAGGAGAAGCTCCTATCAATATCTAGGCTGGGTAGTGGGCGATCATACAGCAAACAAGGCCCACACAAATTCAACATGTCCTCACTAGACGTTTAAATCAAACCGGGTATGGATCGATCCGGAGAGGTGCTTGGGGCATGGGCCCAGGTCACCACAAAGGAATAGGGCTTGCACGCTATTCTCTTTGGGCTTCCCCACTTTTTCACATCACCTGAAGGTGTGCGTCTAAGGTCGGGTCTTCGAATGACCAAACAAAGTTACGTAAGGACATTGCCAAGAAAACGCTTGGGGCTAAAGCCCAGGTATTAAGGGGATGTGGTTAGACGACATCCTCCTTTTTTCCCCCGCTTATTCACATCACCTAAAAGGTGTGAGTCCCTGACAGGGGACCCTCACATGGGTCCCGGGGTGAAATCAGCTTGCGTGGACCCTCGCTGTCATATGATGCAAAGGTGCAGAAAATTAAAGTGCGCACGAAGTAAACAAACAATGTAATAAAGCCATAAATAAACAATTTCGAGTTAAACCCTCTTTCTTAAATTAAACAAGTTAATATTAAGAAGTTGTCCCCAGCAGAGTCGCCAGTCTGTGAGCCTAGATTTTTAAAACCCTATCCTAGGTTGATTTATATTGATTGGGATCTAGTCGGGTTTTAGGTCCACTTATAACCTAAGATTAATAACTATGTCTATAACATTAATTTTAAACCCTAAGTTAGCTCACTGGAACCTAATTACAGTCGCCACCAATTTAAACCTAAATCAAATTAGGAAGGAGATTCGGGTTCGGGGGCTTGATATTCGACTTATTAGGGTTCAATTACTTCACATTACCTAAGAATCATTTTTGCCTCTACTTGGTTTAATTACGGCTTATTACAAGTCGTTTTAACCTAAGTGCACGAACTTTTGATATTTTTTATATTGTTTTGACATTTTTTGACAGAAAATAAAAGTGAAATTGAAATTACCTAAACTAGGGTTTCGGAGGCAGAATTAGGTCAAATTTTGTTTCCCGTCCATGGCCACGGACCTAATGTCCGAGCCCACGGACCCAAGTTAACCTACTTGTACAGAAAAAGTCGAATCGAAAAGAAAATAGAATTTTGAAAACTCCGGGGCCACGGACAGGACGTCCGTGGGCCCAGACATAAATTGAAAAACCCTAAATTTTGAAAATAAAATTGTCTTGCCACCGTCTGGGGCGTCAGGGACCCCGGACATAGCGTTCGTGGGTGCGGACCACCATTGGACGACGGCGTTTTGGTGGTTCCGGCGGTGTTTTTTGGCTCAAAATTTAAGGGTAGATAGCCTGAAAGATTCTAAACACGTTAGTGATTGAAAGTTTTCGATTTGAATTGAAATTAAACATGAAACTTAGCAAACAAGTTATTGGGCCGAAGCGAAAACAAATGTTAATTCAGAAGTGGTAAAAAATCAATTTGACTCTAAATTTTAACACAAAGTATTTAAAGTTGAACAAAGTCATAAAAATATGATTTCAACCTGTTTTACCTTTGGATTTAATGAGATTCTTCACATCGGGGATCTTTTGGTGCTTCATTGACGCCGGTTCTGGATTGACTTCGAATTGAGCTTCTGGCTCCTTCTTCTTTTTGCTTTTAAGGACGTGTTTCTTCTGTTTTTGTGGTGTTTTTGTGTGTTTTTGGTGTTTGGAAGTTCAATGGGAGAAGGAAGGATGAGTTTATGGTGATTTCGGGGTGATTTCTGTAGTGTTTCGGTATTGATTTGAAGCCTGGAAGTATAAAAAACTGGGGAGAAGGTTTGTGGATGTGTTCTCTGACTTTGGAAGTGTTTTCCTCTGCCTTAGTTTGTTTTTGGAAGGTCCTTTTATAGAAGGGCATGGTCAAATTGATAGAACAAGATCTTTATCTAAAACCCTGATTTTGTGCTCTACGGGAATCTGATTTTTTAGAATATTCTGCATGCTGAGAAAAATTATGAAATTTTAACTGAAGGTAATAATGATTTTTAGGAATTTTGAGAGTTAGAATCTAGTTATTTTGATAAATACCGATTAGATAAAAATCTCACAATCGGGAGTCTCCCATAATTCATAACTTATTATTGGAAAGTCGAAATAACAAAATCAAATTCCAACTGCATTAGTCTCTATAAACTATCCTCTATCTTGTATTAAATTTTCATGATATTTTGATTTGATTCCGGTATTTTTCAGAGGAGAGAGAAATTGTAAAAATGATTGAATTTCTCTTTTCAATTTTGGGCTAAGGTTCCAAGTAAAATAATTTCAGATTTATGACTGTATGTAGTCATTATAACCATGTGACAATTTTATTTTAATTTTGGAAACCTTTTTATTTCTATTTTGAGGCTATTTCATGTGTTAATTATTAAAGAAATTAGCTTATAATATGAATTAAAAGCTAAATTTCCAGAATAAATATTATCATAAAATCATGAAATACCTTTCTTAATGACTATGATTTTGGAAGTGTTTGGAGATAGTGAGCAAGTCATATGAAAATAGAAAATCCCGAGAATGTCCTTGGAAAATCCCACATTGGTGCATTTTGACCATTTGCCCTTTGTAACACATATGCCTTAGACTATTCCGAGGGGTTAAAATTTTGGGTATAACAGGCAGTGTGTGTTTTGTATTTTTCCAAGGGCAGCGGGACATAGAGAAGTCTGTGTCTAGATGACCTGAGTGCCTGCGGGACCATACGAAAGAGTATTTTTGCATTGCTTCGGGATAGCTTTGCATTGTATGTATGCATACATTTTGTATTGTAAAACCACATGGGTAGTTGTAATGCTGATGGTAGTGATTGCATGGTGCTTGCATTGTATTGTACTTGCATGGTATTGTATGTAAATACCTTGAGTAACGTATTTGAGAATCTGTAAGGATGTATGAATGTATGGTCTTTTTCATTTGAGATGTCAAATGAGTAAAGATAGTAATTCACCAACTTTGACCAACTTTCAGGGCAAAGTTCTTTTAGGGGGTAGATTGAAATACCTCAAACATAAAAATAGTGATTAATTAGGTTAATGAGATTTTTAGAAGCTTAATTATGCCTAAACAAACATGTGGGAACAATTCCCGAAGAAAACGGATCCATAAAGTGGATTAAAAATGCAAACGAACCTTAACACACGTTTTTTGAGAAAACCGAGAAAACGTGACTTCAAGCGGGTTTGATAGACTCGTAAAAATTATAGTTAATCAAATATCTATAATTAAACATTAGTGAAGGTCTAAAGCCATTAAAATTAATTAAACGAGAAAATTCAGGAAAACGGGCTCCGGTTATTGAATAGTGTAATAACGAGAACTTTTGGGGTGTTAATTGTAATAAGAGCAAAATACTCCTCTTACCTTGTAAATAAAAAGCTGGCTCCTTCTTATTGGGTGTATTCCCGTTTTTCCAGTCCTCTCCCAACCTAATTTAAGTCCTTATTAGTTAGTAAAAGACAAAGGAATAAAGTAAAAAGGAAAAAAGTACAAGACCACTTTTGTAGTCTCTCTCCTCCCCATTTCCTCTACTCTCACAGTTTTTTCCTCTCTCTCCTAGACCTCTCTTTCTTCTTCTTCATCCAGCAATGGCAATTTCTTGAGCCTCCACCCAACTCCATCTTCTCTTCCATTTTTGAAGGCTCAAACCAAGTCCAAATGCTATAAAAATTACGCCACTAAACTCCCCTCCTCTTGGAGATCATTCCCCTCTTTTAAAATATGAAAATGGTGAATTGGTCACCATGGATGGAGCTCCATTTGATGGTTGAAGAAGACCATTGGAAGCCAAATCATCCCCTTGTTGGTTTAAGGTAAAAAGAAGTTCAAAATACCTCTTTTCTAGCTCCTTGCAATCAAAATTTTTCCAGCTCTTGAACCATCTTGTTCCTTACCAGCAGGTTTTTAGTCTTCAAATAGGTGCTGGAATCTTGTTGTTTGCTAGCCAAACCCTCACCTAGAGACTTGGAAGGTAAATCCTCATCTTAGGGCATAAAGCCTCCTTTGTAGCTTAGGGCTGATTTTAGTGCTTAAGTGTTTTCATAATACTCATTAGTGTTCTTGGGCATGGCTGTAGCATTAGGGAATAAATCCCCATTTGACCGTTTGTGAAGAAAGAGCAAGAAAAAACAAGAAGAAAGGAGAAAGAAAGAAAGAAAAAGAGAACTATAAACACTAAGGAAATGGACTTACCTTGAACAGATTTGTAATGTTTGAGTATGAGTAATTACATTGCTTAGTATTGATTATGCTACCATAATGATAAACATGGGATGGGATTATATTAGCATTACTTATATTGATGATTAAAGGCATTTGAGTCAAGTGAATAAGTGCTAAGTACTGGAATTAAAATGTATTGATTAGTGTCTAAAATGGTGTATTGTTGAATTGGTTTTGATGAGCTGAATAAACCATGTGGGGAATTCTTATAAATGTAGGGAACCTCTGCCAAAATTGTTGTAGGAAACTAAGTGACTTAAGTGTTTAAGGAGAAAGAATAGCCTAGGTTGAGCTAGATGTGTTTTAGAGTTAATATGAGTAGTTAATCACCTTGGAACTAGACTTGAGTGAATGTTGTAATTGAAACACCCCTAAACGAATTAAACGCATAAAATCATAAACGCGAGGAGATTATCTGGTTGCGTTTCATAAGCCGGACGTATAATAATGTACGAACAATTAAAACTTGGTATATACATGTAACGTTATGTATTAATACGGTCACATATTTATATATGAACGTTTATGAAAATACATATACAAAGCGTTACAAAATTACAACGTTGTGTATAATAACGTCGCATAGTTGCATACAACTAGAACGCGACAAATTTAAAGGGGTGTATTTATTATATATATATATATATATATATATATATAACGTAAAACGTACAACATAAGGTAGTCGTGTATAAAATTAATAATGCGATGTGTTATATAGTCGTTCATATATATTAATAAGCATTTTTATAGCTTATACAAAAAAGGGAGCAGATACGCTCCCACCAAGTTCGAACCCGAGACCCCTTGTACCCACCTAAATGCCTTAACGGTTGAGCTATGCTTGAATTCAATAATAGATGCTCACAGATTAAAACTAGTAGTGATACTACTAATGTAACTGCAAAAGAAATTCAAACCAGGACCATCACCGATCCCAGACGTTAGCCGTGAGCAAGAAAATTCTTTCCACGCACGCTAGTTCCTTGTAACCTGAGACCACCCTTCATGATCCAGTGATCTATCTCTATCCTCTCCTCCTGTTCCTGTGATATCGAGAATCAAAAAAATAAGTCAGCTTGCAGACCCCCACAACTCACCCCATGCTCATACTGGTACGTTAGATGCGCCCCAGGCAAAAGAAATGATTTCATACCTGCTCACTGATGGGTACCGGTTTTAACAAAAAAAAACCTGAACCAGGAACACTACTTCTACACAAGCAACTACTGTTCCTTACCTCCATGTCTCTTATGGGGACTGATAAACTAACAAGTACCAAGAAAAAAAAAAGACCAAATTCCTGTCTCGGTATAATGCCATGTGTGTGTGCTGCTGTGACAAAAAAAAAAAACTGGCAAGACCATACCTCCAAGTCTGCCTTGTGAGTTATCCTTCCCTTGCTCACAAAAAAAAAAACAGCTGAGCACCAAATCGCCACCATGCTCTTCTTATCTCCCGTTGTCTCGTTCCTCCTGTTAGCAGTGTGAACAAGAATGCTACTTCTTTTTTTTTAGCAGTGCAGGACAATATCTCGAACAGCAACACAAGTGCTCCTTTCCCCTTGTTTTATTCTCGGACAGACCCACCAGTTGTAGTTTCTCCTCGTTACATTGTGCACCAGATCTCTTGTTATTCTAGTCCCAACTGCTCCCCACTCCCTCGAACCGGAACAAGCATTATACTCCCATCTCCTCTCTGTTCCTGAACGACAACAACAAAGCGCAAGCATCCCATCGAAACTCCTCCAGAAACTAGCCCAAGTCTGTCTTGAGATCATCCCAAGCACCGTCAAGCCTGCTGGTACAGTCTCTGAGGACCCACGACTCCACTCTAGCTTGCCTAGTTTTCCTAGCTCCATGCATCGTCCCAACTCCATCCTACTTGCTGGAGTAACATTTCTCCTTCTCAACAGAGACAACACCCATGAAAAACGGAAGAGCAAGGGAACTGCTGCATTTACGAATTAGACTGAAGGAAGTAATTTTCATAACCGCTGTAGAAGCTTTGGACTTCTTTTGAAGCTTACGTTCTGCACCCTTGTGTACGTAGCAACCCAGAACAGAGGAAGAAAAAAAAGGGGACGGTAACATTCTACTACTGCCCTCTTTCCTTTTCCCTCGACAGAGAGCGATCAGAGCAACCGCAGCACACTCTCCAACAACTACTTGCTTCTGTGTCTCCTTCGTTTCTATCCCATGCTTCTTCCCAACCCACTTATTCCCTGCATGGAACCGTAAACAACAACATGACCGACACGGTAAGCAACTTCCTGCTTTGTCTGAGCAGTTTGAATTCTTTTTCTCCATCAGATTCTTCCTCCTCCATGCGTGCTATGCACTCCAGTTACTCCTTCCACTTTGAAACAGATGGGGACCTTCAGTTGAGTCACTGTTCTCGACCTACAACAGTCTGAATAACCACGCATCAGCAAGGTGAATGCACACCAACAACCCACCAGAAACTGCACCTTATTTTCCTCAGTTTTGATGTCCGATAATGGTATTCCTGTTGACACATCTTCTGTTTTTAATGCTTACTGGTTGAACTCCATTCCAGCCCTCTTATTCGAACTGAAAGCACACAGAACAACACTCCATGAAAGGGGTCTAAAGACATACCGTAGAATACCTCGAGCTCCACCAAAAAAACCAAGGTAATACCTACTCCTTTAATGTTCAGTTGTAAGCGTGAAAGCCTCTCCAAACTAGCTGATTAAGAAAAAAAGAGAGGAACAGAAAAACAAAACGAAAAGATTTGGATGATTTTATTTGTTATGCGTAACGATGCATAAGCACATACAGGGAGTTATTGTATCGACAGAGAGTAACGAAGGGGATGTATATTGTGGGTGTTATTCTAGTTAATAATATGTAACGGGCATGTGAGAGATATTGAGTAATAATGCATAACAAGCATTTGATATGGGATGTGGTATTTCGAACTGTTAAAACTGACCGTTGATAGGTAGTTGGTGGGGTGAAGGAAAATATATACAGCAGTAGATATATATATACATAGACTGACATATATGCGTATGGGGGAATAATGTTGATACCCGTATATACAGATATGTGTACTGCTGAGGCATTATGCATAGCAAATGAGGTATAAGTATATATGTGTACATATGTGCATTGTTTGGGTATAAAGCAAAACAGAGGATGTATATAAACATGTACGGGCAGTGTTGAGTGCTAGAACATAGCAAAAGGTATACATATAGGCGATGTTGGGTCATAATGCGTAATAACTGATGGGCGACTATATTGGCGTTGTGAGTACTAATACATAACAAGTATTGATATGTGTAGTTGGTATTTTAAATGACCAATACGTACCAGGGGTTAGTATGGGAATAAATTAGACATATATATATATATATAGACGCGTAATGTGTAATTAATTCGGTTGTAGTTAGAATGGGGGAGGAGATTAAATTAAAAGATTTTTCTGTAAAATTCTGTTGTGGTCATAACAAAAGTTTAGAGACATTCGAATGCTACTTTGAGATAATTAGTGTGCTATTTTAAGGCCACATATTTAGGCCATGTCAAAATAATTATTTTGTGTTCTAGATTTTCGTTGTTAAATTTATGGATTGATTGATGAGAGTATATGAATTTCTGGTGGAAAAAAAACTATCATAATAGTAATCATAACTATCTAGTAATATCTTGGAAAAATGTGGACGTATATTTAGACTCCTATTATGACCAAAATAAATTTTGGAAACCTTGCAAAAAACTTTATACAATAAATAAGCCATAATGGAGTCCAAGGGTAATAAAAAATTAAATATAGAGCGCTAATGGTAACTTAAACCGAGAGGGATAATTTTAGGGATTTTTATAAATATGAAATATGAACTTTGCAAGATAAAAGGGTAAATTATAAGACTAGGAGAATGTCACAAGGGTCATCACATGAAATTATAAACTGACAAATTGTTCATAATTAACGCTAGGGCCATAACGAACACCAACCGGGACACCGTGTGTGAGACAACTTTTCTTCTGAACCAGGTATGGACATGTGTGGTTCGTATGTTGCCGTGTTACACGGCTTGTGTGCTGTGTGCCTTGTTTGTTTATGACCACAAGATTAATGCATGAAAATGGATGTTTGTTTTGCCGTGCTTATTTGTCTGTTGTGAGCTTGTGTAAGGCATGTGAATGGATTGATTATCTTCCTTGCTTACCTGCTTGCTATTATTGTGCATATTGTTTGCGCGCACACAGTAGTGTAGTCCCTTCTCGTTGATGAATCTTTGAGATGAAACACAACGAACTTCGTAAACAAACCAAAGGAACTACAAAAAGGGAAACTCCTCTTAACTATAGAGGACCTCTAAAGACACCCACTATGGTGTCGAATTATCAAAGATAATGATAAGTCAATACCTTGAGAAGGAATAGGGAGACGGACCCTTTGTATCCGGGGTAGAGACCAATAAGATTAAAGGAATAGGGAGATGGACCCTTTGTATCCGGGTAGAGACCAATAAGATTAAAAGGAATAGGGAGACGGACCCTTTGTATCTGGGGTAGAGACCAATAAGATTAAAAGGAATAGGGAGACGGGCCCTTTGTATCCGGGGTAGAGACCAGAACATTGAGAAGGAATAGGGAGACGGACCCTTTGTATCCGGAGCAGAGGCTAGTAACATTGAGAAGGAATAGGGAGACAGACCCTTTGTATCCGGGGTAGAGACCAGAGCATTAAAAGGCATAGGGAGACAGACCCTTTGTATCCGGAGCAGAGGCTAGTAGCATTGGAAAGGAATAGGGAGACAGACCCTTGATATCCGGGGCAGTGGCTAGTAACATTTAAAAACAACAGAGAGAGAAGAGCTATCCGGGAATGGAGGATTAGCTATGAAGAAGACGCTCTCCAAATGGTGGTGATAAAAGAATTCACAAATAACCCTTAAAGAAACAAGGAAAGATTAGCACCTACATGAGATGGTCACGGATCTAAATTACATCCCCAGACCTGGTGCAAGGAAAGAGAAAAAAAATACACTTTAAGGGAACACGGGAAAAGAAATGAAAACACACAACGCTCGTACGTTCCCATAGTGAGGATCATGGGTATTACATACCTATGCACACGTTTTATTATGTACATGATTGCTGTTGTGATACTAGCAGCTTGTTGTGCTTGGTTGTTGTTGCTGATGTTTACTACCTTTAAGTGTGTATGATACTATGATGTACTGTGGTGTGTTTTACTGCTTTATTATAGCATGTAAATTGACTTAATAATATTCGACCAAGTAGTCGTGTGGCCCGGTAACATGCGGGCTACACACGTTCATACTCAGCGTAGTTTGCTGAGTCCTTTACAACCCAATTTTTACAGGTATTGAGCTGGGTGACAACGGAGCGTAGGCGGGATGGCTATCATGGGGATAGTCTATCTGGGCATGACGTCTGAGTTTGGAATAGTATGTTAGTGTATGGGTTGTTACTAAACCTGGGTTGTACTTTTCGGTTTATGATTTAGTAACTGTATTGTAGACACTCGATTTTTGGAATTGTACCTTGTATTGTATATGAGTTTTGGTGGAGAGCTGTTCCAGTCATACAGACTGTAACTTGGTGTTGGTAATGTGGTCTGTCAACCTGGGTGGTTGGCGTCTGTGACACCCGGATGATGTTGAGAATCCGCTGCATAGTTGTTTTGCATTAAGGCTAGGAGCTTGTTGTACTACTGGATGTTTATTCGGGGGTGTTACAGAAAGTGGTATCAGAGCGTAGTTGCGCTCTGATGACTGGAGCAGAGAAGTACCGAGTATAGGAAAGCCTGAATTCGGGGAAACGGGGTTAAGGGTTAGTATGTGAGGCGCGTTAGTTAGGGTTCTTCCTTAATAGACTACTGAATAACTAACAGACACTTACGCCCAACCCCCACACCACTAATCTTCTTTAAACCCAGAGAAGGAACGCCAGAGAGGTAGAAAGCCTCCTCTAACTCGGGAAAACCCGATCTGGCATCTACGTAATGTCATAAAATCAACCCGTGAAGAAAAGACTATACTATACAAAGACGTTGCCAAAGAATAATACGCGTAGAGGGACCAATTTTAGCGGCAACTTGGGTCGACATGCTTAGCAGTCGATAGGACCCTACCTCACAAGCAAAGAGGACCGAAATACCCAAATATTTATGAAATAATAAAGCTTCAAAAAAAAATAAATAATAAGCTAAGGATGGGATTGGAAGAAATTATACAATTCATACACTTGAGAGGCTGATTTTAGTAAACCTTTCATGAAACCACGAAATAAGAGAATATAGTTGAGACGAAATTACACCATAAAATTGGTACAACCTATAATGCTTAATGAAACATGACACAATACTATACAAAAAAATCTCAGAATTCAATAAATTCCCTGCTCCTTCTCATGTTTCTCTTAATTCTCTGTATTACCTGAGAAAAACAATACCACCTCCTTTCTTCTCCTTTTATTCAATTATTCTTCTAAGTCTCTCAATCTCAGACAGCTGAAACTGGTGACCACAACTGGCCATTCACCTCTGTTTCTACCACCAGTGAACAAAGTATAATAATGAGGAAGTAACAGAAGGGTTACGAGACCCAGAATATATATATATATATATACATATATTAAAATGGAAAACGGGATAAAGCTTAAGTCAGATTGAAGGGAGCCTAATCGGGCCAACAAGAAAAATCAGTCAAATATTTATAAGGAGGAAAATATCAGGAGCAAACAAATATTTTGAATAATTGGGTATAGAAATTTGGAAACTTTAAACAAGATTAATGGACTTAAGGGAGGAAGTAATTGATGGGTTAAAATAAGTAAAGAATCATTTTGTAAATTCTATATAGTTTGTAGATGTTGAGGATAATAGGAATCTATATATAAATCAAGAGGATTATAACACATGGGAATATATATATACATGGATGAACGAATATGTATATATATGTACACACCTAGAGGTATGTACATTTAAAGAATTGAACGATTAATCTAAAGGCTTAGATGGTGACACTAGTCAATGAATTGATTGCCAGAGGACTAAAAACAAGTGGGATAAGAATTCAAATGTAAATAATTGTTTTGATCGTCTAAATCGGACGTGCAAAGTTGAACTTGACCCTGGCCAGGTCAAGGAACACTACGCACAAATTAGGGTGAAAAGGTAGCCCAACATTTACGCTGATCACGTCAGTGTCGGGTGATTCTCGAAACCCCCTACAAGTGGACGCATAAACTACAAATAGATGAAAGTTATAAGTTGGATAAGTAAAAATGCGAAAACAACAGTTGATACTAGATGATGAAACACATAAGATACAGGGATACGTGGCTCGAAAATTCGGGGATAAACACAAGGTGGTACAGATATGTGACGACTGGAAATAATGTGATGTTACCAATAACATAGCTGTTATACATTAAGTATACACTATCGCAACCAAATGCAATATGTAACCGATAGTAGTCAATTACCTTGGTTCCTGGCGGGACATAAGAACAATAATGGTGATGAGAAGGAAACTAAACATCCTATGTAAAATAGTTACAATCGTAAAAGCTTGTAACATGTATAATTCGATAACCGTGTGACTGAAACTAATTGAGGTCAACCGGCAATGTCAAGGCCATAGGTTGACAGAAAACAAAGGGGTACTTGAAGATGAAGGAAACCTAATTTCACTGTACACATTAAGGTACCAAATAGGTGATAATGCTAGGAGAGCAAACTAGCTAACTACATATAAGGATGAATGGTAACATAAACTAAACAGGATGTTGTAACCACGACACGGACGTAACATTGAAGAATACTAATCACTAAATCGTTACTACAGAGAATATATCAATATAAGCCTAGAAGGCCTCCTGAGTATAGAAAGGGGAAACTAAACCCGAAGGTAATCAGAATAGCACAGCAGAAGCTGGTGGACCGTATCCCCCATTACCCTGTGGAATAACAAGTGATCTATCGCCCAATACCTTAAACCTAGAGAGCCTAAACCCGAATCCATTCTAGATCGGTACGGATACCGATAAGAGCCTTTTAATACAGAAACTAAACCCTTAACATGGTCAAGACCTTTGATGAGAATATATTGTGAGTTACATTGCATAGGAACAAGAAGCCCATGAGACTTAAACATCTTGAACCAAGGTTCAAGGATGATATAATAAGGATTACGTGGGCGTAATCCATTTAAGGGGGGTAAGCGCGTTGCGTTTTTACTGTGTTAGGGTTCGTGGTGGTGTTGTTTTTGGATGCTATGTTGTGAACTGTGTGTGGATTAGTTGAATGCATGGTAGTTATGAATGAATGACGTGTTCATCTGATTGCTATGAGTACAGTACATGAATATTATTGGTACATTGCCATATTATTGAGAACTTGGTGAAGCCACAGAGGTGGCGTAGTGCTTATAAGCACAAATGGTGAAACAGAATTGTGAAATTTACGGGACATGATCCCTTGGTTAGTGAGAATGTTGTGAATAGATGTTGTGTACCTTTTGATTACACCTCAGTATGTTATATATATATATACATTGCTAATACCTTGGACTACTATGAGAATTAGTGAGAAGTCATTAATGTGGCATAGTGCTCCTAAGCACACTTGGGTAGTGAGAATTATGATATATGGGACTTAATCCATTGGTTATCGAGAAAGAATACGGGACTTGATCCCTAGGATTAACAAGAATGGAAAGCACAAGTTAAGGAAGTAAGACTTCGGGACGAAGTCTCTTTTAAGGGGGTAAGTTGAAACACCCCTAAACGAATTAAACGCATAAAATCATAAACGTGAGGAGATTATCCGGTTGCGTTTCATAAGCCGGACGTATAATAATGTACGAACAATTAAAACTTGGTATATACATGTAACATTATGTATTAATACGGTCACGTATTTATATATGTACGTTTATGAAATACATATACAAAGCGTTACAAAATTACAACGTTGTGTATAATAACGTCGCATAGTTGCATACAACTAGAACGCGACAAATTTAAAGGGGGTGTATATATATATACGTATAAATATTAACGTAACAACATAAGGTAGTCGTGTATAAAATTAATAACGCGATGTGTTATATAGTCGTTCATATATATTAATAAGCATTTTTATAGCTTATACAAAAAAAGGGAGCAGATACGCTCCCACCAAGGTTCGAACCCGAGACCCCTCGTACCCACCTAAATGCCTTAACCGGTTGAGCTATGCTCGAATTCAATAATAATGCTCACAGATTAAAACTAGTAGTGATACTACTAATGTAACTGCAAAAGAAATTCAAACCAGGACCATCACCGATCCCAGACGTTAGCCGTGAGCAAGAAAATTCTTTCCACGCACGCTAGTTCCTTGTAACCTGAGACCACCCCTTCATGATTCAGTGATCTATCTCTATCCTCTCCTCCTGTTCCTGTGATATCGAGAATCAAAAAAATAAGTCAGCTTGCAGACCCCCACAACTCACCCCATGCTCATACTGGTACGTTAGATGCTCCCCAGGCAAAAGAAATGATTTCATACCTGCTCACTGATGGGTACCGGTTAAACATAAAAAAACCTGAACCAGGAACACTACTTCTACACAAGCAACTACTGTTCCTTACCTCCATGTCTCTTATGGGGACTGATAAACTAACAAGTACCAAGAAAAAAAACAGACCAAATTCCTGTCTCGGTATAATGCCATGTGTGTGTGCTGCTGTGACAAAAAAAAACTGGCAAGACCATACCTCCAAGTCTGCCTTGTGAGTTATCCTTCCCTTGCTCACAAAAAAAAAAACAGCTGAGCACCAAATCGCCACCATGCTCTTCTTGTCTCCCGTTCTCGTTCCTCCTGTTAGCAGTGTGAACAAGAATGCTACTTCTTTTTTTTTTGAGCAGTGCAGGCCAATATCTCGAACAGCAACACAAGTGCTCCTTTCCCCTTGTTTTATTCTCGGACAGACCCACCAGTTGCAGTTTCTCCTCGTTACATTGTGCACCAGATCTATTGTTATTCTAGTCCCAACTGCTCCCTCGAACCGGAACAAGCATTATACTCCCATCTCCTCTCTGTTCCTGAACGACAACAACAAAGCGCAAGCATCCCATCGAAACTCCTCCAGAAACTAGCCCAAGTCTGTCTTGAGATCATCCCAAGCACCGTCAAGCCTACTGGTACAGTCTCTGAGGACCCACGACTCCACTCTAGCTTGCCTAGTTTTCCTAGCTCCATGCATCGTCCCAACTCCATCCTACTTGCTGGAGTAACATTTCTCCTTCTCAACAGAGACAACACCCATGAAAAACGGAAGAGCAAGGGAACTGCTGCATTTACGAATCAGACTGAAGGAAGTAATTTTCATAACCGCTGTAGAAGCTTTGGACTTCTTTTGATGCTTACGTTCTGCACCCTTGTGTACGTAGCAACCCAGAACAGAGGAAGAAAAAAAAGGGACGGTAACATTCTACTACTGCCCTCTTTCCTTTTCCCTCGACAGAGAGCGATCAGAGCAACCGTAGCACACTCTCCAACAACTGCTTGCTTCTGTGTCTCCTTCGTTTCTATCCCATGCTTCTTCCCAACCCACTTATTCCCTGCATGGAACCGTAAACAACAACATGACCGACACGGTAAGCAACTTCCTGCTTTGTCTGAGCAGTTTGAATTCTTTTTCTCCATCAGATTCTTCCTCCTCCATGCGTGCTATGCACTCCAGTTACTCCTTCCTCTTTGAAACAGATGGGGACCTTCAGTTGGAGTCACTGTTCTCGACCTACAACAGTCTGAATAACCACGCATCAGCAAGGTGAATGCACACCAACAGCCCACCAGAAACTGCACCTTATTTTCCTCAGTTTTGATGTCCGATAATGGTATTCCTGTTGACACATCTTCTGTTTTTAATGCTTACGGGTTGAACTCCATTCCAGCCCTCTTTTCGAACTGAAAGCACACAGAACAACACTCCATGAAAGGGGTCTAAAGACATACCGTAGAATACCTCGAGCTCCAGCCAAAAAACACCAAGGTAATACCTACTCCTTTAATGTTCAGTTGTAAGCATAAAGCCTCTCCAAACTAGCTGATTAAGAAAAAAAAGAGAGGAACAGAAAACAAAATGAAAAGATTTGGATGATTTTATTTGCTATGCGTAACGATGCATAAGCACATACAGGGAGTTATTGTATCGACAGAGAGTAACGAAGGGGATGTATATATGTGGGTGTTATTCTAGTTAATAATATGTAACGGGCATGTGAGAGATATTGAGTAATAATGCATAACAAGCATTTGATATGGGATGTGGTATTTCGAACTGTTAAAACTGACCGTTGATAGGTAGTTGGTGGGGTGAAGGGAAAATATACAGCAGTAGATATATATATACATAGACTGACATATATGCGTATGGGGGAATAACGTTGATACCCGTATATACAGATATGTGTACTGCTGAGGCATTATGCATAGCAAATGAGGTATAAGTATATATGTGTACATATGTGCATTGTTTGGGTATAAAGCAAAACAGATGATGTATATAAGCATGTACGGGCAGTGTTGAGTGCTAGAACATAGCAAAAGGTATACATATAGGCGATGTTGGGTCATAATGCGTAATAACTGATGGGCGACTATATTGGCGTTGTGAGTACTAACATAACAAGTATTGATATGTGTAGTTGGTATTTTAAATGACCAATACGTACCAGGGGTTAGTATGGGAATAAATTAGACATATATATATATATATATTATATATAGACGCGTAATGTGTTATTAATTCGATTGTAATTAGAATGGGGGAGGAGATTAAATTAAAAGATTTTTCTGTAAAATTCTGTTGTGGTCTTAACAAAAGTTTAGAGACATTTGAATGCTACTTTGAGATAATTAGTGTGCTATTTTAAGGCCACATATTTAGGCCATGTCAAAATAATTATTTTGTGTTCTAGATTTTCGTTGTTAAATTTATGGATTGATTGATGAGAGTATATGAATTTCTGGTGGAAAAAAAACTATCATAATAGTAATCATAACTATCTAGTAATATCTTGGAAAAATGTGGACGTATATATAGACTCCTATTATGACCAAAATAAATTTTGGAAACCTTGCAAAAAAACTTTATACAATAAATAAGCCATAATGGAGTCCAAGGGTAATAAAAAATTAAATATAGAGCGCTAATGGTAACTTAAACCGAGAGGGATAATTTTGGGGATTTTTATAAATATGAAATATGAACTTTGCAAGATAAAAGGGGTAAATTATAAGACTAGGAGAATGTCACAAGGGTCATCACATGAAATTATAAACTGACAAATTGTTCTTAATTAACGCTAGGGCCATAACGAACACCAACCGGGACACCGTGTGTGAGACAACTTTTCTTCTGAACCAGGTATGGACATGTGTGGTTCGTATGTTGCCGTGTTACACGGCTTGTGTGCTGTGTGCCTTGTTTGTTTATGACCACAAGATTAATGCATGAAAACGGATGTTTGTTTTACCGTGCTTATTTGTCTGTTGTGAGCTTGTGTAAGGCATGTGAATGGATTGATTATCTTCCTTGCTTACCTGCTTGCTATTATTGTGCATATTGTTTGCGCGCACACAGTAGTGTAGTCCCTTCTCATTGATGAATCTTTGAGATGAAACACAACGAACTTCGTAAACAAACCAAAGGAACTACAAAAAGGGAAACTCCTCTTAACTATAGAGGACCTCTAAAGACACCCACTATGGTGTCGAATTATCAAAGATAATGATAAGCCAATACCTTGAGAAGGAATAGGGAGACAGACCCTTTGTATCCGGGGTAGAGACCAATAAGATTAAAAGGAATAGGGAGACGGACCCTTTGTATCCGGGGTAGACCCATAAGATTAAAAGGATAGGGAGACGGACCCTTTGTATCCGGGGTAGAGACCAATAAGATTAAAAGGAATAGGGAGACGGACCCTTTGTATCCGGGGTAGAGACCAGAACATTGAGAAGGAATAGGGAGACAGACCCTTTGTATCCGGAGCAGAGGCTAGTAACATTGAGAAGGAATAGGGAGACGGACCCTTTGTATCCGGGGTAGAGACCAGAGCATTAAAAGGCATAGGGAGACGGACCCTTTGTATTCGGAGCAGAGGCTAGTAGCATGGAAAGGAATAGGGAGACGGACCCTTGATATCCGGGGCAGTGGCTAGTAACATTTAAAAACAACAGAGAGAGAAAGAGCTATCCGGGAATGGAGGATTAGCTATGAAGAAGACGCTCTCCAAATGGTGGTGATAAAAGATTCACAAATAACCCTTAAAGAAACAAGGAAAGATTAGCACCTACATGAGATGGTCACGGGATCTAAATTACATCCCCAGACCTGGTGCAAGGAAAGAGAAAGAAAATACACTTTAAGGGAACACGGGAAAAGAAATGAAAACACACAACGCTCGTACGATCCCATAGTGAGGATCATGGGTATTACATACCTATGCACACGTTTTATTATGTACATGATTGCTGTTGTGATACTAGCAGCTTGTTGTGCTTGGTTGTTGTTGCTGATGTGTTACTACCTTTAAGTGTGTATGATACTATGATGTACTGTGGTGTTTTTTACTGCTTTATTATAGCATGTAAATTGACTTAATAATATTCGACCAAGTAGTCGTGTGGCCCGATAACATGCGGGCTACACACGTTCATACTCAGCGTAGTTTGCTGAGTCCTTTACAACCCAATTTTACAGGTATTGAGCGGGTGACAACGGAGCGTAGGCGGGATGGCTATCATGGGGATAGTCTATCTGGGCACGACGTCTGAGTTTGGAATAGTATGTTAGTGTATGGGTTGTTACTAAACCCGGGTTGTACTTTTCGGTTTATGATTTAGTAACTGTATTGTAGACACTCGGTTTTTGGAATTGTACCTTGTATTGTATATGAGTTTTGGTGGAGAGTTGTTTCCAGTCATGCAGACCGTAACTTGGTGTTGGTAATGTGGTCTGTCAACCACGTGGGTGGTTGGCGTCTGTGACACCCGGATGATGTTGAGAATCCGCTGCATAGTTGTTTTGCATTAAGGCTAGGAGCTTGTTGTACTACTGGATGTTTATTCGGGGGTGTTACAGTAATTGGGTAAGACTTGGGGATAAAATAATGCAATGAACACTATATATATGCATTAGTGAAGAACCATTGAGTGGTGGAAAGAGTAAGAGCAATAACTGCACTTAAGACTTTTAGGAGAAACAAGAGTGGGAAAATTGTGTAAGGAAACCAAGAATTGGATAACGAGTTAGTAAATGATTTAGGAAGGTTCAGAGTGTAAAATTAGTGTTAATACATGTTAGTAAACATGTGTGAACATTGGGAAAGAATTGGGTAAAGAAAGGAAGTTAGAACAAGGATTGAAATTGTCAAAACTGGCAAACTAGAAGCTTGGTCTGGGACTTAGGTCCATGGTAAAGTCCCGGACCAGCATGAAAATAGGCCGAAATTACACTCCAGAAGTGGTTCGGGACTTAAGTCCCTTACAAAGTCCCGGACAAGTCATAAAAAGCACCCGAAAGTTCATTCCAGTGTTGGTCCGGGACTTGGGACCCGGACAAGGTCCCGGACCAACCCAAAAGTGCCTTAAAATGTGTATAAATGGAATTTTAAGGTGGGTATTTGAATGGTATTGATATTATAAGATTGTTAAGACTTAATTAATGACATGTAATGGTCATTAGTGGTATAAACAAGCTTGAGAAGTAATGAGAAGTAAGTAATTTATGTGAATGATTTTGAAATGTAAGGAGTTAGTAATTGTAATCGGAAACACTAAAGATGAAATGAGTTAGGTTAATTATAGAGAATTAACCATCTGATTCCTTGTATGTTATAGGATCTGAATAGTTGGACTCCGAAGGAGAGTCGGCAACCCAAGAACTACGGTGAACGGTATGATTTTCTCATGCCCTGTATACTAACGAGGTTTCCTCGATTTGTGTGTTTGTGTGTTTATATGCAATCACCTAATCAAGATAAATGCATGAATATGGTTTATTAATTTCCTTATATCTTGTGCTTTATTATCCAATGATTGAGTGGTGGCTACCCTTTGAAGTTTGTATAATTCATGAAAGATGAAATGGTTGGATGAAGTACTTGTATTTGGATGTGTGAGAGTGTGCTCACCTTGACTTGTTGATTGTGAAAGGTTCTCACTAACTCCCTAACTATGTAACATTTCTAACTTTGAGAAAATTGGTAGTTTAGAGTATGTAAGAAGCTCGATATAGCTTTGGCCACACGTGAGGATGAGGAGACACGAGAGGTTGTTATCTGAATCCTGGCCTAACCTTTCCCAATGGTCCAAATCCTTAAATGGGTAGCAACCAGGGGAAGTAAGCTAACCTAAAGCCCGGTGGTGAGACGATGTAGTCTCTGCTCGGAGGTTATACCGACTTGACTTGAGTATTATTGTAAGAGAAGTATTTGGTAATGTAAAGGTCATGGCTTGTGTAAGTCAATGATCAAGAGTAAAAGAGTATGAACATCCGATTAACCCGATGAGAAATTGACTAACAAGTGAAGAGACTAGAACTTGAGAAGTGACTCTCAAGGGCCTTGGTAATTGTTGAATGGTTGAATTGTGTATTGATCTCATTGCTTGCGTGATGCTCTAAGTATGAGTGTGCCTATGTATGAATTTAATATTGTTCATATAGCATGTATGTCTGAATTAAAATGAACTCCATGCAGGCGACCAAGTAGTCGGCGTACCCCCGTTAGCACGCGGGTATGCAAATTTCATGCCAGCAATTTCCTGATCCCCCTTGGGGCACTGTTTTTTTTTTCCAGTACCCGAGATGGTTGATAGTCGATGAGAGAGATCGTACTGTATTACTGTTGGTGACTATTACTGTTTTAATAGCATACTATGTTGTACACGGGCTTGTAGCCCTTTTTTACTAGCTGGTGTACCCTGCGGTGCACCCCTTGGTATTTGGAAGTATGTAGATCTTGATAGACTGAGTGAGATGTTGAACTTATAGAAGGTTGTATAGACTTGTGAGAAATATTGTATTTTGGATTGTACCTTAGTAAACTCGGTATATTGGATTGTAAGTGTTGAGCACTGCATTGATTGGAGAATTGTATATACTCGGTTTAGAATTGAAGCGTGGATTGTGTTTGTTTAGTACTCAGATATTCCGGTCCATCAGACTGTTACTGTATTTGGATAAGGCATTGTTTCACCCGCCGTTGGATTGAAATTTCCGCTGCGAAGGTAAGGATGCACTAGGTAGTTAGGAGATAATGAAGTGATTAGCGGTAGCGGGTAGGGGTGTTACAGTAGGTGTACTTAGGTATTGTATATAGTGGATATCAAATCCAACATTTAACTTGTTTCCTTGATCATCATTTCACAAGTTTTCTTCATACCATATAGTATATAGTATTACTTGTCTTATGTAAGTTTACATAAAAGTTAGAGATACAAAATAACATAGCACTCCTAATGGTAACACATCACATACGGATGTAATCAAATTGTTGAATACACACATTCATCTTATTGTCACTCATACAAACAATCACATGCTAGTATAACCATATTGTTAAACAAACATACATATCTTCTTATCAACCATTCAAACAATCACACAAACCCAAGGAAAACCTCAGGGCATTCAGGTGTCATGATAACATACCTGGATTATGCAGCTTTACATATAATGCTCTTACCATGTGCATCCAATCATCCAGTCTAGCTATGTACACCCAGTCATCAAAATCTAGCCACGTGCATATCATTATCCAAATCCTAGATTGTAAAAGAGATAATTATCAATTTTCTATTATCCATGATTCAAGGTATATTATTAATTTTACTTGCCAGTTCCACCAAACTAAATTTTAAAGTATTATCGGTATTTTTTTACAAAATCCTTCCAAGGATATCTAGTTAGGTTGGGTTAATTCTAATAATTACATTAACATTAACTAACATATGATCCATATGGTGGATTCAGATCATTAAGCCTCAGGTTTATTCCTTATTATATTTCATTCAACCTGAACCCAAATGCACTTCACCAAGCCCAATCAAAGTGGCTTAACTCACTTTCTAAGAATATTGTTATTCGGTTTGCTTACTACCTTTGGTTTCATGTTTGGACAAAGGTACAAATACAATCAATTGACTTTGAGCTGAGACTTGCACATGTTGGCTATTTGGAATTGACCTCAAGCTTTGTTAGCTAACCCTGCTTGTGGACTTCAGATCTAACGCCTTAAGGGACTAGGAAGCTGGACTTTGACTAGGACTACCATTCTCTTCGAACACGGTAAATGGTTGGTGCCTTCTTGGAATCCCTATTATCTTGAGTGAGACGGCGTCAATGCGACCCCTATAGCAGCTCCTCTTCTAATGCAAAACTTTTATTAGTTTTCATCAGCAGTTGTAACTTGTTTCTATTCGTGTCACCAATTGTAATTTGGTGCTTTTGTTGTTATTCACTTTATGCTCTTGTGATATCACTTTGTTATTGCAATCTTTATTATCTTTTTGAATAACTCTACACATGATATTTTGTATATCTGTGTCTATTATTTCATGAAATCATGGATTGGTCTACTTGGGTTGTTATAACACTGCCCAAATTTAATCACACTTCAGACTTGGTCTATTCCTAGCCCACACTGGGCTAGAACAGATGACCTTAGACTGGCCCTAGGTTACCCAACTATATTTAGGCCCATGTGTAACACCCCATCCAACATTAACACACTTACCTAAACTGCAGCGGGATAACAACCTCGTCACATTACTTAACTCGTTGGTGTTACCGCTTTAAGCCAAGCACGCCGTTAGCCACCCACGTGGCTAACAAGGCTAATACATACACATTGTACCGGTCTGATGGGCTAAATTCCCGAGCGACTACACATTACTATACCTTTCCATTAACACAACAACAACATACACCTTCCACTATACCGAGTATTTATAACTAATGCCGATAACAATTTCGGTCTTACCACACCTACTGTATATATACAACATAAACAATTACCCATGTACAATGACTACCCCGTCCTACTCTCGGACGGCTTCTAGCTCCTTGTACCTGAAATAGGAAAAGAAGAGAAAGGGTGGCCCCCAAGGGGCTCAGCACCTTTGCTGGTATGGTAATCCCGTAGCCCACATGCTACCGGGCCACGCACAACTAATTGTCGTCTTAGCATGCGATTAATATACTTAAATCATGCATGCAACTGTAAACACACAACACATAATCATTTCGCCTCAACGGGCTCAACAAACGGATAATATATCCTTACTTAATAATTCACTCATGGTATTCATTATCCCTAGAGTGTTCCTCCTCTAATGGAGCTACTTCCTTAATAGACGACACTTACCCTTAAATCGGGTTATCCTTAAACGCCTCTTATCACAAACTGGGAATCATATCCATGATCCACACACTCCACATTATACAACCTGCAACATACACTACATACAACACTTAACAACACTTTGCCCGTTTCCACGTGCAACATACTATAATACCGCAATAGATATTGCTCACAACAAAAAATACATAACATAACGGGAGTGGTTCTCTTAGGAACCAACCCAAACATTGTTTATACACTGGTGAGCCTAGAGAACGTTGCCAGTCTCATGATAAGCTCGTTATACAATAACAACAACACTCATTACCGTCCTAATAGTTGGACGAGTAACTTAAGTTAAGCGGTTCGGGTTTGGAGGCCCGAACACACCACACAACACATGTTCCCCCTAAACCGATCATAAGTCAGAATAGCTAAGCTTTGGAGTAAGCTATGGGAGATCATAACCCGTGAGGGAAACAACCATAACAAAGAGAAGGGTAAGGCTAAGAAGGATACCCTCTCCCAAACAACGCGCGACCGGCCAAACCGGATTCCTCACCACTGTTAGTACATACTTACTTTAGATATTAGTAGAACCCCACTATGGAGTCTATCATAACTACACACCATACAGTATTACAATTGGGTTAAACACACAAGGGAGATCCCTACATTCACACACTCATATCACACAATTAACACACGCATAGCCGTGGTAGTACGTCCCATGGTTCGGGTCGTTTACTCCGAATACCGAACTCTCATGTGATCCTAGACTCAGTTAACTAAGGTTAACACTTCCGAGGTTAAATGGTATCGGAGTTGTACACGCCACATAAATGAATTACTGTAAACTCATTACATGTTTAATCTTACAACGTGGCAAACATACAGAAAAACACATTGGCATACAAGCCGGTGTAATCCGGTAGGACACAGGTTGCAAGAAAACCATACCTGTCACCGGAGTCCACTTTACCACGTCCACTTATGTTCCTCGAGCAATTCTCGAACAACTGATAGCATTACATGTACTTTTATTAACATCAGGGTAGCATGATTGTTTAAAGTCTAATGCTTATAACTTATCCCCGTTAATTTAGTTATATAACTTCACATTTTAACTTGTTTTACTTTTACATTTTAATACAATTTTTCCTCCACTAAATTGTCATTATAACTCACTTAACATGTCCTTATCAATCTTATAACATCATTACTTAACAATCCCCTCATTACATATCATTTTATAACCTTAACATTTAAATCATCTTACTTAACTTAATCTCTCAAGTCCATATATATTTATCTTTCTAACCATCAATACTCTCTTAATGGCATACCACTAATACCTTAACATTCTTAAAATTAATTTTTTTTTTTTTTTTTTTTTAGGTCCGACCGACCCACCGACCGACCCACCCCCTGGGTAGGTCGGCTGCAGAGATCATCTAAGTTCACAGTTTCTGCCCGACCGACCCAGACTGGGGTCGGTCCCCTGGGTAGGTCGGCTGCAGAAACTTCCTAAGAATTGTCCAATTGTTCCAAACTTTTCCTTAAGTCTCCAATGTTTCTAACATCATTTGGCACATCAAACACACCTTTAGCCATGCACTAAACTCTTTAAATCACACACCAAAACCATTTTATCATTCACAAATTCCTTACAAATTCCTAGCACTTGGAATGTTTTCTCCTTAAGATTTCCAAGTGGTATTTCACCAATATTGACCATTATACCAAGGTGTTTCCTCTACACCTTAACATCATCTCTCAAACTTCTTTTCTTACTAACTAAATCTCCTTTTTCACATCTTACCTAAACATCACTTCTTCCTTGGATATCAACATTACCTAAACCTTAAACAAACTTCTCCAAGATTAAATACATTCTCAAAACACACATTGAATTCCTAGAACTTCCAAGATAATACCTAATCCTTGCACCATTCTAAATCACCTTTATACATGTTTCTTCTCAAGTAAAACATTTGCTCACCTTTAACACCTCCTAGTTCACCAAAACCATTTAAAACACTTAGAACTTCTTACACATTTTTCCCAAATTTGGCCATAGCTTCTCTTGTATTTACTCACATCCAAACACTTAGGTTTTTACCTTATTTCATTCAAGAACACCTAAAATCCATCAAACACTTTTTATACACAATCTTCACACATTTAGCACTACATCACAATATAGTGCATAAGCTTAAATTGCTTGGCACTTAGGCCCTTAAATAACATGGCTCTTAGGCCCTTAAATTGCATAAACCTTAAACACTGAATTTCCCACATAAGTAATGCCTTTGACCTGCAAATACACCCAACAATACATATGCCCTTAATAAACTCCTTGAGAGCATTTCTCTAGGTCATTCACCATTGGCTCCTTAGGTATTTTATTAAGCAAATCAAGCTCATTTTCCTAAGGCATTTAAACTACATTGAGATAGCTTGTTTACCTCTTTTTCCTCACAAACTTCTTTCTTGTTTCCTTGTAAAGCCGGTGGGGTGTTTGGTTGTTTGTCAACTTCTAAACAATGTACAAATAATAGAATGAGTATTCAAGCATTATGCTTCATCTCATTGTAAACCCTAGTTACACATATTGTTTTAAACACATTAAGGTAATTGTTTTACCTTGGAATTGGAAGAGAACTTGAATAAGTATCAAGAGAGGACTCCTCTTAGCCCTTGGAAGATTCAAATGAAGCTAAAATAAGCAAGGTGAAAACACCATTGTGAGGTGAATTTTCGGACATCACATAAACATGGAGGAAACATGGATTTTCTTTGAGTTTCCTTACCTTGAAGCAAAGGAGAACAATAATATGTGAAAAGGTGAGCTCAAGCTCCTTCAATGGTGAATCCTCTTGGCACCGAAATGGAGCTTTTGGGATTTTGAAAGGATAGAATTGAAGAGCTTGATGAGAGAGAAATGGTGGTCTTAGAATTTAATTTGGCCAAATGAGCTAGGAGATACAAATGGTCAAGATGGAAAATAATGGTGGTGTTGTGTTGCTGTAGCAGGCCGTGAATGGAGAGCAAGAAGAGATAGAAGAGAGGTTGAAGACGTGTGGAATGAGAGAATGAGAGAAATGAAGAGTTTTGTTTTGGTGCTTTTTGAAGATATTTATATCTTAAAGCAAATAGTAACCATTAGTCATCACTTATTACTTAATAAACTTACATGTGTGGTGACTCACACCTTGAAAAACCGGCCCCCATTTAATAGAAGGGTATAATGGTCTTTGTTGACCAATTTAATTACTTATAACAACATATGTTACAAACTAGCTTATAAAAATCACTATTCACTAAAACAAGGCACATAGATGTGAAATTTTTTTCCCATTGATATAGACTTCCAAATGTGATACTATATAGTACACATGTTAATTAAAGAGTAATGATGGACATCTAGCCATTCAAAACTCATTTACAAGACAATTTTTTCAAAAACGTGCTTTAAGACTCTTAAAGCACATTTTGTGTTTTAACTTGTTTTCAAGCTTGGTTTTCTTTGGTAATTGATTTAATATGTTCATTAACATATTTATAAGGTGTAGGTATGACCATTAGGTCTTATACAAATTTATCCCAAGCTTAGAGCACATTTTTGCTCTTATTGACTTTAAGGTATTTATTTGGTTTTGTTTGGTTTCATTGTCTACCAAGTTTCCTAAGGACTTAATTAGCCTTATAAAATCATAATTAAATGTTATTAAGTCTTGGTAGGCTCTTTGGGTCCTAACCAAGTTCACTCATAGCTTAGAGCATGTTTTGCTCAAACTGTATCTTAGTGCTTTATTGCATTTACTGTGGTTTAAATTGTTCACTGATGTTTCTAAGGCACTTTTTAGCCTTTACATACCATAGTTTAATGTTTAACAACATATCAAGGTTTGGGGTATTTCACCATGAGCCCAGTATAGAAAACCTTAGAATAAGGCACTTCTTTCGTCTAGCAGGTCTTTGATTTGTTTTGCGGAGCGGTTCCTTTCCTTCAAAACTTTCCAAATCATCCGTTAATCAAGATTAAAAGACTCTAAAACAACAAGATCCAGTTTTAAAAACAAAAGAAAACATTTCCCTCCACATCACCTGTTTATTCTCAGTTCAGCATCTCATCAAGGTTCCACATTATACAAAAAATCATTCACAATTTTCAAAATTGCCTCTCATTTCAAATCATTCTAAATTTTAAAAATCATTTCAAAATTCAAACAACATTTCCAGATTAAATTTTGCTCATCTACAATCATTTTCTCTGATTCACAAATTCAAGATCGAACCTCATAAATAACATCAAACATTATTTAAATTTTCACAAAGAGTGTGAACATTTCTACATACTTCTCACACACAAACTTCCACAAATGCTAAACTTAAAAAATACATTAAAACTCATAGAATTACAATTATTCGCAACTATCCTAAACAATGAAAGGCTTGAGGATCTAAAATGTTTCATAGACTTCAGTATCTCAAATTTTTATCCTCAAGCTCACAAAAAAATTACAATTCTCTTAAAACCTTCCAAATTCCTATTCATCTTCAGATATGCTTTGAACAACTACAATACCCTCCATACTCTTCAAACTTTATCCAAAGATTTAAAGCGTCTCTACATACTCCTAATTCATGAACCTCAGCCCGAAACATCAAGCTCACGGAAATTCTCAAAACTTCATAGTTTTCGAAACAATTCAAGCCATAAAGCAACAGTCATCCTCAGCTACTCCTAACATCTCATGATCCCATTCGTTTCTAATTCTCGATTTTCTCACAAACTTGAATGTCTCATACATTCAAACATCTCTCAGATTTCCACATCTCATAAGGTCTCACGGACTCCAATGTCTCATAGACTGCATCATTTCTACATACCTTTCACACACAAACCTTCCTCAAAAACCTCAAAACTCATAAAAATTCTCAGATCTTCAAATACTTTCACTCCACGGGCTCTTAAATCCTTGATCACTCTCAATTACTTTATACCATGAAATATTCTGAGATTTTGAATGCCTCACTCCCGAGCGTCTCATAGACTACGTCATCTCAAGATTTCAAATGTCTCACAGACCTAAGCGCCGCATAGACTCCGTCATCTCAAGAATTTGAATGTCTCACCGGTGTAACACCCTTACTCGTAATATCGTATAAACTACCGTGCTTAGCATAAACGAATAAGCGAGTCGCAACGGAAAATAAAAGCCAATCACAATAAAAACCGGGTGTTACCACCATTACCCACCCATGTGAGTAATAAGGCGTCCACATAAAACTTGATCCACAACCGCAGTGATGACAGAGATACAATATAATCCAAAGTTTACAATACTTAATTCCAAAAAAGCAATGAGCAGCCTACCTAAACCAATACCATAATTCGCGTGAAGTCTGACAAAAGGCTATGGTAAACACAATAAGGTATACCGCTAACTAGTTCTAAAAATCCTGCGCTGCGGTTCCGATCTTCAATCACGTACCTGTAATATATGGCCATAAAGGCTCAGCACAACTGCTAAGCATGCTATTATATGATCCTTATGGACCTTTAAACTTCTTAGGTTAATTAGCCCAATTGTTAACATGCAATTCCAATTTCATGCTGATCCATTTACATTTATATTAAATTGTAAATGCGGTATTAAAACAACCAACAATCCACCAAATAACCACACAAACCTTTTCACAACAAAAAGCATATAATCAAACAACACATAATAGAGTACGATAATGATGTAAGAGTTGTTATCTCTTGAGTGTTTTCGTCATACGGCCTTCAAGGCTCCTTTAATTTGTTACTCATTGTTAAGGGTCTTTCTTAAGTCTCTCCTTATCTTTTAATAACTTTCACATAAATCTCGATGGGCGTCATGTTAGGCCAACCCGCTTATATACTTCATCTTCCTGAGCAGTAGCTCTTGTGCACCAACAGTAGTGCCCTCCGACCAGGGGTCCGCTGAGTCCTGGATTTCCTCATTGCCCATGTGAAGGCGTTCCAAGCGAACGTAGCCATGCACCAATGGTAGTGCGCTACGACCAATGATCATATCTGACTTGTTGGAATTTCCATGTCGAGTGGACCCGATTCGTTAGTCCACTTTAGTGATCACAAATGCGCAGCCATGTAGTCCGTGACTACCCTGGATTTCCTTGTCTTTAATTCTTTCCACCATATGATTAGGTTTATAACATTTACCTAAGATCTACTCTTAGGTGATAATGAGTAACATTCTCCATGTGATTGCCTTTTAGGTCTTTAATATTCACCTCGATGGCATCAAGGTTACTTCCATGTTCGAGTATATCTATTCTTGAGAATGGTGTTACCGATTCTCTGCCTAAGTCATTTTTCTTAGGTTGATTTAGAATAATATGATCTATATCCCTAATCGTTCATAAATGATATTTTCCATTCTATCATCCATAACTCGATTTGAGTTTATATTTGAAATTACTTTAGTTCGAAAGTCGTCGCGCACAATTAATATCGTGGAATAACAGGCAATTAAATTCACATGCATATAGCACACTGTAGACACCAAAAATTCTCACCCCATAAAGCAAATTCCGAAATAATAAGATGGGTCGTCGCCTTTCTTTTTTCAAAACCTATTAACGTGCGTGCTAAGACGAAACCATCGTTTTATAATCTTTTTCAAAACATTTCAGAAAAAAAAAAAACACATTCTTCGAAAATGAATTTCCATCGACAGTCCAGTTTCAAGGTCGTCCCCTTTTGTTTATTCACTCATTTTACTATTTTATTTTATTTTATTTTATTTTATTCATCTATTCACTTTTCTTATATTTTATTTTATTCTACTATTAACATTAGTATTTTATTTTTATTTCTATTTATACAGACTCATTTTCATCTGTCAAACTCAATCCACACTTGGTTGAAATCTGGCCTAGCCCAATTCCTTGAACCCACTCTATTTTCAGCCCTTGGCTTCAAAAAGCCCACATTAAAACCCAACCCACCTTCTAAACCCTATTCCCTTCTGTATAAAACAACAACAACATAAAAACAAACCCTACAGACTACAGTGTCCGCCACTTAACCCTCCCCTCTCGATCATTCATCTACTAAGAACTAACTCCCTCTTCTTCCCCGATGATGATCTCGATCCATCTCGTTCCATCCATCGATTCCTTTCTCGATCTCAAAACCAGAAAAACGAAACCTCTCAATCTCTTCCAATCACCATTACCGTCTTCGTCTCAAATCGACCAAGAAAAACTTACAAAGGAGATCCCAAGAAGAGCCGACGAACATTCCATTTTTTCTCAGACAGAACTTTCTACTCCATCCCTCAGGTGCCCACGATTTCGAAAACCACAACCCAGAAACAAAGAGCTCGTTGCCCCTCCTTCTTCCGGTCGACAACCACATCCATTTACACCGGAAATCACCCCGTCACCATTACATTCTCTTCTCTGTCGACCATCTTCTACCTTCTTCACTCAAGCCGAGCTGTCGACAAGCAACATACCCGCGCTGCACCTTCTTCGTTCTTATTTCACTCACGGCTATGTTCAAAGATCACCACCACCATCTCCTCCTACTTTCTCCTTCACTAAAAAATCCCAAAACCAGGAACACAATTCACGCTTAATGGCTCAGTTTCTCTAAAAACATGAACCATCACAAACCCAACCTTCGTCGAGGAGTCTCAGAGAACTATGCTTCGTTGTGCATTTGATATCTGACAAGACAACCGCCTCCAGTCTTCAAGCTCTGGCGGGGTTTAATCTTTCTTTCGACCTCACAAACACCCTGAGATTCCCTTCTGTCGATGTTGTTTTCCTTCATTCGTCAACAGGTCCCTCTGCAGCGATTGAGTTTGATGCGTAAGTTATTCAGAGGCTCTAAGCCTGATCCCCGACAAGTTCCTTTCACTTGCGAAAGGAAATCTAGATCTTGCACATGACTGCGCCCGACACTTGCTCATGACTTCGGTTTTGTCCTCGGTTCTTTTTTTCCCTTTCGATTTCATTTGCAAATTAATGGGTATGTCTGTTTTTGTTCTGTGGTTTCTTACAGGAGATTTTCATCTGTTCACCGATTTGCTTTATATTTCCAAACTGTTTGAGGTTGTAGCCTGAAGCATATTTTGATACTTATCTGAAATGTGTGTGTGTTTATCGCATATGTCCGTGGCTCGATTAGATCTCTGGGTATTTGATCTGCATATAGTTTGATCACGTCATGTCCTTTAATTATCTGTTGAAAAGTGTGTGATCCTTTTCTGCCCACTGTGCTCGTATCATGCTAGGTCCAGGGATTCTTGGCTAATGACAAACCTGAGTTTCAAATATTGTCATTGACGGATTCTCTTATGTTGATTGTTGAGGATTGTTCGATCAGTTAAACATGGTCCCTCTGTTAAGGGAAATTTCGATATGCCTGCCCCACTTTGATTATCCCTACCTTGATAAGCTCATCACACAGTTTAGATTGAGTTCATAATTTGTTGCCTAGTGAGTTTAGAGAAGTTTATTTTGCTTTAAGTGGTTATAGGCTCGTTAATCTTACTGGTCTGAGGTTTCTTTTAAGTCTCTAAGATAGATGAACGCAGTTCGGACTGGCTTTTGCAAACCCATGCGAGGTTTTGTCTCAGTTTTCAGTGCGTGTGCTTTTAAGGTTTTCTTTCTGTTGCGTCTTCTTTCAGAGTTTGATTGTTGTTCGCTAATTAATTCGATTCTGGTGAGATTCATAATTTCTTTCCTTTTGTTTAGGTGTCGGTTTGGATTTCAATCCGACAGAAACATGTATACTATCCCTTTATTCTTTGTTGTTGTTTATGCTATTCGGTTTGATGCTTATCTCATTGGTTTGCAATTTGACCGAGGTGCACTTGTCTTGGTCGGAATGGACCGAAGCTTACCTGTGTGGACTCTCTTGATTTGGAATTGTTCGTGGACCGTGCAAGTTGACTATACTGGTGGACTTTGAGCTTCACGGCTATCCATGGGTTTGGAAATTCTTTTAACACTTTCTAGCATCAGCTTAATTACCTTTAAGGATCAATTGTCTCTTGTACATACATATCTGGTTTGAAATTCTTGTTGTTTCCCGCACGGCAGCCTGTCACTTGTACAATGCTTCCAGTTTGAAAACCGATCTGAGATTAACGTGTTTGTCCATAAATTGGCTTGTAAAATATAACAAGTTTTGTTTCATTATGTTACTCTTGTCGGTGCCTTGACATATCTATTTCTAATTCTCATATTTCTCATACTTTATAGTTATGCATTCTTTGTTTTTTGCTTCAACTGTTTTTTGTTTAATTAAGCCTTAGTTACTATGTCCTTAGGTACAAGCCGTTAGGATAGAGGGGTCCCCCTGGTCTGATAGGTCATTGACCAATCTCGTGGTGGTGACACCCCTAAACCCTAAAACACACACCTAAAGTATGTATATAGATTAATATTCTTATTCCGGTTTCTCTCACTAACATTTCATCTTCTCATCCTCCATCCTCAAATTCAAAATTGTCTCTCATTTTCCATAATCATTTTGTAAACGTAAATCCCTAGACCCAAAGCCTAAACAAGGCCCATTCGGCCCAAAGTTCAAACAAGGCTCATTCGGCCCAAAGTTCAAACAAGGCCCATTCAGCCCACTTAGCCCAAAATCTCCCCATCCAAAACTTGGCCCATCTCCAAACTCAACCCATCCCAAATCGACCCAAAGACCAATCTGGCCCAAAGCCCAAATCGCCAAAGACCAATCTGGCCCAAAGCCCAATCTGGCCCAAAGTCCAATATGGCCCAATACCCAAATTCGGCCAAGCCCAACCCAAACCGACCCAAGGCCCAAATCAATCCAAACCAAGTCCACAAAAGTCAAATCTTGACTCGGGCTTTGACCTTGACCGAACTTTGACCTTGACCCGAACTTTGACCTTGACCGAACTTTGACCTTGACCCGAACTTTGACCTTGACCTGAACTTTGACCTCGACCCGAACTTTGACCTTGACCCGAACTTTGACCCGGCCTAGCTTTGACCAATCCGAATGCTGATCTTGATCAAACTTTGACCCCTCCTGACCTTGACCCAAATCAAACCTCAATCCAATTCAAACTCGACCCCAATCCAATTCAAACTCGACTTCAATTCAATTCAAGCCCGATTCATTCGGCCAAATCCTATCCACAATACATCCACTCTCAATTTGTAAATTTCATTCAATTTCAAACCATCTTTTTATTCAAGTTTCACCAAGTTTTCAAAAGAAACTATTTTGTGGAATTTAAAAGGAAAAACTCTTCTCACATCACAGAAAACTCTTCTCAAATGCAGAAAGTTCTTCTCACATATACAGAAAGTTTTCTCCTAAAACATTTCTCAAAATCAGCGTTTCTACATCGAGAATTCCGAACAACTTTCAAACTTTCTAACTTAGTTTTCAAATCCAAATAAACCGTTTTCGGGGAGCAAGTAATGTCTAACCCCTTCAAAACATTTCCTCCATAGTTAGAACATCTCTTGTCTCTTCCTTCCCAAAAATAAAAATCCGAGGAGGGGCACTGGGGTCATAACCTCCCTTGTCGCAGTCTGGATCTCTTTAGGCGGGGCATTAGGGTGACAAACCTCCCCTAATTGCAGCCTAGATTTTTACAAGGCGGGGTGCTAGGGAAGTAACGACCTTCCTAGTTGCAGCGGGGTTTTAAAATCGTCTAACTCCCTTCCACTCGATTTCAATGTTTTCGGTTTTTAACGTTTTTTAAACCCGGGAGTTAGAGACGTTATTAGGGTTCGACCGAGAACATCTCATTCATGGTGTTTCTCTCTGAATCCTATTTTTCGACATAAATTCATTGCCCCATCTTTCGAGCCTCGGCACTTACCATTAATTAAGTGTCGTGTTCGAGGGGGTACATAGGGTAATCCCTTGGGATTATCCGCCCTTTTACAAAAAAAAATGATTTTTCGGTCTTAAAAGCTTTAAGAGAGACAATTCTGAATAAACCAATCCAACATTTCCATTAGAGCTCTAGGATTCATAAACACTTCTCAACCCTCCCTCTGAACCAATTCTAAGTCACATAGGACTTCCAATTCTTGAGGACCCCTAGAACCTTAAACATCTTCAAAACCCGAATACCTGCAAACCAAATATCCTCTTCCATACTCGATCATCCTTAAAACCGATTTGCTCCTCAACACATTCAACTTTCCAAGACACCTCAAGACCCGACCATTTCAAAATTCGAACTTCGCAAACACGAAAACTCCTCTCCTCAAATCAGCCCAAGTGATCCAAATACCTCTTGAACTCCACCAAAATGACCAACATGCCCCTTTACTCCTCGAACTCTCCCTCATTCTCTTAATCCCGTGAAGCCCAAAACAACTCAAATCTCTCAGAGCATTTAAACCTCTCAAACACTTCAACCAGACCAACTCCAATACCGCCTCATCCTCACCCCTCACTCAATCCTATCCTTGGCTTTTTAAATGAATCTCTCTAAAAGGTTTTGAAAGAAGGCAATCCCGACAATTGGAGACCGAGGTTTCCTCGGGCACCAATCCGAAGTCGTGGTCATTGCCACTTCTAAGGGGTGTAACCCAGTGCGAACCCACACAGAATCTCTAGTATGACCGGATAAGCCCCATCCATAGGCAATAAACTCAGAGTCAACCAACGGTTCTTAGAACCCTCATCCCCTCCCTTCCTAGTTCCTTAGGTCAAACTAGGTGGCGACTCTAGTCAATTTCCGCCCTTAGGGCATAAGTCCGCGTGGAGCCCATCGAGAGCGGGTGTAGTGCTCACTAGCATTCCCCTTATGCTTTATGGGAAAGACGGACGATTTAATAGGTATTTGAGGGATGTCAGATAACGGGTTTTCACCCTCCACAGAATGGCATTTTCTAGGATCTCGGCTTTTCAGTCAGATCATATTTATATAGACTCCCCCTCATACCGAAAAATCACCCTCCACACACACATATCCATCTTATCAAACATCCACACAAATATATCCGAACCCAAGGAAGCCCTCAGGACAATCATACCATACAATAACATACCGTTCACCGATGTACAATGCTAGCATGACGTATTACGCTCGTCCTCTACTCTTGTATAGCTCGTAGCTCGTAACTCCTAGCTCGTATCTCTGGAATACCGCTAAGTATTAATTTACTATAATTCACCTTGATTCGGTATTCCTTATAACCACTAATCCCCTCGGTATTAACCCCATGATTAATCTATCATCTTGCTTGGGTTTTTAAATATATTCGGGATGATTCTAAACCATACTCTAATTATGTTATGAGTGGTATGTGGTGTTAGTTCTCTACTCAGGATTTTGATCCACATAATATCCCATTTATTCATAGGCTATTACCCTTGTATAGGTATATATAACAATATATTTTGTTACTATATTTTATAATTGACGTCATAGTATTATTAAACTTTAAACCCTCATTTAGATCATGAGTTGGTCAACTTGACCCTCTTTGGCTAATTAAGTTGACTTGGTCAATTTTAGGTTGACTTGGTCAATGTATCCAAGTCAACAAGTTTATATAATTCCTATTATAATCTTCGAATTATATAATTCATTGGTTTGTTCAATTCCTTATAACATGACATTAGTTATTAAGTCTAATGTTGTATAGTTAAATCCTCCACTTATACTGTACTTTACTTTTCCTTATATGATTACCACATCATATTATATAATTCTCCACACTCCATATATTCATATAAGTCTATATGAATTATAAAATTCATTATATAATGATATTCCTCATCATCTCATGTGAAACACTTAATTATTTCATTTGTGCTATTCTTCACAACCAATATTAAGGCTATGTTCTTAGTATTTGTAATGTTACATCATACATTATACCAATCTCTAAAGTTTATTAAATTTTCCACATTATTTTATAATTCCACTAGTTCCCAAATACTCACATTATTTATGTGAATTAAAATTTCTTAACTTATATTCATCCCCACCTTTGATACTTTTTGGACTTTATATTAGTGTGATATTTATAACACTCTCAACCATATGTTATATTTCATCTCCCAATTATTACATTTTTGCAATAGTCCCCATACTTTCCATAATTTACAATTCTTCCACATTAACTTTTATAATGTTACAATTTTACTCCTTGTACCATATGTTATAATATTTTTATTTTTATTTAATTTTAACCTATGGTTTTCAACTATATTTTATAAAATCGAACAGACCCACTGCTGTTATAGTTTTTATTCCCTTAATCTCTAACTTTTCTTTATTTACATATGACCCACATTATTTTACAACCTTACAAAATAATCCTTAAACTATATATTTTTCAATCTTATCAATTTAATTCCAAATTCATCCCCAAAAATTCCAGTAAATTCCTAATAGACCCTAGGCCGGTTTTAATTCCATTTGCCCCAAAACTTTTCAGTTTTTACACTTTGACCCATTAGATTTATAAATCTTACATTTAACTCCTAAACTTTATTTAAATTCCTAATTAAATTATTTCTCTCATCTGATTTGGTCAACACTTTGACCATACTATATTTAACTTCTATTTCTCTTATATACATGGATTTTATAGTATATACGATTTGGACATTAAATTTTCTATTGTTTACAATTTGACCCCAAATTCCTTAAACTTATATTTTTCATTTCTAACCAAACCAACCTTATAATTTTGGCCTTTATATAGCCCACACTCATATTTTATCTTATTTACATGCTACCACCTCTTTATAGTCTAAAGTTTATTAAATGATTACCAAAATTGTAACATATAAATTCCTGAAAAAAAAAACTCAGGAAGACACGCAACGAAAACACTAAGCAACATTCGGGCACCAAGCAAACACACATGTGCATAGAACATTAACACATGTACTAAAGCAAACAAGTATTCACATACAAACGATGCCAAACACATAGCTTGACATGCCTTAGGGTAATTTAACCCGGGGCACCGGCGATGCGGCACTATGCCAGCATGTCGGAATGCGCCACTCATAACCACAAGGATGAGTGGACTTTGTACCACCCTTAATAGATAAGTTCTCCGGCCATCCCAATTCTCTTAACTTCAACGTCAAGGTCAGAGGGGATCTGCGCATCACTTCCAACTCCCTGCCAAGTCGCCGGTGCCCAAGTAAACTCACCGGTGTTGAGCGCGATACAACGGTAGACACAAAATCAACAAATGCAAGACAACCAAACACGGAGTAGGGCGTCGAGCGCCAAACACTTATCCACCATGAAAATTATCTCCCTGAAATACCCGGGTTTAAAAACAGTGATTAATTAGGCTAACGGAAAATTTAATTGCTAATTAGGCCTAAATAATATGTGAGAACGATTCCCGGAGAAAACGGGTCTGAAAACGAGTTAAAAATCTAAACGAGCTTAAAACACGTTTTTCGAGAAACCGGGAAAAATGTGATTTTAAACGGGTTTAATAAACTCATAATAATTATAGTTGGTTAAATATTTATTAGTAGACCATAGTGAGGGTCTAGAGCCATTAAATTAATTAGACGGGAAAATTCCGGAAAACGGGTCCCGGGAGTGAATAGTGTCGAAACCGGGAGACGAAACGCGTTTAATTCGAAAAGACGAAAAACAACCCGGGTTACTATTAGTGTGGGGCCGGTTTTCTTACTAGACACACACACTCACACACTTAATTAAATAACTAGCTAGTTTTATTTAGTCACAAAAGGACAAAAGTAATGAAGTAGAAGAGGGAATAGTTAAATGGGATATTAGTACTCTCTCACCTCCTTTTTTCTTCTCATTCACGATTTCCCTCCTCCCAAACTGAACTTCATCTTCTTCTTCCTCTGTACATGGCGATTTCTTAAGGGAGTTGTAGCCTCCATCTTCTTTCTTCTCCAACTTGCTCAAATCAACACCAAATCAAACAAAAATACTACCGTTAGATTCCTATCGGCAAGGGCTACGTTTTCCACCCATCAAAAGCTTGAAACCTTCATCTTCATCTCCATGGAAGTAGGCCATTTTGTAGATTAAAGAAGTGTTTTGGTTCTCCTTCATCTTCTTGTTACTCTAAGGTAAAAACAAAGTCAAAAGCTCTTATTTCCTAGCTTTTTCTTGCAAAAATAAAAAATTCCCACGTTGAATTTTTCTCCAATCCAGCCGGTTTCTTCTTGTCTTTGAGGAGTGCTGGATATTCATCATTTTGATTGCCTAAACTCTCCATTTGGACACTTGAAGGTAATCTCTAAGCTAAACCCTAAAAATTATCTCTTGAAATACTAGTTTTTGTGAGGGAAATTGAATTAATTAGCTTGATATGTGTGTATGGGGACATGATTGTAGATAGCAATCTAGACCCTTATTGGTGTGGGAATAAGAAGAGACAGAGTGAACAAGAAGAGGAGGAAGAGATGAAAAAAGAAAAACCGAAATTAGCAAGGTAATGAGCTTATTCTTGAGTTTGTTTATTACCTTGTCAAAACAGATTTTTGTAAGTAGTATGAATGATATTGTTTTAGTGTAGTTAAGATAATACAATGTGATTGTGAATGGATCTGTTTAAATGTTGTGTAAGTGTGGGAAGAAGTCTTGAGAGTAAACTGTTACATATGTGTGTACAAGGTGGAAAATTTAATGTGCCGTAGTAATGGTTTAAATGCTTATATAAACAGAGGTGAAAAACTGATTTGTGAGCTGATTTAGTGTGTGGAGAATGCTTAGGAATGTAGGCAAGTTCTGTCAAAATTTACATAGAATGGTGTGGTCTTAAGTGCATTAATGAGGGTAGTTGTAATGGTAGAAAAGAGAGCATTTAAAACTATAACAGAAATGGAACTAGCATTTGCTTGTTTGAAATTAAGTGAGGAATTTGAGTGGATTAATCAAGAGTTAAAGAGTGAACTTGGTGATTGGTTTAAGGTGGTTTAGATGGGTAGTTAGATTCTAAAACATGTAGATTATAAGTGGGAAAGATTGGAAAATTAAATGGTGAAAGAATGGAGTTGTAACAGATTTGGAAATGCCAAATCTGTCAAAAATGCAACAGGGTCCGGGACCTAGGTCCAGGACCATGTCCCGGACCACCCCTTAATTTACCCCCAGAGTGCCCAGTTTGATAGGTCCGGGACTTAAGTCCATGCCCATGTCCCGGACCACCACGTTAAACTTGCCGAGAATTCAATCCTTTCTCTGGTCCGGGACTTATCCCCTGGCTAAGACCCGGACCACCCCCATTTTTGTAGCCGAGAGTCTGCCTTCATTATGGTCCGGGACTTGACTCCTATTGAAATACCCCTACATTTAAATAATTAATTATAAGTAAATAAATATTATTTGAGGAATTATAAATATTATTTGGGGGATTATGAACCCTAAGAAATAAGTATATAAACACTTGGGTGTTAAAAACGCACCTAAACTCCTTAAGGTCAAAAACGTGCGTTAAAGCCCGACCTTAAGTAAACAAGTTATATAAGCTATAAACTTCTTATGAATCTAATCAAGGATCATTAAATGACCCTTGGAACGCAGGACTTCATCAAAAATTGAATGAAAATACAACATGCTCGGGAATTCCCTTAAAGGCCCCTTAAGGCCCTAAAGTCCCGAAAATACCTTATTAAATTAAGTAAAGAATTATACCTCATTCTAAATGCATAATAGTACCTTAATGAACATTTAAGATGAAGTTATCAAGATAAATTCTCAGTTAAAGACAAAATACTCGGGGGAGTTTCTTAACGCTCCTTTTTGCCCGGGTAGCCCGAGAATGTGTTATGAGTTTATATAACCCCATATAACTCAATGTAACACCTAACATATTATTATTGAATATAAACAATGTCAATAAACACTTGAAACACATAGCGACTAATTATTTCTTAGAAAATTCTTAAAGCACAAAAACGCACCTTCGGGTGTCACGAAAATGCGTTTTACGCAATTGTTAAGTTTTGAAGTTTTGAGGAGCCACGAGTTGATAGACTTAAAAGTGGATAGAATGACCATCTAAATCAGTTGATGGAAGTACTAAAATCATGGTATAAATGGGGGCGATGTTTAGGACAAAAAGGTACCTAAAATCAGCATTTTTACCTTAAAACTTTCATCTTTTACCATAATAAAAATGTACCAACTAAATGTTGGAACCTATTACACATATTAGTATGATCTTAGTACAATATATTATAGCAAAAATCAAATGAAAAATTAATTCCATTTGAGCCCTACACCATGCGTGAGTTTATGTCAATTATGACTAGTTTTTTAGTTCAAAATTGTTTGTAGATGATGAGTCATCTTAGCATATATTATATGATGTTATAGCAATCAAAAATTGGCAAGGAAGCCTCATCCACCGTGTTCCTATACAAAGAAACAAGAAGGAGAATTAATTAGTCTAAGAAAGGTAATGAAATAAAATACCAAAAAAGAAGACCTAACTCTTACAAGAATATTAGCTAAAGGAGCAGCCCATGTGCTGTCTATAAACTACCGATTGTGATATGTAAAGGGAGGGGACATGTGATTACGTGAATGGTAGAGCATTATGGAGTAATTATTGTTGCTAATGATCAAATTAAAACAAACAAGACTAAGCCTAAGCATGCCTAATATAAACAAACTAAATTGATTCCTACCTAGCATGCTATTGTCGTAAACAAGATGGAGCTGCTACCTCCATTGAGTCCGATCACACCTACAGGAATAAGAACAGTTAGTGTATTAATTAACTTAACAAATCTTGAATAATTGCTATGCCTAATATAAAGCAAACCATGTTGAGCTCCTAGGACTCCACTCAGCCGTGAGCCTACAAGAGGTAGAGCTGCTTAATTGCTCCACTTCAGCCGAGCATACCTGCAAGAAAGACAAGTTAGAACAATAATTAAGTTAGTTAATTACCTTGCTTTGTCATCCTTCCATAAGCCATCAACCAACTTGACTTATTCATGCTTAAAACAACCGTAACACTAGAGGCCATGGTGGGCAATTATGAAATCAAAATTAAACAAAATAAAGGCATGCAATAATGACAAATAAACAATGGCAAATAGATTTTAATTGCTTTATTCTCTTCTACTAAACTTACGTGAGGTTCATTCACTACCCTTGCCCTCACAACCGAATGTAAGTCTCCTCATTTAGCTCTCTCATATTCTTCATTTCCTAAGTAAATTCCTAAGTTCTAATAACTCCACTAATGGTGTACTAGTTCCTAACACCATTTTAATGTGATTTCCTAGTTAATTCTATCAAGTTTTGAAGCAAGATTCATCCTAGCAAACCTACAGATTTTGCCAAGCTTATGTGTTCCTAGGAGGTTCCTAAATTCACAACAACACAAGGAACAACATGATCAAGTTAAGGTATATTTTCATGTTGAAAATCCTAAGTAATTACCTAAACCATTTTCGAAAATATAAGAACTTCTAAATCTATATTCTCTTCATTATTTCATGAAGGAAACTTGGATCTACAATCATCCCAAGGTGTATCAAATTACCTTGTTAAATTCCTAAGGTAAACTCTTGTAAAATTACTACAAATATTATTTATAAACTCTTGTTAGAAGTCTAACAAATGGATCTCCTAATATATTTAAGGAGCCGAAAATTATTCATCAAGATAGCATTTGGAGAGCTTGGAATTCAAGGAGAAAATCAAGTAGAAGAATTGTCTTGATTTAAGGAGTAAGTATATGTAATTAAGGTTTATTATGTTTAAGCTTAATTTAAGCTTTAAACTTTGGTATAAAAATTATGTTTAGGCCATGTTAATATTAAGGCCGAAAATTATTGAGTTAAAGTATCAAGAAAAATAATTTATAACATATAAGGTAAGGTTATTACCTTAAGGTATAAAATTGTATCACAAAAATAAAATATGATACACATATTGTTAAACCGAAATATCTAAGAATAATATGTCTATTTTTGGTTTATAATCATTCTAAGTCATTAGCATAATTTTAGAAGTGTGTTATGACTTATATACATTTATATATTTATTATAAGGTTTAAATCAAGTTTTAAAACCATATGGTAAGTTTAAATAAAAACCGAGAACATAAAAGGGTTGTTGGTAATTTTTGAAATATAAAGTGTATTAACTTATCTTATAAATTTTTGGAACATTAAAAATAGCTACACGTATTTAAATGGCTATTTTAATAAGTTATGTGGCAAAAATGTAAATTTTGAAATGTTGCGGTGCTTATTGTGATTGCCGGGAACTAGAGGAGTGATTTGGTGTAATTATGATATAATATAAGGTAGGAATTAATATTATGAATTTCGGTGAATTTAAATAAGTGTCTAAGTGATAAAATGACATTTTATAAAGTTTTGGGAATATTTTGTAATTATTGGAAAATATAGTGTATGGCCGAGAATTGCTTATGATTTTATGGGTTTATTAAAGTATTAATTATGAAATTAGGTCATGGTCAAAGTGTTGACCAAAAACTTTGGGTTAAAATGATTTATGACATAAATATTAAGTTTATAAAAGTTTTGGGGTGAATATGTATTTATGGAAGTATATATGAAAAATAGAAATAATATGGGGCGGAAATATAATTGAAGAAAGTTATGGATTATTTTGGTTATTTTAGTGAATTAAATATTAAAACTATAGTTTATAAGTTAATATGTAACTTATATATAGTTTTGGAGTTAAAAGTATAAATATAGAAAACTATATTTTGAAACCGAAAAGCTTATGGGCTTAATCAGTGATTTATAAAAATTGGTGAGCTTAAATTGTAATTACCGAAAGTTGGTAAGAGTATTTGGTAAATTGTAAAAGTAAGATGGTTAATTAACAATTACAAGATTAATGTGGATAATTAGTGAATTATAAAAGTTATAAGGTTATTTGACAATTCATAGAAGTTAATATAATTGTTTTACAATTTCCGAAAATTAAAATGGGTATTTAATAAATTATAAAGGTATATGGTTGTGTAGTAAATTGTAAAAGTTAATGGGTTCAAATTATGATCACCGGAAACTTATATGTGGTTATCTAGAAATTTATAAAGTTGTTGGGTATAAAATATGAATACCGAAATAATAAGATTGATTTTGTAATTTAATAAGGAAAGGAAGTAAAACTAGGTAATATAATGTATTATGGTATATTATGAAATATAATATAAAGTTTATGAAATAAAGGTGGTTATAACATAAATAACTAAATGATATGATATAAATGATAAGTGGAAATAATTATGAGTAGATATTAATGAGGTAAAGATATACCGTATAAATGATAATTCATTATCACATGTGAGCTTCACATAAAATAATGAACTGGTAGTTTATCTAGAACCACTGTTAAACTAACAGGGAAAATAAATAACATACGGAGTTTTATACAACGAGTATAAGCATTACAGTGACAGTACTATAATATTTAATGAATAGTTTATTAATATTACCCGGTATTGCATGTTTAAATAATAGCGTACGGGGAGGGGCTACTGTACAGGAGTTTGTCAAGCTAGCATTACTTGGTGAACGGTATGTTAATTGTGTGGTCTGAATGTCCTAAGGATTATCCTAAGGTCCAGACATTATATGTTTAATTGTCAAGAGCGCTATCTGTGATTTTATGTATGTGATGTGGTGTACTGTATTGTATAAATTGTTGCGTTATTTCATACACGAATGTTTTATGACTGGGAGTTTATACATTCGAACAGGAAAAGACTAACTGACCTTTAGGTATTATTTAGCCTAACTAATGGTCAACTGTTGTAGTCTTAATTCAAATATTGGTTATTGTACCACTGACAAAAGAGTTAATGTATAAAGAGAGGAATCCAGACTGTTTCGACTTTCTGGTTGCACATCGTGATCACTACGAGAAACTTCAATGGGGAGTCACTCAAAGGAAATCCATCAGCCACATTCGGGGATGGCGGAAGGCACTGCCGTTGGTGCACAGGTTCGACCGGATCGGTCAATTATTATCCAGGACCATAAGGTCAGCTGGTAACGGTTCTTTGGAACCCAGGGGACACACTGTCCATTATTAAAGATTATTAAGGGTTGTCTTGACATAACGCCCGAGGTGAGAATAATTGGGAAGGTTAAGTGGTTGGTTCAAAAGAATAAGGGTCGTGTGACCTACTAACAAGTACAGTTGTTTAATTCGTTTATCTTGTTTGGTGTTTTTATGTGTTTGTGGTGTTACTGTACACTGATGTTTGCAGGTGGACTGTTATATGTTTGTTTTATGGTTATAGTTATTACTGTTGTTATTATAAACCGGTATTTCATGTAAGAATCTAATATCAAGATGGCTAAAACGACTAAAGGAATCTAGATGACTTAAGATCACATTTAGCATACCAGCATTTCGATTGCTGAGCCCTTCAAGGGCAAAAATTCCAGGTTATTGAAGAAGACTCAAGCCGGAGTGCGGGACACGGGGTAGCAGTTGTATTTGCAACAGACGCCTTTGGTTTTTATTTGAATTGTAATAAGGAGGTTGATGTATTCAGTTAGTTGCTCATTTAGTTGGATTTGGTTTGTAATATTAGAAGTGCTCAGTATCTGTTCATCACAGCGTGAGGAGTTGTATTATTGGAAAGAGTAAGGTGTCCTTGTTGCTCACAAGGGTGAGTGACGGCGTGTAACACCAAGGTAGATAGTTTTATTTTCCGCTGCGAATTGTTATCTATTATGCTACGAATTGCGACGTCGTTACAGGTTTTAGGATTAGGGGTGTTACATACATGAAGACCCAGACCAAGAGTAAAATCATCCGAGAGTTGAACCAAAAGGTTGGTCCGGGACTTAGGACCCGGACAGGTCCCGGACCAACCCAAAAACTTGAAAATAAATTAATTAAGTGGGTTTTAAGCTAGGGAATTGATTGGTAATGATTGTTTATAGGTTAAGTAGGACTTAATTAGTGACATGTGAGGGTCAATTAAGGGCTTAAACAAGATTAGGAGAAAATGAGAAGTAAGAAACTTGTATGATTTAAGTTTATGCTAAAACGACTAAGTAAGGTGTAAAGTACGGGAAAACGTTAGAGAAGTATGGGTCAAGTTAGTTATGGATAATTAACCTCCCGACCTAATGTATGTTATAGGATTCGATTAGTAGGACTCCGAGAGATAGTTGGTAAACGAACAACGACGGTGAATGGTATGGTTTTCTCATGCCCTGTATTCTAACCCGGTTACCCGGTTTGTGTGTTTACTTGCAACCACCTAATTAAGATAAGATGCATGAAGATGATTTATTGTGTTCTTTATTCATGTGCTTGCCTTTGCACTTGATTGAACTATGTCTTGTAAGACAAGTTGTTTGTATTCATGAAATGTTTGAATGAAGATAAATCTTGTGTGTTGAGAAGTTCTCTCTAACACCCTAACCTTCCGACTTACCTAACTTAAGAATGGGTAACTGATATTGAGAGAGGAGACCGATAAAGCTTCGGCCACGCGTGAGAATGAGGAAGCAAGAGAGATTTCTTACCGAGTTCTGGCCTAACCTTTCCACCATGGTTCCGAACCGTATGGTCGCAACCCGGGGAAGTAAGCCAAACCTAAAGCCCGGTGGTGAGGTGTGGCGAGCATGCCTCATCTCTGCCCGGAGGTCACCCGACTTAACTGTAAATTGTTTCAAGAGATAAATAATGGTTAAGTGTGGATCATGCCTTGTGCGAGACAAATGATCATGAGCTAAGAATTAAGAACATCCGTCTAAACCGGATGAGAAATTGGCTAACTTGTGAAGAGGCTAGATCTTGAGGAGAGAATCTCAAGGCCTCAATGACCAATGTGTGGACTACTTGTGTTGTTTCCATTATTGTGATTCACCCTATGTGGGTATATGTTTCTACATGGTTATATTGCTGTTTATTTGCATGCTTGCTTTAATGTCAATGAACTCCATGTATTCGACCAAGTGGTCGGCGTACCCCCGTTAGCACGCGGGGGTATGCAATTACCATATGCAGCTTTAGCTGAGCCCCCTGGGGTGGTGATGTTTTTCTAATCTTACAGGTACCCGAGACGGTTGATTAGTCGAGATGGAACGGGGGTGTCATACTTTTGTTAGTTGGTAGTAAGTAGTGGTGTACCGAGTTGTACACGAGCTTGTAGCCCTAGAGTAGTCGGTGTACTATGTGGTACACTTGTATTTTGAGAGTAGATACTTAGAAAGGTGAGTGGAATGTTAAACTCACATTCTTTTGTGAGACCTGAGAGATCATTTTGTAATGTTTACTCTGAGTACTCGGTAATCAGGCGTTGTAAATTATGTTGATGTAAGTATGGTATTTCTATTTATCAGACCAGGACTGTGTTTAGTTAGGACTGTTAGCTATGGAAGGCTGCCGGTATTGTATCACCCACCGTAGTCGAGAGTCATTCCGCTGCGATTAGCTATGTCAATGAGACGATTAGACCATGATTAGAGTATTAGCGGTGGGGGTTACACCACCCTTATCCAACTCATCCCTGTGCGAGCCACAAAGGCTCTAACGATGTGCCGCCGGCACATTAGGGTGAGAATAACCAGGGACATTGTACATCCCCAGTCTTAACCCACATGTGTGATATTGTCCGCTTTGGGCCGCAGCCCGCACGGTTTTGTTCTCGGGGTACCATCCCCAAAAGGCCTCACACAAGGGAAGAGTATCCCCACACCTATAAGGCGTGGTTCGTGCTCTCTCCCGATCGATGTGGGAGGTGACCCCTACCGTGGGTATCACACTCTACCCCCTTGGGAGCCCAGCGTCCCGCTGGCACACCGACCTGGGTCTGGCTCTGATACCAACTCCCGATCATCCATACCGCGCGGCCCGAGCTGTTGTCTTCCAGGTTGTTCTCATGTTTCACAGTTGGTACTTTTCGTTACATTATCATTATAATCTCGACACCATAGTGGGTGTCATTAGCGGTCCTCTAAAGTTAGAGAAGATTTGTCTCTTTGTATAGTTCTTTTGTTTGTCTACGTGGTTCGTCATGTCTCACCAAAGGAGACTTGCTCTTCATTATCATTAATGAATAGGCACCATAGGGGTGTCATGGTAGTCCTCAATGGTTTAGAGAGGAGTTCCCCTTATAGAGTTTTTCTTTGTTTTCATAATTCGTAGTAGTTCATCTCAAGTTCCATAAGCGAGAAAGGGACTAAACTACTGTGTGCGCGCAAGTAATATGCCACAAGGATATATAACAAGCATATAAGCAAGCCACAAGAAGCAATCCAATTCCATGCTATAGTCTTAAAGTCATTGTCAAACAAAGCACACATCACACAAGCCGTGTAACACGGCAACATACGAACCACACATGTCCATACACAAGCTCACAACAGACAAATAAGCACGGTAAAACAAACAAGGGAGACGCAGGCCGCACGGATTTGTTCCTGGGGTTTCGCCCCAAAACGGTCACACAAGGGAGTTGGTATCTGCATCAGATCCTTCGACCGTCTATGATGGAATATATTTTGGTGAAGCACATCCCGGAGTCCAGAGGTGACTTCCGCTTCCTTGACCCTGGGTGTCGGGAATGGGGGAGTGACAAATTGGTGAAGCACATCCCGGAGTCCAGAGGTGACTTCCGCTTCCTTGACCCTGGGTGTCGGGAATGGGGGAGTGACAAGTTGGTGAAGCTTATCCTGGAGTCTAGAGGTGACTTCCGCTTCCTCGACCCTGGGTGTCGGGAATGGGGGACTAGCTATGGAGGAGACGTTCTCCAAACGCGCGGTGATAAAAGAATTCACAAGTAACCCTTGAAGAAACAAGGAATGATTAGCACCTACATAATAAAGTCTCGGGATCTAATCTATATCCCCTGACTCGGTGCCAGAGAATAGAGGATAACATGTGTAATGAGACCAAGCAAACAAGAGAAAGTCACAGATGGTATCAGAGCCAGACCCAGGTCGGTGTGCTAGTGGGCCCGCGAGGGCACTAGGCTCCCGTGAGGGGGGGTGGAGTGAGTGTACACACAGAGCGGGTTACCTCCCGCATCGATTGGGGAGGAGAACGAAGTGTGCCTTATAGGTGCATGGATACCTCTCCCTTGTGTGACGCGTTTGGGGCGAAACCCCAGGAACAAATCCGTGCGGCCTGCGTGCCAAAGCGGACAATATCACACATGGGGTTGATTAGGCTGGGCCGTCACAGACATACTCAGTTGATGCCGCCAGCTCTCGGCATCTGGGTAATAGAAGCTCACACCGTTGTTCCAAAACTCTATCCCCAAGGGGCCCCTCAGCTACATGCACACCTGCAAGTTAGCTTAAAGGGCGTATAGCAAAGAGAGATCGAGTCATCGTAACGCAGGCACAAAAGGGCTACTTCCTTTATTAATTGAGATACAAGGCCCAAAGGCTTACATTACATCGTTGAGTACAAATACATTCTGGTGTCAAGCTACTTGTCTTTGTCCTTACAAAAATATTGGATGTAACAAACCTCCCCATCTAAGTCTTTGTCGTCCCCGGCAAAGATTCTAAGTACTTTGTATCTCAACTATAAATGCAGTAAGTTACCCCTCGTTCCCATGTCGCAACTTCTTTCTCCCTATTTTGATATGAAATTTCCTAGCATGAACAACAACTCGACATTGCTCATCAAGCAGCTAGATCCTTAAGCGGGGTATTGCGGCGAGTCTTTACCATCATGGACTTTCTCGCGAATTTTGTTGTAAGTCGAGTCAGATTTTGATGCTTCCCGGATTCTGACCACCAGGTCAATTCCCACATGAGAGATATTGTTGTTTAGCCCAAAACAATGCCGACTTAGAGCACTAGGGACACCATTGTGCCGACCCAAAAACTCTTCACATCTCGCTTGCTTAGGGAACAACCTTTTCTGCGTGGTAAAATAGATGTTAATTAGCCACATTACCCATGATAACAAAAAAATAAAGAAATAAAACTTAGTTCCGGGAAGGTAATGCCTCGAAATCATAAGACAAAGGATTACCGTAAGCATCTCTTGCACATGAGCAGAATTACATTGTTCAGCTCCTCATAACTTCCGACTCTCAAGGGACATATCAAATTCAGGCAACTTAAGCACTGGTTCCGAGGAAATAGGTCACTTCAGCCACTCGAATGCTTCCAAGGCGCGCACCCGTCCCCGTCCCATTTTTGCTCACTTTGAGCAAGTTGGTAAAAAGGGGCTACCATCTGAGAAAACCCTTCCCCGCATCAGCGTCAATGTTTCGCCAAACCAAAGAAAAAGGGATGAGTTCAGATACATCCCTCGGAGTCGTCCTCTCTAGGATCGCTTTCACCTTGGATGAGTTCATACGAACCGCCCCGACGAGGATGATGTGGCTTGTGAAAGCAAATTCTCGTTAACTGAACAAACACTTCTCCCTCTTCACACTAGCTCGTGTCCCGTAAACGATCCCGTAAAAGGTGATCCCTAGAACATAGGGAATCTTGGAAACTTCAAGATCTCAAAAGTCTCAACTCCCACCCATATACCGACTTTTATATATAATTTACATGTGCCATGAACAAGCATAACTTCTTCTTTCGCGGCTGTCACAACGGTATGGGTTGGGGTTGTCAAACACCTTCTAATCACTTAGTTATTTTTCCTAAGTCCTCAAAATGATTTAGTTTACCAAGTAACCCATAAATTTTTGGACATAACATTAAATTTCATAAATTGTGCTTTTATACCATTTTATGTCATAAAACCTTAATACAAGTGGCTATTATATATATTAACATAAGCATTAAATGCATTAAAATACATATAAATCACTGCATAGTCTCTAACCTTTACAGATTATATCCTTTTTTTGAAAAATTACATTTTAGTCACAAAACTTATAAACTTGTCATTTTAATACCTAAATCTTAACTTAACATAACCAAAAATTATAACATAACATTTTACACATATCTAGGTAAATATGGACCATGTTAAACAGTATAGTCACAGCTTTATTCCATTTATACCCCAACTTTCCAAAATTGCATTTTAGCCTTTTTTTTTACTAAAGCCTTTGTACATTAAGTCCTTTAACTTATCAAAATGTTATAATAATTTTATACACATTCCTAGCTCATAATATGACATTTTATACAGAAGCTCTCGGCAAACATTATGTACACACTTGGACAAAGTTTTAAGGTATAAAAATATGTTCTATAGTTAGAACTTTTACCTTGTAATTTCCAAGATAACTTTGGTGCTTATGACTTCAAGTTTTCGGCCCCTATAACATATAATGGTGCTCATTAAGTTTTTGGACAGATCCAAAGCTTAATCAAGTGTTTTAAGTGCCAAGGTTTTGGATTAGTACCCCCATTAAGGTAGAATTTTCTCCTTGTTTTGCCCTTTAACTCTCGACCAAGGTGGTGATTTATGAAGCTCGAGGTTGATCATGTTACAAAATGAAGGAAAGTGTTCAAATTTAGGGTCTTTTAACTCCTTAAACAAGATCAAGGAGTTTAGAGTACAATAATGACCTTAAGGAAGATTTTTATCTTGTAGCTCAAGTGTTGGTATTTTTGGCCCCCATTTTCGGTCACAACTAAGAAAATAGGAAGATTATTAGACCTTGTATAGATCTCAAAATGAAAGGAAGTTTAAGGAACTCAAAACCTTATTTTATGACTTACATTTAAAGATTTCTTTGAGGTGTTGTTTCACCTTGTTCTTGGCCAAAGAAAGGGTGTATATGGGGATTCATTTTTTGTGTGAGAAGCAAGAAGAAAATGGGTGTAAGAAAGGTTACATTTTCGGACATATAAAGATCAAAGGAAAATGTGGAAGTTTAGTGAACATTTTACCTTTGTATTGTTGAACCTTGTCTAGATCTTTCCCCACATCTTTGGTACAGATTTTTGAGCTCCAAACTTCCGATTTCCAGACATGGAAAGGAGGAATGAGTGAGTGGTGTTGTTTGGTGAAGAAAATATATGATTTAAGGCTTATTAAAGCACATTTCTTTACCTTTATTGGATGACTTTGCTAGCCTTCCTTCATTGGTGTTCTCTTCTGTTTTTAGGCCTACATGCTGTAGGGTTTTTTTACTGAAATATGAAGAGGAGAAATCGGTTGAAATACCCCTAACTGATTTAACATTGATTAAACATTTAATCAATAAATTAAGGCTAAACATGCCTTGAAACCAATTTAAAAACAACAATGGTCAACATAAAGCAAATATTGCACCCTTTGACCATTTAGGGTAAACATATACCAAATGAACTCCTTAGGACCTACAATTTTTCCTAAGCATTATAACTCATAAATGAATGTACTAAATTATTGGAAGACACTCCAACTCAAAGAACAAGCATTAACATGCTTAAAAGTCACTTAGGGCAAAAATGTGCTCTAAGAAACCTTAAAGGTCTTGTGACCTCCATTAGAGTCCAAATTGGATTTCTAAGTTTAGTAATCATGTAATGAATTTAATTAGTCAACTACCAAAGAAAACCAAGCCCAAGAACAAGCTTTAACACAAAATGTGTCTTAAAACACTTTAAAGCACATTTTTGTGTATAACTTCAATTGGTTTTATATCACTTTAAAGACTAGATTACATTCTTTATAACATTAATGTGTCATGATAGACTATATTTATAAGTCTAAACCAAAGTTTAAAAATAAAATCAAAATGGGTGATTTTGGGTGAATAGTACCCAGAATAACATTTAAATTCCTAAACTAAACTATGGTCAATATCTTCCCTTGACCTTAGCCACCTATTACCTTTAATTAAGGGGCATTTTCCCCATCCATTAACCGGCCACACATTGATGAGCCGCAGACTTATCATATTTTATGTACTAGATTTAGGATTATATTATCTAAATAAGGTGAAATAGTTAATATTTATGTTATATTATGTATTAAAGTGTATTATTGTTAGTCTTATGTTTTATATGTTTTTCATGCAAGGAAACACTTTTGACCAAAATGCCGGACATAAGGCTGGTTAACTCCTGCACGGCACAAGCGTGGGAGTAAAAAGGTGCTATGCCGGGTGTGTTGCCGGGTACATCCTAGCCGGCACAAGTAAAAAGTTGCCTCAGTTCACCAGAAGTTAGCAGTACATGAAGAGGTTCCTTTTGATGAAGAGGTGCCTTTTGATGAAGAGGTGTCTTTTGATGAAGAGGTGTCTTTGATGAAGAGGTGTCTCTTGGCAAAAAGGTGTCTTTTGGTGAAAAGGTGTCTCATGGTGAAAAGGTGTCTTATGGTTTAGAGGTGTCTTTTAGTTGGAAAGATGTCTTTTGGATGAGAAGACACTATGGAAAGACATCATTTGGTGATGTATCTTTCCATACCAATACAACTAGGGTAAAAGGTATCTTTTTGCTAAAGACATGTCTTGGAGGTGTGTCTTTATGGAAAGAAATCATTGAAGATATATCTTTCCATAGAATCACCTCCAACACCTATAAATATCCTACCCATGTGATCATTTGAGAACACACTTCAACATCATATTATACTCCATTCATTACTCCATTTCCGCCTCATTCCATCTTGGTGTCCAAGAGTTTCTACGGATCCATCCACAAAGAAAAAGAGAAGATTACCTTTTCGGGTTAAGGCTTTTGATTAATCTCCTTCTCCCCATGTATTTCTTCTTTAATTGGAGTGGATGGTGAAGTAGAGATCCTTGTTAGTTTGGTTAGGGATGAGTTCCTTCCTTGTAAACACTTGATCATTCAATATATATATTCCACAAGTTTTTCTAAGATTCAAGTTTCCATATAAGGTAGAATGGTTCGCTACTTGTTCTCCTATCTTCTAAATTTCACTTGAGGTTCAAAAGACAAGAGTGTTTTTGGTTAAGGAATCTTAGTGGTCCGTCACCGTTGTTAGATGCAGAGTGTAGATGACAACACCGAAAGAGTTGAAGAACCTTATCCATTTTCATTATTTCAGGCGAATACTGATGAGAGATTGTTGGATTCGAATTTGGATAGTGAGTCCTTTTTTCAGGGTTCGAAACGGGGGATAAATATTCACATTTCGTTCTTGCCGGGTCTAATGCCGGGTTGGTGGTTCTATCCGGCACATTCAATGTCTTTGAATATGCCGTGCAGAAACTATCCGGCAGGATATCCGGCACGTTCATTTGTTCGGGTGATTTCAGAGACTTGATATGTATTGAAAGTTCATACTGGTGCTTGGGTTGATCTAGTCCCGAATCATATATTTAGTTAGTTTATTTTATTTAGTTATGTAGTTAGAGTCACATTTACTTTTCCCCTCTTGTCTTAGAATAGGCTTTTGCCCGGATTAGGACTAGTTTTCTATAAGTCCCTTGGGTTCGATACTCTCGGTCGTAATATATTTACACTATACTCTGACCGGGTTTTATTTTGCTACCCGTAGTAGAGTTGTAGGTTTAGTTTATTTATTTTATTCTTTTTATGTATATAGTTTTCCTACAAATTTTCCGTTTAGCAAATTGGCGCCGTTGCCGGGGACTTGGAATTAGTCCAAGTCCTAAATTCGGTAAAACACCCTATTCTTTATTCTTTATTCTTTGATTTATTGATTTAAAATTGTGCATATTTTTGCTCGGTTGAATATGCCGGGTGCCAGGCCGGATATCTAGTGCCCGACACATTCAACATTTTTATTCTTTAATTCTTTTATTCATTGTTTTTTTTGTTCACTAGGTTGTGTAGGCCGTGCACGATGCCAGGTAGAACACATCCGGCATCATGGAGGAAGTCCTAAGCCGGACCGTATTCACCCGGCTTACAATCCGGCATATACAATCTCAACTTTTTATTTTAGATTTTCTCTTCAATTTTAGAGTTGTTTGTAAATATTCCTTCCTATTGCATTATTATTTTATCTTTACCTTCCCTTTTCCGTTTTATTTATTTATTTATTTTTTTTTAAAAAGTTTGAACACGCGGGCGTAAAGCCGGGTAAAATCAACTCGGCAATCCTGGAGGAAGTCCAATGCCGGGCGCCGCACACCCGACACCACGTCCGGCATGCCCAATTTTGTTATTTCTTTTCATTTTCACAATTTTAATTATGCAAATATATTTTTATTTATTATTACAAGTATCTCGTTTTATCTATCCCTTTTCTCATTTTTGATTTTTTTTGTTATTTTCTTTTTGAGTTGAACAAACCGGGCAGGATGCCGGGCAAAACCAATCCGGCATTAATGGAAGCATTCCATTGCCGGATACGCCACGCCTGGCACTCTGTCCGGCACGTTCAATGACTTATTTTTCTTTCTTTTAGTTTCGTAACATTTCTATTTTATTACTCTTTATACTATACTTCGTTCAATTAATATGTTGTGTGCTACTCCTCCAAAGTAAATTAGGTGAATGCACTTCAAGCACACTCCCTACACAAATAATCAAATACCGCAGGCGAATGGCAATAAACTCTCTTCCTCAGCAGGCGAATGTGAAAATTTGCAGCAGATTATTGCACGACCACACGCCCAATGCTCCGAATCGCCAGATTTTATACCACCTGAGGAAGCGGAACTTGCAGAGACATCGACCATTCGCATAGAGCATAAGTCGATGCAGTTGCAAATGCAGCAGAAACTTTTGCTCAACTATGACCACTTGGTCAACTCCCGTCTCCAACACTAAATTGATCAACGGGAGTATGCGAGATCGATCTTCGTTTCTATCGAGATCTCTGATCACTCGGCCAAGTAGCCGAAGGCTAAGTGTAGGGCAGCCCCACGCATCTGGTCTTCTTTCACCGCAGGGGAGTCACATCCTTTCCTTATTTCTTTATTTTTTTTGAACACTGGGGACAGTGTTCCTGCCAAGTGTAGGGCAGGGTCCCCCTAAAAAAAATATTTTATTTTAAATATATATTTTTTATATAGAAAATAAATCACTAGTAGATTTGATATAATAAGTTTAAAGTTTATAACAAGTTTAAAGTTTATCAATGTTTTACTAAACTTTTTGCATGTTTTTTATTGAAATGAGATTAGGAATGAATAAATGCTTGTTCTCTAAAGAGGTAAGCTTTCTAATGACTTATAGATTCTTGTTTTTAACTTCTTGATTCTTCTTATTTAACATGAGTATATGATCTTTTCTCCTAATTCTTTCCTTTATGTACTTCTGGGTAATATTTTCTTTTCTTTTTCAAACTGTGAAAAGTCTTTTGGGTGAAAATCTTAAATAGGGTTTGTAGTAGAAAGAAAGAAGAAGGAAAGAAATGCAAAAAAGAAAAGAAAAGAAAAAATCTTCTTCCAAAGGAAAAGTATTATATTTCTTGAGGTTGCAAAAAGTGCCTTAGAAAAAGGAAGAAACGAGAGTTTTTCCTTTTGTTTTTCTCCTAAATTCCCCGTTCTTCAATGCAAAAAAATTCTTGGTTGATTCAGAAACCCTTGCAAAATAGGGCTGAGCATTTAAAAACCATTGATGAGTGTCTTGGCCACATTCAGAAACTCTTGAAAAATAGAGCCGAATGATGGAAACGGGAAAAAAGGAGAGATTACAAAATCCCTTATGCAAAATAGCCCAAAAGTTTTTGATCAGTTTTGAACTTCTTTATTTTTAAACCCATTAGTATGTTTTGGTGGATAAGGTAGATTAAGTGATACTTGTGAAATAGAGTCAGAGAGTTGAGAATATTTATCTAATTGTCATTCTAGAGTCTATCTGTTTTGTGCATAAGTAATTACTCCTGCCTAATCTAATTTTGCTCGAGGACTAGCAAAAGGTAAGTGTAGGGCCTTGATGAGCAGCAGACTTATCATATTTATGTACTAGATTTAGGATTATATTTATCTAAATAAGGTGAAATAGTTAATATTTATGTTATATTATGTATTAAAGTGTATTATTTGTTCAGTCTTATGTTTTTATATGTTTTTCATGCAAGGAAACACTTTTGACCAAAATGCCGGACATAAGGCTGGTTAACTCCTGCACGGCACAAGCGTGGAGTAGAAAAGGTGCTATGCCGGGTGTGTTGTCGGGTACATCCTAGCCGGCACAAGTAAAAAGTTGCCTCAGTTCACCAGAAGTTAGCAGTACATGAAGAGGTTCCTTTTGATGAAGAGGTGCCTTTTGATGAAGAGGTGCTTTTGATGAAGAGGGTCTTTTGATGAAGAGGTGTCTTTGATGAAGAGGGTGTCTCTTGGCAAAAAGGTGTCTTTTGGTGAAAAGGTGTCTCATGGTGAAAAGGTGTCTTATGGTGAAGAGGTGTCTTTTAGTTGGAAAGATGTCTTTGGATGAGAAGACACTATGGAAAGACATCATTTGGTGATGTATCTTTCCATACCAATACAACTAGGGTAAAGGTATCTTTTTGCTAAAGACATGTCTTGGAGGTGTGTCTTTATGGAAAGAAATCATTTAAGATATGTCTTTCCATAGAATCACCTCCAACACCTATAAATACCCTACCCATGTGATCATTTGAGAACACACTTCAACATCATATTATACTCCATTCATTACTCCATTTCCACCTCATTCCATCTGTTGGTGTCCAAGAGTTTCTACGGATCCATCCACGAAGAAAAAGAGAAGATTACTTTTCGGGTTAAGGCTTTTGATTAATCTCCTTCTCCCCCATGTATTTCTTCTTTAATTGGAGTGGGGTGGTGAAGTAGAGATCCTTGTTAGTTTGGTTAGGGATGAGTTCCTTCCTTGTAAACACTTGATCATTCAATATATATATTCACAAGTTTTTCTAAGATTCAAGTTTCCATATAAGGTAGAATGGGTTCGCTACTTGTTCTCCTATCTTCTAAATTTCACTTGAGGTTCAAAAGACAAGAGTGTTTTTGGTTAAGGAATCTTAGTGGTCCGTCACCGTTGTTAGATGCAGAGTGTAGATGACAACACTGAAAGAGTTGAAGAACCTTATCCATTTTCATTATTTCAGGCGAATACTGACGAGAGATTGTTGGATTCGAATTTGGATAGTGAGTCCTTGTTTTCGGGGTTCGAAACTGGGATAAATATTCACATTTCGTTCTTGCCGGGTCTAATGCCGGCTTGGTTCTGTCCGGCACATTCAATGTCTTTGAATATGCCGTGCAGAAACTATCCGGCAGGATATCCGGCACGTTCATTTGTTCGGGTGATTTCAGAGACTTGATATGTATTGAAAGTCATAGTGGTGCTTGGGTTGATCTAGTCCCGAATCATATATTTAGTTAGTTTATTTTATTTAGTTATGTAGTTAGAGTCACATTTACTTTTCCCCCCTTGTCTTAGAATAGGCTTTTGCCCGGATTAGGACTAGTTTTCTATAAGTCCCTGGGTTCGATACTCTCGGTCGTAATATATTACACTATACTCCGACCGGGTTTTATTTTGCTACCCGTAGTAGAGAGTTGTAGGTTTAGTTTATTTATTTTATTCTTTTTATGTATATAGTTTTCCTACAAATTTTCCGTTTAGCACACATGTATATAGGTATGACTCAAAAGTAACTTTCATAAAAGAAAGATAAATACTACTTTACTACTTTAACAAGTCAAGTTCATCTTGTCTTCCTTGACCATGTGATGCCGTTTAATTAAGGCTCTTTTCACAGCAAATTTTCGGCCATACACACACATATATATATATATATAATAACTCAAAAGTAGCTTTGTACTAAAGTAAGATAAGTATAACATTATAATACAATTAATCAACTTCTTCCTTCCACCTTGACAGCACCTTACGTAGCCTTAGAAGGTTTTTCTTCAGCCTTAGGAAACCCTTGAAAATATCTAAGGAATGACTCATCCCATGACCATTGACTAATTGAGACTTATCCCTTTAAAAGCCAAAAAGTCTTATTTGATTCATTTGCCTTCTCTCAGCCGTAAGACTCCATTCAAACCCTCTCTTTTCACTTCCAAACCGAGAGCAAGCTGCCAACTTCAAGGGTGAACCCAGCTTGATATAGGTAAGCTCTAGGTACATATTTATGCTCATTTTATTCATCTTTCTTTCCCTCTTTTCACCAAGCTCACTCAATCCAATTTCTACCCAGCCATGTGTGTGAGTTGGTGCTGGAAGTCTTACCTATATTTGGCTGAAAAACAGAAGGAGAAGGGAAGAAAACTTGCTAAGTTCTTAAGGTATAAAACTTGCCTAAACATGACCTTAATCTTCTTCTTTATTTCGGTTTTTTCATTGTTCTCCCTAGCTCATTTCCACCATTTTTACATGCTCATTCAGCTAGAACATTCAAGGCTTGAAGAGGTAGCAAGATCTAGGTCAAAAGACCTCATTTTGGTTCATTTTTAGTTAAAAAAATCACCTTGTACTATCTGGTTATTACCGGTTATATACTATGGTTTAAATGGTGGTTTAAACACCTTATTTTACCTTCAAATTTCATGCGGTAACAGCCCCTTACCAAGCCTACAATTAAGGTAAAGATCATGCTTTAATTGAGCTTAAACTACTCTTTAATAACTTCAAGATCACAAGACTAATACACATTTTTTCTTGTGTAAATGCTGCCGGATGGGTGCTGTACCATGGGGAAATATCTGCACAAAATGAAGGAGAGAAGCTTAAGTATATATCTAGCAAAGTAAGCAAAAATCTAACCTTAAAATGCTATGTTAACTAAACTAAGAATTTTTATAACCCATCCGTGAGTACTTGGAAGGGTTTGGCTGGTTTGATTTGCTTGAAACCAATGCAAGGACACTAAACTCTTATATTATATAGTTTTTTATGTCATTATGTTATTTAAAAAATCAAAGCCGAGAACAATAGAGTTAAAAATGCTCAAACTATGCAATATAATGTCTTATGACATTTTTAGTTGGTAATATAAGGTTTAGATGACATATAATGTGATGGGAATTAATTAAATAATTTTAGAAAACCTTAGAGGAGAAAACTATATAATAATCTGTAAACACATAGTATTTTTATGACATTTATATGTAACATTTATTATATGTTAAGTGTTGAAATGAAGGCCATGCTTTAGGCCATTTGATTCTATGTTATATTAAGCTTAAAATGAATTTAAAATAAAGATAAATATTACCGAATGAAATTTGGGGTTTATTGGTAAATTAAATAAATTTAGGGGCTAACTATTTAGTATAGCCGAAAAACCATACCTTAAAAGCCATTAAAATGAATTTGATAAGTTTTGTAAAAAATTGGGGTCAAAAGTAATTCCTGAAAATATTGGGGCCAAAACCGTAAATAAATAAACACTTGGTCAAAACCAGTAGTAAATGGGTCAACCTTGACCATACTAGGTGCCTTAACCAAAATAAATTACATAAGTGATTAAATTATGACCTTATATTAAAATCATGAGTTAAATAACAAATTTATAAACTATAGGGGTGCAAGTGGTAATTACCGAAAATTAGGGGTTAGGATTGTTAATATAATAGTTTATATCATAAGTATAAAGTTTGGGGTATTTTGGAGTTATATAAATGATTTTATAAAGAAAAATGTATAATATATAGTTTTGTGACATTTAAAAAGTATATTATATAAAGTGTGGATAATATGCAAATAAGGGAAGTATGGGGGCGGAAAAAGAAATTAAAACAAGCAGTGGGTCTGCTCAAAAATAATGTGGTATAAAACTATAGGTTATACAAAATTATAAACATTAGTACCATATGTTATAACCTATATGTAACTTATGGTAATATATGGGGTAAGTGTAAATGTAAATGTAACTAAGAAACTAGGTTGCTGGAAAAAAATAAACCAAACAGACCATGGGTCATTCGGTATTTACAAAGTTTATAAACTATATGTTATAATGAATTAATGGAATAAAATGATATAATATATAGTATGTATAACATTATATAATATGTGGCAAGATTGTAATTTAAGAATATATATGTGTTGTGAAAATGGAAATTAAATAGACCATAGGTCTGTTCGAATTTGGATGTATAAAAAACTATATGATATAATTATATAATGTTTGAATGACATAATATATGGTGTATATAATATGTTATAAAATATATGTGTGAAATTGTAATATATAGAAAGTGTGGGAATTGAAAAGGGAATGAAATATAACCTAAGAGCCCTTTTCGGCCTATAATATATTTTATTAAAACTATAGGTTATAATGTGTTATAAAGTTAATGTTATAACAATATGATATTTATAACATGGTATACTAATATGTGTGGCTATATTGCATAAATGAAAAAAACTATGGAAAATGAAGAAAAAAATAAGTGTATAATATAAGGGCTTTCGGCCAATTAAATGTAGTTTATAAAAACTATAATTATAATGTTAAATGAGTTTAAAAAAAAATATATCATATTATATGGTATAAGATATAAGTGTAACATGGTATGATTTTATGTGGTCAAAACATAGTTTATTAAACTATAGGTTAAAACCGCATATATAACATTCAAGAAATGAATTTATAAACTATAGTTTACAATGATATAAATACTATATATATTATATAGTATTAATGTGATTAAATGAAACAATTATCATTAATAATATTCACATGAAATAATGTGACCATTAATGAGAAATGGACTTTATAAAATAAGGTTAGTATTAAAATAAACCTTAGGAAATATTAATACATGTCTTGGAATGCTACATAATATTAAGATAAAGTTTCTAATATAAATTGCATAAAATAATGCAACAAATGAAAATAATCATCTTACATAAGATGATAATAATTGACATATAATATAAGAATATAACTTATGCAGTATGAAGGTATAAGTGTTGCGCAAGCATATATTAAAAATATATACATAATAAGTATATAGTATAGTTGGAAAACTATATAATATAGTGCATGCATACATGCAACTATATATTATGACTAAATCAAATAAAAACAACATATGTGTATATATATATGTAAAACCGAGAGTATATGTATAAGTATATACAATATGGGTTTTAATGTCTATGATAATAAATGACAAGTGTTATGACATTAGTATAATATATACTACAAGTCATACAATTACAAATTTAAAACATAGCTTATTAAGATGAATAATGAGATGTATGATGTATGGTACAATAACAATGGTTAAATAATAATGTCATAAAACATTAGTGCATAAGCGTAAATGCGATGCAAATTAACGTTGCATGAGTACATGCAACAATACACTATAACTGTTTATTAGTATACGTAACCGGGACGGTTTAAATCAACACATAAGTATAAAGTGAATAAATATTTATACTCATAAATATAAGGAATTAATCCTAACAGTGAATACGCTATAACTAAGGCGTCTTTATAACCGACTCATTTAAATAAACCCGGGGCGTTGGTGGTTTAAAACGTACTACGACTGACGGGTTCGTATAACGATACCTTAACAAATAACTACTGAATAAATCCGGGGATGAAAGGTCGGGATTACTTGTGTTGTTCAGACTTACCGAGCTTAAATAAGTCATGTGGATTGACTTATAGTGTGTTTGATATCTAGATCGTATCACCGATGAAGACGCTGGACGAGCTAGTGGTCTACTACGCAACCTAGGTCTTTGGTGAACGGTATGTAAAGGGGTCTGATCTGAGATGTCCTGAGGACTTCCTCGGGCTCAGATATGTGTGTTGTATAACGAGTGTGATGCATCTATGTGTGTGTATGCATTTGTGTTTATGTTATGTGACGTGTAACTGTTTAAATTCCTGCATCATTAATTGTGCATGAAATCCTTCGGGATCAATACTACGTCGACTATAGATCGACTTATATAAAAACATATACGTTTAATGTGATGTGATTGTTGTTAATTGATATAACACACCTAATATTATGATTGTATATATATACTAGCCTAAGTAAATTACTTAGGTACGGGACACAACATTGTCGGTCTCTAGAGCAAGGCTCTCAAACATGTATATTGCCTAGATGACTTCTAGGCATGTGTAAGACCCTTAGGGCGGCTGAGTGATAAGTGAACTCTTTATAACTAAAATTATACCTTCGGTATTCGACTAACTAATTAAACACGTAATTGAACATTGGTGGAGGAGAATAAGTCCAGGTAGTCTCGGACTACTGGCTGCGCAGAGAGATCTCTTGAGTTGTTTCCCAGAACGGGTTTAGACTCTAGTGTTGCCACGAGCCTACATAGATCGTTGGTCAGTTCGTACTATTATTGGTACTCGGCCTTTGGCCCCAAACTAAATGACGCCTTTTGGCAAAGAGGAAGACTCGAGATCTTTATCTTTGGCCGTAGTGCACTAACGCTGGTGCCACCAGGACGACTGTCCATAAGAAAATACAAAAACGGGTTGTCCTAACTTGACACTCACTGACGTTGTGATGTGATGTCATGAGGACCGGGGGGTCGTGTGATTAACTAAATAACCAGATCGTTACTAACGGTTACTCGTTTATTGTTGTTGTGTTTCATTGTGTTGTGTGTTATTGTGTGTGAATTGTAGTGATTGTCTTAACTATTTATTTTACCGCCATTCATGTGTTTACTGCTTTATATACCTGTTGAAAACCCCAAAGATTTATTACTTTAATTAATAGGGATTAAATTAAATCATGAGCAATAATTGCTATAAATATTACTGTATAAACATATAGTCTAAAATGGACATTAAACTATACACTAAATCTCTAACCAGAGAGAAATATTATTAAAGAGAAATTAACTCCCAATTTTAATATCACATGTAACATATTAGTACATGTATTAAATGTCCATACAACTACTTTCCTAATATTTCTCTTCTACCCATGCTCATCTCATTTCTTTCCATGTATACGACAGCAAGTCCCGTACTTTTTTTTCTTCTCAAACCTCACGCCTACAGACTCCCTCTTTCTCCCCCGTCTTCTTTCCTCCTTTCATCCATCGATCAGAATTTTCCCTTCATCTAGAGCAGACAACTTTGACCTACAGCAGAAGGACAAGAACAACAAAAAAAAAGAAGAGAGAAGAACGGTAATACCTCCTTTCTTCTTCACCATCTTTTTTTTACGAACCCTTACTAAAAAACACAAGAACAAAGCAGAAGACTTCTCTTCTACATCACCTTCCCCTCAAAACAAAACATGAAAAACCTTGGTTTACGGTTTGCCTCAACCCCATTGAATACCTCCATTTCAAAAGCACTTTTCCTTTAAGTTTTCAAAGCTTCCAAAAGTACCCAGGCTTTCCCTATTAAAACCAGAAGGTGCTACCCAAAACCATAAACCTTCTAATTAACCGCAACAAAAAGAAAATACCTTCCTTTTTTCTGCAAATTTCCTTCAATTCACCATTAATCCCACTCTTCCTCAACCGACATCTTCTAAGACGTACAAATATAAACCCCACCTCATTCCGGTACCAAACGGCTGAAGCAACAACACAAAAAATAACTAAGAAAATTCCCTCTATAAACGCTGCACAAAAACCTCCTTCACGGTTTTTCCCTTCTTTCAAAGCCTGGAACACCCTTCCACTCCATCCATACATATTGCGACATCCAGAAGTCAAAACTACTTAACAGATGCATCTTTCTAAAACCCGCTTCACTCCATGTATTTCTGCCCATGTTCTCCTTCCTTCTATTTTTGTCCCATCTTGGAGGACTTTGTATTTTTTGCTTCACAAGACACCATGACAATCCTAAAAACTTAAAAAAAAAGAAAGACCAACCATACAATAACAGAGAAAATTTCTTTTAACATTACGTAAAGTCCACTTTTAGATCCTTATAGGAAAACATTAGTTACCATAACAAACACAAATAAACAAGGAAGTTAACACTTTTCAATGGAAACTTTATCTAATGGTAAGCGCAATAATAACCACACCACCTCAACGTTTAAGTTTTGACAGAACCAGAAAATGTCGTACCTAATAAAACACACAACCTTATCTAAATAAATAAACACTCCAGGAAGCACTTCCCGTACCCACGCAATAATGACCAAGACACACAAATTAACAAATATAAAAACTCCTCGTTCAACCACTAAAAACTATAATTTACGAATTTGACCTCCTAAGACTCTTTATTATAATAAGACTACTACTACTGTGACATTCAAAGTTCTTTATATATTCTTCCACACATTGCTCTATTTTCTAAATAAAATTTTTCTAAATCATATCTTGATGACATAATAACATTTACTCTAAAACTAAAAGAACTCAAACAGACAGAAAAAAAACAAAATCAACTCCAAATTTTAATATCACTGTAACATATTAGCATGGAATTAAATGCCCTAATTTTTTATTGTCCTGCAGCTTCTGCTATACCCTGCACAACCTAGAGAAGTAGTCTACACGCAATCTCGGGCTGAAATCTAAGGCCTCTCGCAGATCAATCCCCGCTTCATAAAAAAGACAGATTTCACCAGCAGAGACACCAGAACCTTGACACCCAGAAGGAAAGACAAAAAAAAAAGAGAAAACGGTAAACCTCCTTCTTCCCACCTCACGGTTACAGCAACAGTTTTTTTCTCACCAATCTCTTCTTTCCCTTACACCAGCAACCTTTTTCCTTGCTCAGAACAACAGCAGCAGAGAAGAACAAAAGCTGCAATCCTTCCCTCTCAACACACGACAGCAGTAACAAAACAAGGGGATGCTTACGGTTTGAAACAACAAACCCATTGACATACCTCCATCATCCTATAACAGCAACTTTTTTTTCTCTTCACGCCAGCTTTCTCTTCTCTTCCTTCACACAGCAGCCTCCTTCCTCTGCTCCAGACTGGAATTACAGCAGCAAGGTACTACCCAAGGCAACAACATTCCCTTCTCATTCGACCGCAACAGGAAGAAAAATAAGTCTTCCTCTTTTTTTCTGACGTTTCTTTCCTTCCAACACCATCCTTCTATATTACCTCATCCCAGCTTTTTTCTTCTCTTCTTACAGTAACAACAACATATAAACCCCACCTCATTCTCGGTACCAAAGGCTGAAGCAACAACACAAAAAAATAAGGTAAGAACCACCTCTTCTTTCCCTCTCTTTTACGGCTTCAACAACCTTTCCCTAGCATCAGGTTTTTCCCTTCTTTCCAAGGCCTGGAACATCCCTTGGAGGCTCCAAAGAAATCGCTGGATGAAACCAAGACACACAGTGGGGTTCTTTGAGTTCTAAAGGTGAGAAAAATCTGCTCAAAACACCATCTTCACTCCCTTTGTATTGTGTCCGAAAATGGGATTCTTGACACCTCTTTTTCTGCTACTGAATGCCCACATTTGGAGGCTGTTCTCAGCTCTTTCTTCAAGCCAAAAACTGCACAAGAACTCACCAAGGAAGGGTTGTAAAGTCAAGGTAAAACCATGACTCTAATGGCTGATTAAGCCTTGTTTTTTTTCATTGTCTTATCACCAAAACAGAGGCTGCTCTCCCTACTATTGGAATAGTAATAGTGGGCTTAGTTTACTAGCCCAATTACTTAGGTCCATATCACTTACTTTACTTATTATTAGGATAATAAGTAAAGATCAATTTTGATAGTTAGTTTTTATCTTTAAGATTTTCTGCTTTATCTTATTGTAATTCTAGAGTGTATATATATACATTCACGGTACAAAGCATATGTAAGTTTTGACAGAATCATAAAAGTGATATACATCTCGTATTCTTTCTTTACACCTAACCACACAATTCTATCAATTCTAATATGGTATCTAGAGCATAGGAGGAGATCCTTTCCACATAGTCGCCTTCAACAATGGATGACGCCGGTGGCAAGAAGAAGGTGTCTGAAACTGGCAACAACAGCAACAACGTTATTGACGTGAATGACCCTCTTTACGTTCATGCCGCTGAAAATCCCGGTCTGAGTCTTGTTCCAAGATTCACCGGTGTTGGCTTTCTGGGCTGGAAGATGGACATGATCACCGCCCTGAAATCAAAAAACAAGTACGCCTTTGTTACAGGCAAGATAGAAAAACCAGCAGAGAATGATGCAGTTCGATGTGTCGCATGGGTGAGAGCCAATTCTCTGGTGGTTTCTTGGCTCAAAACGGCTCTCGATCCGGTTGTTTTAGAGGGAGTAAGATATCTTGATGATCCCGCTGAGATTTGGGATGCGCTCTGTACAAGGTATGAGCATAGCAACTTAGCGGTCATTCACAACTTAAAGCGGCAACTATCAGAAACAAGACAAGGCAAAGACTCGATAGTGGTCTACTACAACAGACTCAAGAACATTTGGGGCGAATTAGATTCGGCATGTCCCCCGGAGCGTTGCAATTGTTCCGGTTGTTCTTGTGGTATTAGCAAAGCCATCAAGAAAGCCAAAGACAGAGATAAACTAGTTCAATTCCTTATGGGTTTGAATCGGGACTATTTGGCTATCAGAGGGCAAATTCTCGCGATGGAGGAAATCCCAGCTTTAGAAAAGGCTTTTTCGATAATAATACAAGAAGAAGATCAAAGGGGCAAGGATTTCACCAGAGAAGACGCTATGTCATTTTATTCCCATAGCAGCGGCGAAGCAACAAAAAACCCTAGAAGAACCGAAGGGGAAAAGAGAAGGGTTACCTGCACCTTTTGCAAGAAGAATGGTCACAGCGCTGAAGAATGTTACCAGAAGCGTAAATGTAACCATTGTAAAAGGACATGCCACCTTGCTTCAGAATGCTACCAGCTCCATGGTAGGGATGCAGTCCTTGCTCGGAAGAAGAAGGCATATGCCAACACTGCAAAAGAACAAGAGACAGCTGGTGAGACCGAGAAAGAAGATGACGGAGGTTTAACGCCAAAGCAGATCCAGCAAATCTCTGAACTCATTCGAAGTACAGTCGCTGCCTCAAAAACAGAAACAAATCATTGCAACTTTGCAGGTAAACACGCTCTCAGTATTTTTCACAAGCGATGTCTTTTGAGTGAGGATTCATGCGAGAGTATTGATGGAAAATGGGTGATTGATTTGGGGGCCACCGATCATATGTCGGGGTCTAGGTTTTTGTTTCAAAATTGGAGAAACCTAGAACAGAATCGAACAGTGATTTTGCCAGACGGGAGTCCGCAAATTGTTGACATGGTAGGAGATATCAGAATTGGGAAAGAAATTTGTCTCAAGGATGTTTTGTATGTTCGAATTTCAAGTTTAATTTGGTTTCGGTGGGGAAGATTACACGGCAGTATGAATGCTCTACGATTTTTGATTCTCGGTATTGTTTTCTCCAGGTCCCTACAACAGGGATGACTAGAAAGATTGGGCTAAATCAAACTGGGCTCTATGTTTTGGACAAGAACGGAGCAGATAGCTGGGTTAAAGAGAGAAACCGACGCGAAGCAGAAGGAATGGGCCAGCAAGTTATGGATCGTGGTTTAAATACAGTAGTGGATCAGAGAAATGGGTTTTCGGTTTCGGGAGTTAATCCAAAGGCTGAGGAATCCATATTCGTTTAGGCCATGTACCATATACTAAACTTGTCCAGATGGGATTAATAAAAACAGCAGATTTTCCTTCTAGTTTTGCGTGCGATGTGTGTTACAAAGCATGAGCTCAACGTCGATCTTTTGATAATTCGAATAGCAAAAGCAAGAGAGCTTTTGAAATGTTACATGTAGATGTTTGGGGTCAGTTCAGTGCAGATACTCATAACGGCTACAAATTTTTGTGTGCTTTGTTGATGATTACACCCGAACAACTTGGGTCCATCTCATTAAACAGAAGAGTGAGTCTTGGGAGGTCATTGTTAATTTCCTCAAAATGATAGAACGACAATTTGAAGCTAAAGTCAAAGTTGTCAGAACAGATAATGCAAAAGAACTTGGCAGTTCTAACGAAGGGAAATCGTTTTATGCCAAGGAAGGGATAATACATCAGACGACATGTGCATATACTCCACAACAGAATGCAATTGTGGAACGGAAGCATAAATATTTGCTTGAAACAGCCAGGGCAATATTCTTTCAGTCTAACGTGCCTCTTCTGGGGGTGAATGCATATATATGCAACCTTCTTAATCAACAGATTGCCCACAAAGGCTTTGAATGGTCAGACGCCATTTGAAAACTTACACGGTCACAGGCCATCATACGAAGAGATTAAACCCTTTGGTTGTTTGTGTTACAAAACTATTGTTCACCATAAGGGTGGGAAGTTTCATCCGAGAGGTGAAGCATGTGTTTATTTGGGGATAGATCCAAGGAAAAAGGGTTGGAAAGTCATGAGTCTTGTCAGCAAAAAGATTGAGGTTAGCCGTGACATCAAATTCCATGTTCATACCTTTCCTTTTCAACAAGGTATTGAGCGATACAACACACTCTTTGGTCACGAAGAAGTTCATGCAAGCGGAGGATCGTCTATATACATAGACGACGACGTGACCCCTGCCACCGGTCCAGAAGAATCTACTGTGAGTAGACAAACCATTGATCAACATGATTCAGTTACTAGTCTAAGTGAGCCAGTCACAAATGTCCAAGATGTTGTCCAGGACGGCCTTCGTTGTTCTAGTAGAGAAACACATAAACCAGATTATCTCAAGGATTATGTTTGTCATACAATTTTTCAGGAAGTTTTGGATGAGAGAGTATATGGAAACAAAAGGCAACACTCAGGTTTTATAACAGATTGTGCAAGCTTAACTGATATCAAGCCTTCTACTTCTATTGCTCTCTTGACCACCGAACACAATGTCAACACAGGAATTATGAACATGTGTGAGCCGTATAGTTACAAGGAAGCCATCCTTCATGATCATTGGAGAATAGCCATGCAAAATGAACTGCGAGCCCTAGAAGAAAATGACACGTGGGAAGTTGTCGATTTACCAAAAGGAAAGAAAGTTGTCGGTTGTAAGTGGGTTTATAAAGTTAAACTCAAGTCAGACGGAACTCTGGAAAGATACAAGGCAAGGTTAGTAGCAAAAGGTTTTACTCAACGTCATGGGTTGGATTATACAGAAACGTTCTCACCTGTTGCTAAGTTGACAACAATACGCGCTCTTATTGTTGTTGCGCTTCACAACGGGTGGATAATCAATCAGCTTGACGTGAACAATGCCTTTTTGCATGGAGACCTTGATGAAGAAGTTTACATGAAAGTTCCTCTCGGTTTGGAAGTTGTTGGTCGCAATAAAGCTTGTCGTTTGAAGAAGTCCTTGTATGGTCTTAAACAAGCTTCCCGGCAGTGGTTCTCTAAGCTAGCACATTTTCTTAAGACTCTTGCCTTCATACAATCTAAAAATGATTATTCCTTGTTCTATAAGGAAAGTGATCATGGAATGATTTTCGTTGCTGTTTATGTAGACGACATGCTAGTGGTGGGGGCAAACCAGAAGGATATAGACTCCATTAAAGATGCCTTGCATTTGAATTTCAAGATCAAAGACTTAGGCAATCTACATTACTTCCTCGGTATTGAGTTTATTCAGACGAATAATGGATATATTCTGTCACAACGGAAGTTCTGCAAAGATTTGATTGAAGAATATGATTGTTCACATGCTAAAGTTGTGCAAGGGCCAATGATCGTCGGGAAACAACTTCTTCACGGTGATGGTACTAGTCTGGAAGATCCTACCATATATCGGCGTCTGGTAGGAAAGCTGAATTATCTGTCTAACACACGACCCGACATTAGTTTCACAGTACAAGTACCAGCCAGTTCATGCAACAACCTACTGATGTCCACATGCAAGCAGCTTTGCATGCGTTACGTTATATCAAGGGGACTATGAATAATGGAATTGTCCTTAGCAAAAGGCAAGAGGGTAGCCTAAACCTTCTAGCATACTGTGATTCCGACTGGGCAGCATGTCCAAATACGCGCAAGTCCGTTTCCGGTTACTATATTTTCCTCGGTGACAGCCCTATTTCCTGGAAGACTAAGAAGCAAGGTTCAGTTTCTCTTTCTAGCGCAGAAGCAGAATATCGATCTTTACGACGTGTCACAGATGAACTTACTTGGCTCACACGGCTTCTTCATGAACTTGGAGTGACCAACATAACACTGATACCAGTAAAATGTGACAACCAATCGGCGATCCATATTGCTCGGAATCCAGTTCTTCATGAAAGAACAAAAACATATCGAGATAGACTGTCATTTTGTTCGTGATCAAATACAACAAGGTTTAGTTGAAGTGGTTTATACACACACTTCAACACAATTAGCGGATATGATGACCAAAGTTCTTCCGGGCGTCAGATACAGGGATCAGATACAACACATGGGAATGAGTCATCACACACATGCAAGCCTAGGTAACCTAGCTTCCCTACGGCTTGAGGGGGGTATTGGAATAGTAATAGTGGGCTTAGTTTTACTAACCCAATTACTTAGGCCATATCACTTACTTTTCTTATTATTAGGATAATAAGTAAAGATCAATTTTGATAGTTAGTTTTTATCTTTTAAGATTTTCTGCTTTATCTTATTGTAATTCTAGAGTGTATATATATACATTCACGGTACAAAGCATATGTAAGTTTTAACAGAATCAATAAAAGTGTTATAACATCTCGTATTCTTTCTTTACACATAACCACACAATTATATCAATTCTAATACCTACCTCTAGGTGACCGAAAAACTGTAGTAGGAACTCCTCCAGAACTAAGGTAAAGATCATCCCTTAAGTGCTTAAAATCATGTATAAAATCCTCTATAAACTGAAATACCCCAAACCTTGATATGTGGTTTAAATATTAAACTATTGTATGTAAAGGCTAAAAGTGCCTTAGAGACATCAGTGAACAATTTAAACCATAGTAAATGCAATAAAGCACTAAGATACAGTTTTAGCAAAAACGTGCTCTAAGCTATGAGTGAACTTGGTTAGGACCCAAAGAGCCTACCAAGACTTAATAACATTTAATTATGATTTTATAAGGCTAATTAAGTCCTTAGGAAACCTTGGTAGAAAATGAAACCAAACCAAAACATAAATAAATACCTTAAGGTCAATATGGGCTAAAATGTGCTCTAAGCTTGGGATAAATGTGTATAAGACCTAATGGTCATACTTATACTTTATAAATATGTTAATGAACATATTAAATCAATTACCAAAGAAAACCAAGCTTGAAAACAAGTTAAAACACAAAAAGTGCTTTAAGGAGTCTTAAAGCACGTTTTTGAAAAATTGTCTTGTAAATGAGTTTTGAATGGCTAAATGTCCATCATTACTCTTTAATTAACATGTGTACTATATAGTATCACATTTGGGTGGCTATATCAAAGGGAAATCAAAAATTTCACTTCTATGTGCCTTGTTTTTATGAATAGTAACTTTTATAAGCTAGTTTGTAACATATGTTGTTATAAGTAATTAAGTTGGTCAATAAAGACTATTATACCCTCCTAAGTATATGGGGGCCGGTTTTTCATGGTGTGAGTCACCAACATGTAAAAGAAATCAAATAAGTAAAGTAAAGCTTAAAGTAAAGTACTATTTTGCTTTATAACATAAATATCTCCAAAAGCAAACTTACCTTCTCATTTCCTTCTCTTCTTTCATTTCACACGGTTTCTTCACCTTCTCCTTTCCTCCATTTACGGTTGCTACAGCTCCTCTCTTCTCCATCTTCATTTCCTTGCCAAATCCAACTCCATGCTCCAAATCAAATTCTAAGACCATATTTGTCTTAGTTAGGTCAAGCTCTACACTTCTACCTTTTCAAATCTTCAAGAGCTCAATTTTGGTGCCATGGAGAATCACCATTGATGGAGCTTGAGCTTGTGTTTCTACACATTATTACTCTCCTTTGCTTCTAGGTAAGGAATCTCAAAGAAAAATCAAGTTTCCTCTCCTTTTAGTACATGGCCGAAAATTCACCTCACCATGGTGCCTTTACCTTGCTTGTTTTAGCTTCATTTGAATCTTCCAAGGGCTAGGAGGAGTCCTCTCTTGATACTTATTCAAGTTCTCTTCCAATTCCAAGGTAAAACAATTACCTTAATGTGTTAAAACAATATGTGTAACTAGGGTTTAGAATGAGATGAAGCATAATGCTTGAATACTCATTCTATTTTTGTACATTTTTTAGAAGTTGAAAAACAACCAAACACCCACCGGTTTCACAAGGAAACAAGAAAGAAGTTGTGAGGAAAAAGAGGTAAACAAGCTATCTCAATGTAGTTTAAATGCCTTAGGAAAATGAGCTTGATTTGCTTAATAAAATACCTAAGGAGCCAATGGTGAATGACCTAGTGAAGTGTTCTCAAGGGGACTAGTAAAAGAACATATGTCTTGGTGTATGTATTGCAGGTCAAAGGCTTATATATTGTGGAAATTCAGTGTTTAAGGTTTATGCAATTTAAGGGCCTAAGAGCCATGTTATTTAAGGGCCTAAGTGCCAAGCAATTTAAGTTATGCACTATATTGTGATGTAGTGCTAAATGGGTGAAGTTTATGTATAAAATGTGTTTGATGGATTTTAGGTGTTCTTGAGTGCTTAATGTGTGAAAACTATGAGTTTTGGAATGATGATGTGCTAAGAGAACCCATGGCAAAATTTGTAAAATGTATAAGGAGTTTTAAGTGCTTGAATGAACTTGGGTGAATTAGGAATTGGTAGGAATGAGTAAATGTCTCACTAAGGAAGAAAATGTGCATTAAGGTGTTCTAAGGGCTATAAGGATTTAGGCATTGTCTTGGAAGTTCTAGAAACCCAATGAGTGTTATTAGGATGTATTTAAGTCTTGGAGAAGTTTGTTTAAGGTTTGGGTAATGTTGATGAATAAGGAGAGAATGATGTTTAAGTAAGGTTTTGAGAAGAGAATTCAAGAAGTTGTAAAAAGGAGATTTAGTTAGTAAGAAAAGAAGTTGAGAGATGATGTTAAGGTGTAGAGGAAACACCTTGGTGTAGTGGTCATTATTGGTGAACTACCACTTAGAAATCTTAAGGAGAAAACATCCAAGTGCTAGGAATTTTGTAAGAAATTTGTGAAGGATAAGATGGTTTTGGTGAGTGATTTAAAGAGTTTAGCACATGGCTAAAGGTGTGTTTGATGTGCCAAATGATGTTAGGAAACATTATGAGGCTTTAGGAGAAGTTTGATGGAATTGGTTAAGTGTCTAAAGACTTGGAAGTTGAATGTTTTGCCGTGTCCGAACTTCCGTCCGGACATGGAAGTTCGGACAGGCTCTGTTGGGTAAAGGATTGTCTCACTCTCGAACTGTGTCCGAACTTGGGAAGTCCGGACACAAGTTCGGACGTGTGTATAGTTTTCAGTATTAGGTCGCGGCTTGCGTCCGAACTTGGAGGTTCGGACACAAGTTCGGACAGGCCACTGTATGGACCAAAATTGTTGTTTTAAGGTATGGAAATGATGTGTAATGATGGGGATTGATAGGTAATGATGTTATAAGGTTGTTAAGGACATGTTAGGTGAGTTTTAATGACAATAAAGTGGGTTAAAAGTCGTATTAAAATGTGAGAGTAAAACAAGTTAAAAATGTAAGTTATGTATCTAAGTTAACGGGGAGAAAGTTATAAGCATTAGACATTAAATAATCATGCTACCCGATGTTAATAAAAATACATGTAATGTTATCAGTTGTTCGAGAATTGCTCGAGGAACATGAGTGACGTGGTAAAGTGGACTCCGGTGACAGGTATGGTTTTCTTGCAACCTGTGTCCTACCGGATTACACCGGCTTGTATGCCAATGTGTTTTCTGTATGTTTGCCACGTTATAAGATAAATCATGAAATGAGTTACAGTCGTTATTGTTGTTGTATGTTTACGTGCCGATACCGGTAACCTCGAATGCGCTTGAAGGGCTAGTTAACCACTATTAAGTAAACGTAGGAGAACGGTATCCGGTAACAACGTTTCCGACTTAAGGAACGTTCTAACCACGGCTATGCGTGAGTTGGATATGTGATGTTTGTGTGTGATGTTTGTATGTGAATGTATGACTCTCCCTTCCCTTGTGTGCGTCTAACAAGACTTAACCCAATGTGTGATTGTTTAACTAAGTTCAATGATGAACTTCTGACAAGTGCTAACGGGGGAGTGAGGAGTCCGGTCTGTTCCGGCCACGCGTTGTGAGTATGGGGGTCGTTGTCATAGCAGGTTCGATCCTCTCCGTATGTTATGGTTGTTTTCCAATTTGGTTCCCAACCTTCCCTTTAGCTTAACCAAGGCTATTACTGACTCACGTCGGGCCACAGGGGCATACTATTGTTATGTTTGTTTCGGTGTGCTTGGATCACTATATCCGAGACACCATGTGTTAAGTTAACCGTTCATTTAACGAGACGGTAACGAGTTATGTAACGAGCTTATCATGAGACTGGCAACATTCTCTAGGCTCACCAGTGTATTAACAATGTTTGGGTCGGTTCCTAAGAGGACCATTCCCGTTATGTTATGTATCTTTGTTGTGATGCAATATCTATTGCGGTGTTATGTTGTGCACGTGGAAACGTGCAAAGTGTTGTTAAGTGTTGTTATGTAGTGTATGTTATATGTTGTAAAATGTGGAGTATGGGATCATGGATATGAATCCCAGTTGGGAAAAAGAGGCGTTTAAGGTTAACCCGATTTAAGGGTAAGTGTCGTCTGTTAAGGAAGTAGCTCCATTAGAGGAGGAACACTCTAGGGATATTGAATACCTTGAGTGACTTATAAGTAAGGATGTATATCCGTTTGTTGAGCCCGTTGAGGCGAAATGATTATGTGTTGTGTGTTTACAGTTGCATGCATGATTTAAAAATAATCAACCGCATGCTAAGACAACAATTAGTGTGCGTGGCCCGGTAGCATGTGGGCTGCGGGATTACCATAACAGCAAAGGTGCTGAGCCCCTTGGGGCCACCCTTTCTCTTCTTTCCTATTTCAGGTACAAGTGCTGGAGCCGTTCGAGAGTAGGAAGGGTAGTCGTTGTACATGGGAATGTATTTAAGTGTATGTAGACATTGTGGGATAACCAGAAGGTTGCTGTAGTTGTGTATGAGATAGTAGTGTACGAAAGGGTGGTATATAAGTTAATAATTAAGTTGTAGTGTAGAAGTCAGATAAATATCGGTATAGTTGAAAGGTGTACGTTGTTGTTGTTGTTAATGGAAAGGGATAGTAATGTGTAGTCGCTCGGGAATTTAGCCCATCAGACCGGTACAATGTATGTGTATTAGCCTTGTTAGCCACGTGGGTGGTTAACGGCGTGTAACACCAGCGAGTTGAGTTATTTGATGAGTTGTGTATTCCGCTGCAGATTGGTTGTTATGTATTTGTTGTTGGATGGGGTGTTACAAAAAGTGGTATCAGAGCGAAGTATCGCTCTGATGACTGAATTACCGAGCTTAGGAAGTACTGAGTTAGGATTTAAGTACTTTGGGTTAAGGGTTGAGTGATAGCGTGAGAGATACGCTAGATAGGAACTACCAGTGAATACTGGAAACCTACAATATCCATCCCGCCCTCCACAATCCCTGTTTTATAACTTGGGAAAGAACGCCAGAGAGATGAAAGTCCTCTCTTACTCGGGAAAACCCGATCTAGATGTTAATTAGTACTTCTGTGAGTACGGAGAACCTGTCATACGGTAGATTCCGAAAACTGGGAATCCGGAGACGGTCTCCATCTGAACAATGTTAACCGCATTTAATAGCGAAGAATGAAGGATTTTGTGTATAAGAGAATAGAATTTCCGGCAACCTGGGTCGACATGCTGAGCAGTCGAGAACAACCAGCTTGCAACGCACCGACCGTGCAACAGGCAGGAAGTGGATTAATGGAACCCGAGACAAGTGTCTACGGGACCACAGTCAGTAACCACGACAAATACGTGGAACGGGCTATGAAGACGAGACAAACAAAAGAAAAAGGGGTCTCCAGAATGGGAAACACCCTAGTTGATGATCGTCATGTGAAGACAGTGAGAAGTCACCTAGAAGAGTTATTGTCAAGGCAGTAAGATCAGTGAGGGCCAACAAGGCCACTGATGACAATATGGGGAAAAAACAATACCACAACTGGTATGTGTTAAACCGATAGCCAGTTAGCATGGCGCACTTGCCATAGCAAGTGCTGCTATAACAGGGCTGTTCGGGAAATATAACCACTACAAAGTATTTGGTAAAGTACCATAAAGTTAAATGTGATCGTCATAACAGTGGAAGGGCCTGTTAGCCTAACCCCTGTAATTGGAAGTAACCAGTCAGCACGAAGCTAGACTTGGTTAAGGTAAGAAGATGTTGTGAAACCATGAAAATTTTCTTTCAACCCAGATTTATTCAAACCCTTCTCTTTTCAAAACCAGATTTTCTTTCAAACCAATACTTCTTTCTAACCTTCTTCTAAACCAAACCAGTAAAACCAAGGGCAGTTGATAAGAATCAACAATGGATAAACTTTCCCTCGATTAAGTTCGGGAAGCACGGAATGAATATTGTCACGGGACAATATAAGGGAGTTGGCAACAGAATACTTCACCTAGGCGTGTGACGACACTACGAGTGTACCAACTGAATTGTGGGACGACCGCACTCCGATAGGAGCTTGTGGGCCGGACTGACCTGCTATGGGTTAGTTGGGTAAGTAGTAATGTATCAGTAAGGTACCCCACATATGTATACAAGTAGAGTCCGGAACACGGGAAGTAGTCGACTCCGTACTACGGTCAGCAGTATAAGTCAAACAAGAACTAAGGATTACCATGAATGGTTGAAGTTAAGGAACTCAGTTAAGTTAACGAGACTAAAGGAATTAGTGAATTCCTTTCAACGAAATGTTTAAGAGTCAGGAGGTGCGAAGTGCACTAACTGTTATGTAAAGACATCACATATGTCTTAAGGATCCCTAGTGATAAACATGATAGCTGGAACGGAGACCCAGCCTGTGCATGGCAAGGCAGATGCCTAATGTGGACACATTAGTGTGCAATGAACGGGATGAAACTCCCGGAATGGGTACCTACACTACCAGGAAATGCTGATCTTCACAGGAGGAGATAATAAGCCAGTTAAGAACGCAAACGGCATGGCTAACGGAATGTACCAATAAGTGCGAACCTGATGTAAAGGCATAACTTAACAACACCCAGGAGCAATCCTTGAAGGGTGTTCGCATCAACAATTGTTGCACGAAATGACATGACAAAAACACAAGGGTTGAAATTAACACCCAGTTTAGACATAAGTTGTCAGGAGACGGACTGACAATCCTAAGGGGCATCCCGTAAAAAGGAAACGTGATGTAACGACCTTGTCATGGAGCTCAATATAATATCCAAACCATGTAATGTTGTACAGAGAAGTACATATGTGTGGACAGCCTACAATGAGCCCAGCTCAAGGCAAACAAGGCTCATAAGCCATAAGCAAGATATGTTATATAAATTCAATTGATTGTAGAAGTTTATGTTGTATAAATGAATATGGTGGTAAACGAACCACTGCATTGAGAGTGGGGATACCTCTCGATATTGTGAGACCGCAGGAGCGGTAGTTATGTGTATCAAGTCCAAGAAATATGTTAAGGATTGACCATATTGTTATTGAAAGAGAGCAGTTAGCTTAGTAACATGTGTGTATAAAGTGAAACACCGAGCTGAATAATGCCGGCTTATGACTCGAATGATCGATGCTCAAGGAGCATTCAGTAGCCATCCAAATGAGTGATGAACCATAATACGAATGATGTAAGTATATGTGTGGAAATAATGTGACAGTAAATACGATGTGAGTTAGTGTTATACAATAAACACGGTGCGCAGTAAGCGACCGTGTATAAGTGTTGTTGAATAATGATGTGGCAGATAAGACCGGTTATGAGTTAAACTCAATGGACATGCAAGCAAGTGATGATACACAGATTGGGCAATAAGCCAATGGTCGGTACTATGTGATAAGGAAGCTCAGTGTGAATTCCATGGCGAATCGCATAAGGGATTTACTGTCAAGAGTTTACGCCTCTGCACTCTGTATGACTGAGTGTTTTGGTATTGCACTTGCGCAGTAATGATCGAGTGGGATAGCTAGGAATTGGAAACATGTTAATTGTGGGGAATAATGTTATAATGGCCGATGCATAGGAAATGCAAGGCCGCACCAATAAAAGAGTACTTGTACAAAACCAAATGTGGAGGCATGATAATAGTGAAGTGACTACAGTAGCACTAACTACCAAATACCGGTATGAATATACCCCAAATGTTGGAAATAGCTGAGAGAGCACTACACACTAGGTAGTAGCTCAATCTCAACCGACAGTAAGTCGGAAGGGAACAAGTCAATCATTGTGAAATACATAGTTGTATACACAGTAAATTCTTATGGAAGTGGATAGAAAGTGTATAACTCACCGAATTCGCTAACGGTAAGAGATACCACGCGTCAGTTGAGAAACCATTGTTACCAAGACGAAGGTGACAATTGGGGATGTACAATACAGTAAGAATAACAAAAGGGAGCAATTAAGCTCTACAGTTATTAGAGTTTCGCAGCAGAAACTAGTGAGCCAGTGATTCAAGTGTTGAATGTACATGGTGAACATGAATGAATGGCTAATTATTAACGCCTAGAAGCCTAATAGGCCAGAATCGAAACCAACTAAGAGTTTAAACAAACTCCAATGAGAATTCTTGGTTTAGGAACTAAACCGCCAATATGGTTAAGATCCTCTAATCAAATCCATTGTGTAATAGACCGCGTGGAAGTTAAAACACTTCACGACGGCAGAACATTTGAAGCCAATGTTTAGTGATTGATTACGTGGGCGTAATCCCTTTTAAGGGGGGTAGAGCGCAAAACCACTTAGTGTGTATTACCGTACAAGTGTACGTAGTGTATGTGACTTATATTGTGCATAGCACAAAATTATTGTTTGATGATTGGTGTGTGTGTTACGTAACATACACATTCATTCTTGGTTTAATTGTGGTAATTGCGCACAGAAGATGCGAATACCATTGTGATAAGTGTGTTTGTTTGTTAACATTGTGTGTGATAGTACAAGTGTGGGAGTAGAGAAACTCCCGGGGAACAAAAGCCCCGACAGTGTATAAATGTAAAACCAGGTGTTGTATTTTGATAAAATATATGTGTATATATATATACTATATAGTGATGCATGAAAGGGTATGAACCCGACATAGAACCTAGTGAGAATAATATTCCCTAGGTAACAACATTAAAGTGAATGGAAATAACTGATTGACGAGTTCTATCCCTTGGAGATGTTATGATCATGACTAGAATGATTTAAAAGATAGAAATTTGGAAATGAGTGATTTATTTGATGCTTGAAAATGAAGTGGGGAAGTGGAACTTGATTTGCATGCGATCAAGGGAAGCCGAACACAAATTGGGGTGGAAGGATAGTTCAACACTGATGCTGATCACATCAGGGTTGGATGACTCTTGAAACTCCCTATAAGTGGTCACAAATAACCACGCTAGGAAAAGAAGCAAAGAGCTTAAGTTGGACTTGGAGTTGTGTGTGTTTTCAAAAGGATTTTCAATTGGTATTTATAAAATGTTGATAGATACTTTACATAATTAAAGTCTTCTTACTTAACCTCACAAGGAAAAATTTCAAATTTAAGTGATTGTTTTAATCTCCCAAGGCACGGGGACGGAAGGTGTCCATCGCGACCGGGTTTCTGCGGGATCACAGTGTGTATCAAGGATATTTTTGATTGTTATACATGCTATGACATGTTGTGTGGTATGTGTAATAAATACTATTTTGACCTCGAGTTCTAAAAGTGTATGCTATTAAGACCTATGAGTCTAAATGTGTTGTGTTACATAGATCTATGTGTCTAAAGACTGTTATGTTATCGGGACCTATGTGTCTAAATGTTGTTATGTTACCCAGACCAGTGAGTCAAAGGGGTTGTTATGTATGTGTAAGTGTTGTTAAGATACCCGGACCATTGAGTCCGAGGTATCATGTGAATATGTTAGGTTATGTGTGGATGTGAATGTGTTGCCCGGACCATTAAGTCCGAGGTTGTGATGTAAAGTGTGTTTGGTTATGGAAGTTTTATGGCTGTAAGTAATCCCCGTATTCTAATCTAATGATGTGTGGGAAATGTGAACTTCGAGGACGAAGTTCTTTTAAGGGGGGTAGATTGAAATACCCCCAACCTTGATATGTGGTTTAAATATTAAACTATGGTATGTAAGGCTAAAAGTGCCTTAGAGACATCAGTGAACAATTTAAACCATAGTAAATGCAATAAAGCACTAAGATACAGTTTTAGCAAAAACGTGCTCTAAGCTATGAGTGAACTTGGTTAGGACCCAAAGAGCCTACCAAGACTTAATAACATTTAATTATGATTTTATAAGGCTAATTAAGTCCTTAGGAAACCTTGGTAGAAAATGAAACCAAACCAAAACATAAATAAATACCTTAAGGTCAATATGGGCTAAAATGTGCTCTAAGCTTGGGATAAATGTGTATAAGACCTAATGGTCATACTTATACTTTATAAATATGTTAATGAACATATTAATCAATTACCAAAGAAAACCAAGCTTGAAAACAAGTTAAAACACAAAAAGTGCTTTAAGGAGTCTTAAAGCACATTTTTGAAAATTGTCTTGTAATGAGTTTTGAATGGCTAAATGTCCATCATTACTCTTTATTTAACATGTGTACTATATAGTATCACATTTGGGTGGCTATATCAAAGGAAATCAAAAATTTCACTTCTATGTGCCTTGTTTTTATGAATAGTAACTTTTATAAGCTAGTTTGTAACATATGTTGTTATAAGTAATTAAGTTGGTCAATAAAGACTATTATACCCTCCTAAGTATATGGGGGCCGGTTTTTCATGGTGTGAGTCACCACATGTAAAAGAAATCAAATAAGTAAAGTAAAGCTTAAAGTAAAGTACTATTTTGCTTTATACATAAATATCTCCAAAGAAACTTACCTTCTCATTTCCTTCTCTTCTTTCATTTCACACGGTTTCTTCACCTTCTCCTTTCCTCCATTTACGGTTTGCTACAGCTCTCTCTTCTCCATCTTCATTTCCTTGCCAAATCCAACTCCATGCTCCAAATCAAATTCTAAGACCATATTTGTCTTAGTTAGGTCAAGCTCTACACTCTACCTTTTCAATCTTCAAGAGCTCAATTTTGGTGCCATGGAGAATCACCATTGATGGAGCTTGAGCTTGAGTGAGATATTGATGGATATTGACTTGTTTTCACATTATTACTCTCCTTTGCTTCTAGGTAGGAATCTCAAAGAAAATCAAGTTTCCTCTCCTTTTATACATGGCCGAAAATTCACCTCACCATGGTGTCTTTACCTTGCTTGTTTTAGCTTCATTTGAATCTTCCAAGGCTAGGAGGAGTCCTCTATTGATACTTATTCAAGTTCTCTTCCAATTCCAAGGTAAAATAATTACCTTAATGTGTTAAAACAATATGTGTAACTAGGGTTTACAATGAGATGAAGCATAAGCTTGAATACTCATTCTATTATTTGTACATTTTTTAGAAGTTGAAAACAACCAAACACCCCACCGGTTTCACAAGGAAACAAGAAAGAAGTTGTGAGGAAAAGAGGTAAACAAGCTATCTCAATGTAGTTTAAATGCCTTAGGAAAATGAGCTTGATTTGCTTAATAAAATACCTAAGGAGCCAATGGTGAATGACCTAGTGAAGTGTTCTCAAGGAGACTAGTAAAAGAACATATGTCTTGGTGTATGTAATTGCAGGTCAAAGGCTTATATATTGTGGAAATTCAGTGTTTAAGGTTTATGCAATTTAAGGGCCTAAGAGCCATGTTATTTAAGGGCCTAAGTGCCAAGCAATTTAAGTTATGCACTATATTGTGATGTAGTGCTAAATGGTGAAGTTTGTGTATAAAATGTGTTTGATGGATTTTAGGTGTTCTTGAGTGCTTATGGTGAAAACTATGAGTTTTGGAATGATGATGTGCTGAGAACCCATGGCAAAATTTGTAAAATGTATAAGGAGTTTTAAGTGCTTGAATGAGCTTGGGTGAATTAGGATTGGTAGGAATGAGTAAATGTCTCACTAAGGAAGAAAATGTGCATTAAGGTGTTCTAAGGTGCTATAAGGATTTAGGCATTGTCTTGGAAGTTCTAGAAACCCAATGAGTGTTATTAGGATGTATTTAAGTCTTGGAGAAGTTTGTTTAAGGTTTGGGTAATGTTGATGAATAAGGAGAGAATGATGTTTAAGTAAGGTTTTGAGAAGAGAATTCAAGAAGTTGTAAAAGGAGATTTAGTTAGTAAGAAAAGAAGTTGAGAGATGATGTTAAGGTGTAGAGGAACACCTTGGTGTAGTGGTCATTATTGGTGAACTACCACTTAGAAATCTTAAGGAGAAAACATCCCAAGTGCTAGGAATTTTGTAAGAAATTTGTGAAGGATAAGATGGTTTTGGTGAGTGATTTAAAGAGTTTAGCACATGGCTAAGGTGTGTTTGATGTGCCAAATGATGTTAGGAAACATTATGAGGCTTTAGGAGAAGTTTGGTGGAATTGGTTTAAGTGTTTAAAGACTTGGAAGTTGAATGTTTTGCCGTGTCCGAACTTCCGTCCGGACATGGAAGTTCGGACAGGCTCTGTTGGGTAAGGATTGTCTCACTCTCGAACTGTGTCCGAACTTGGGAAGTCCGGACACAAGTTCGGACGTGTGTATAGTTTTCAGTATTAGGTCGCGGCTTGCGTCCGAACTTGGAGGTTCGGACACAAGTTCGGACAGGCCACTGTATGGACCAAAATTGTTGTTTTAAGGTATGGAAATGATGTGTAATGATGGGGATTGATAGGTAATGATGTTATAAGGTTGTTAAGGACATGTTAGGTGAGTTTTAATGACATAAGTGGGTTTAAGTCGTATTAAAATGTGAGAGTAAAACAAGTTAAAAATGTTAAGTTATGTATCTAAGTTAACGGGGAAAGTTATAAGCATTAGACACTAAATAATCATGCTACCCCGATGTTAATAAAAACATGTAATGTTATCAGTTGTTCGAGATTGCTCGAGGAACATGAGTGACGTGGTAAAGTGGACTCCGGTGACAGGTATGGTTTTTCTTGCAACCTGTGTCCTACCGGATTACACCGGCTTGTATGCCAATGTGTTTTTCTGTATGTTTGCCACGTTATAAGATAATCATGAAACGAGTTACAGTCGTTATTGTTGTTGTATGTTTACGTGCCGATACCGGTAACCTCGAATGCGCTTGAAGGGCTAGTTAACCACTATTAAGTAAACGTAGGAGAACGGTATCCGGTAACAACGTTTCCGACTTAAGGAACGTTCTAACCACGGCTATGCGTGAGTTGGATATGTGATGTTTGTGTGTGATGTTTGTATGTGAATGTATGACTCTCCCTTCCCTTGTGTGTGTCTAACAAGACTTAACCCAATGTGTGATTGTTTATAAGTTCAATGATGAACTTCTGACAAGTGCTAACGGGGGGAGTGAGGAGTCCGGTCTGTTCCGGCCACGCGTGTGAGTATGGGGGTCGTTGTCATAGCAGGTTCGATCCTCTCCGTATGTTATGGTTGTTTTCCAATTTGGTTCCCAACCTTCCCTTTAGCTTAACCAAGCTATTACTGACTCACGTCGGACCACAGGGGCATACTATTGTTATGTTTGTTTCGGTGTGCTTGGATCACTATATCCGAGACACCATGTGTTAAGTTAACCGTTCATTTAACGAGACGGTAACGAGTTATGTAACGAGCTTATCATGAGACTGGCAACATTCTCTAGGCTCACCAGTGTATTAACAATGTTTGGGTCGGTTCCTAAGAGGACCATTCCCGTTATGTTATGTATCTTTGTTGTGATGCAATATCTATTGCGGTGTTATGTTGTGCACGTGGAAACGTGCAAAGTGTTTTTAAGTGTTGTTATGTAGTGTATGTTATATGTTGTAAAATGTGGAGTATGTGGATCATGGATATGATCCCAGTTGAGAAAAGAGGCGTTTAAGGTTAACCCGATTTAAGGGTAAGTGTCGTCTGTTAAGGAAGTAGCTCCATTAGAGGAGGAACACTCTAGGGATATTGAATACCTTGAGTGACTTATTAAGTAAGGATGTATTATCCGTTTGTTGAGCCCGTTGAGGCGAAATGATTATTTTGTGTGTTTACAGTTGCATGCATGATTTAAAAATAATCAACCGCATGCTAAGACGACAATTAGTTGTGCGTGGCCCGGTAGCATGTGGGCTGCGGGATTACCATACCAGCAAAGGTGCTGAGCCCCTTGGGGGCCACCCTTTCTCTTCTTTTCCTATTTCAGGTACGAAGTGCTGGAAGCCGTTCGAGAGTAGGACGGTAGTCGCTTGTACATGGGTAATCATTTAAGTGTATGTATACAGTAGGTGTAGTAAGACCGAAATTGTTGTCGGCATCAGTTTTATAATACTCGGTATAGTTGGAAAGTGTACGTTGTTGTTGTGTTAATGGAAAGGGATAGTAATGTGTAGTCGCTCGGGAATTTAGCCCATCAGACCGGTACAATGTATGTGTATTAGCCTTGTTAGCCACGTGGGTGGTTAACGGCGTGTAACACCAGCGAGTTGAGTATTTGATGAGTTGTGTATTCCGCTGCAGATTGTTGTAAGTATTTGTTGTTGGATGGGGTGTTACAAAAGTGGTATCAGAGCGAAGTATCGCTCTGATGACTGAATTACCGAGCTTAGGAAGTAATAGTTAGGATTTAAGTACTTTGGGTTAAGGGTTGAGTGATAGCGTGAGAGATACGCTAGATAGGAACTACCAGTGAATACTGGAAACCTACAATATCCATCCGCCCTCCACAATCCCTGTTTTATAACTTGGGAAAGAACGCCAGAGAGATGAAGTCCTCTCTTACTCGGGAAAACCCGATCTAGCTGTTAATTAGTACTTCTGTGAGTACGGAGAACCTGTCATACGGTAGATCCCGAAAACTGGGAATCCCGGAGACGGTCTCCATCTGACAATGTTAACCACATTTAATAGCGAAGAATGAAGGATTTTGTGTATAAGAGAATAGAATTTCCGGCAACCTGGGTCGACATGCTGAGCAGTCGAGAACAACCAGCTTGCAACGCACCGACCGTGCAACAGGCAGGAAGTGGATTAATGAACCCGAGACAAGTGTCTACGGGACCACAGTCAGTAACCACGACAATACGTGGAAACGGGCTATGAAGACGAGACAATACAAAAGAAAAGGGGTCTCCCAGAATGGGAAACACCCTAGTTGATGATCGTCATGTGAAGACAGTGAGAAGTCACCTAGAAGAGTTATTGTCAAGGCAGTAAGATCAGTGAGGGCCAACAAGGCCACTGATGACAATATGGGTAAAAACAATACCACAACTGGTATGTGTTTAACCGATAGCCAGTTAGCATGGCGCACTTGCCATAGCAAGTGCTGCTATAACAGGGCTGTTCGGAAAGTTATAACCACTACAAAGTATTTGGTAAAGTACCATAAGTTAAATGTGATCATCATAACAGTGGAAGGGCTGAGCCTAACCCTGTAATTGTAAGTACACCAGTCAGCAAGAAGCTAGACTTGGTTAAGGTAAGAAGATGTTGTGAAACCATGAAATTTTCTTTCAACCCAGATTTATTCAAACCCTTCTCTTTTCAAAACCAGATTTTCTTTCAAACCAACACTTCTTTCCAACCTTCTTTTAAACCAAACCAGTAAAACAAGGACAGTTGATAAGAATACAACAATGGATAAACTTTCCCTCGATTAGTTCGGGAAGCACGGAATGAATATTGTCACGGGACAATATAAGGGAGTTGGCAACAGAATACTTCACCTAGGCGTGTGACGGACACTACGAGTGTACCACTGAATTGTGGGACGACCGCACTCCGATAGGAGCTTGTGGGCCTGACTGACCTCTTATGGGTTAGTTGGGTAAGTAGTGTAATGTATCAGTAAGGTACCCCACATATGTATACGAGTAGAGTCCGAAACACGGGAAGTAGTCGACTCCGTACTACGGTCAGCAGTATAAATCAAACAAGAGCTAAGGATTACCATGAAGATGGTTGAAGTTAAGGAACTCAGTTAAGTTAACGAGACTAAAGGAATTAGTGAATTCCTTTCAAGAATGTTTAAGAGTCAGGAGGTGCGAAGTGCACTAACTGTTATGTAAAGACATCACATATGTCTTAAGGATCCCTATGAACATGATAGCTGGAACGGAGACCCAGCCTGTGCAGGCAAGGCAGATGCCTAATGTGGACACATTATGTGCAATGACGGGATGAAACTCCCAGAATGAGTACCTACACTACCAGGAAATGTTGATCTTCACAGGAGGAGATAATAGCCATTAAGAACGCAAACGGCGTGGCTAACGGAATGTACCAATAAGTGTGAACCTTATGTAAAAGCATAACTTAGCAACACCCAGGAGCAATCCTTGAAGGGTGTTCGCATCAACAATTGTTGCACGAAATGCATGACAAAAACACAAGGTTTGAACTAACACCCAGTTTAGACATAAGTTGTCAGGAGACGGACTGACAATCCTAAGGGCATCCCGTGAAAAGAAACGGAATGTAACGACCTTGTCATGGAGCTCAATATAATATCCAAACCATGTAATGTTGTACAGAGAAGTACATATGTGTGGACAGCCTACAATGAGCCCAGCTCAAGGCAATAAGGCTATAAGCCATAAGCAAGATATGTTATATAAATTCAATGATTGTAGAAGTTTATGTTGTATAAATGAATATGGTGGTAAACGAACCACTGCATTAAGAGTGGGGATACCTCTCGATATGTGAGACCGCAGGAGCGGTAGTTATGTTAATCAAGTCCAAATATATTTTAAGGATTGACCATATTGTTATTGAAAGAGAGCAGTTAGCTGTACCATGTGTGGTATAGTGAACACCGAGCTGAATAATGCCGGCTTATGACTCGAATGATCGATGCTCCAGGAGCATTCAGTAGCCATCCAATGAGTGATGAACCATAATACGAATGATGTAAGTATATGTGTGGAAATAATTGACAGTAAATACGATGTTGAGTTAGTGTTATACAATAAACACGGTGCGTAGTAAGCGACCGTTGTATAAGTGTTGTTAAATAATGATGTGGCAGATAAGACCGTTATGAGTTAAACTCAATGGACATGCAAGCCAGTGATGATACACAGATTGGGCAATAAGCCAATGGTCGTACTATGTGATAAGGAAGCTCAGTGTGAAATCCATGGCGAATCGCATAAGAGATTTACTGTCAAGAGTTTACGCCTCTGCACTCTGTATGACTGAGTGTTTTTGGTATTGCACTTGCGCAGTAATGATCGAGTGGGATAGCTAGGAATTGGAAACATGTTAATTGTGGGGAATAATGTTATAATGCCGATGCATAGGAAATGCAAGGCCGCACCAATAAAAGAGGTACTTGTACAAAACCAAATGTGGAGACATGATAACAGTAAGTGACTACAGTAGCACTAACTACCAATACCGGTATGAATATACCCCAAATGTTGGAAATAGCTGAGAGAGCACTACACCTAGGTAGTAGCTCAATCTTAACCGACAGTAAGTCGGAAGGGAACAGTCAATCATTGTGAAATACATAGTTGTATACACAGTAAATTATTATGGAAGTGGATAGAAAGTGTATAACTCACCGAATTCGCTAACGGTAAGAGATACCACGCGTCGGTTGAGAACCATGTTTACCAAGCGAGGTGACAATTGGGGATGTACAATACAGTAAGAATAACAAAAGGGAGCAATTAACTCTACAGTTATTAGAGTTTTCGCAGCAGAAACTAGTGAGCCAGTGATTCAAGTGTTGAATGTACATGGTGGAACATGAGTGAATGGCTAATTATTAACGCCTAGAAGCCTAATAGGCAGAATCGAAACCACCTAAGAGTTTAAACAAACTCCAATGAGAATTCTTGGTTTAGGAACTAAACCGCCAATATGGTTTAAGATCCTCTAATCAAAATCATTGTGTAAAGACCGCGTGGAAGTTAAACACTCTTCACGACGCGAACATTTGAAGCCAATGTTTAGTGATTGATTACGTGGGCGTAATCCCTTTTAAGGGGGGTAAGAGCGCAAACCACTTAGTGTATAGTAACCGTACAAGTGTACGTAGTGTATGTGACTTATATTGTGCATAGCACAAAATTTTGTTTGATGATTGGTGTGTGTGTTACGTAAACTACACATTCATTCATGGTTTAATTGTGGTAATTGCGCGACAGAAGATGCGAATACCATTGTGATAAGTGTGTTTTTTTTTAACAATTGTGTGTGATAGTACAAGTGTGGGAGTAGAGAAACTCCCGGGGAACAAAAGCCCCGACAGTGTATAAATGTAAAACCAGTGTTGTATTTTGATAAAATATATGTGTATATATATACTATATAGTGATGCATGAAAGGTATGAAACCGACATAGAACCTAGTGAGAATAAGATTCCCTAGGCAACATTAAAGTGAATGGAAATAACTGATAGACGAAGTTCTATCCTTGGAGATGTTATGATCATGACTAGAATGATTTAAAAGATAGAAAATTGGAATGAGTGATTTATTTGATGCTTGAAAATGAAGTGGGAGGTGGAATTTGATTTGCATGTGATCAGGGAAGCCGAACACAAATTGGGTGGAAGGATAGTTCAACACTGATGCTGATCACATCAGGGTTGATACTTTGAAACTCCCTATAAGTGGTCACAAATAACCACGCTAAGAAAAGAAGCAAAGAGCTTAAGTTGGACTTGGAGTTGTGTGTGTGTTTTCAAAAGGATTTTCAATTGGTATTTATAAAACGTTGATAGATACTTTACATAATTAAAGTCTTCTTACTTAACCTCACAAGGAAAATTTTCAAATTTAAGTGATTGTTTTAATCTCCCAAAGGCACGGGGACGGAAGGTGTCCATCGCGACCGGGTTCTGCGGGATCACAGTGTATATCAAGGATATTTTTGATTGTTATACATGCTATGACATGTTGTGTGGTATGTGTAATAAATGTTATTTTGACCTTGAGTTCCTAAAGTGTATGCTATCAAGACCTATGAGTCTAAATGTGTTGTGTTACATAGACCTATGTGTCTAAAGACTGTTATGTTATCGGGACCTATGTGTCTAAATGTTGTTATGTTACCCAAGACCAGTGAGTCAAAGGGGTTGTTATGTATGTGTAAGTGTTGTTAAGATACCGGACCAGTCCATTGAGTCCGAGGTTATCATGTGAATATGTTGTTTTGATGTGTGTATGTGAATGTTTTGCCGGACCATTAAGTCCGAGGTTGTGATGTAAAGTGTGTTTGGTTATGGAAGTTTATGGCTGTAAGTAATCCCCGTATTCTAATCTAATGATGTGTGGAAAGTGAACTTCGAGGACGAAGTTCTTTTAAGGGGGGTAGATTGAAATACCCCAAACCTTGATATGTGGTTTAAATATTAAACTATGGTATGTAAAGGCTAAAAGTGCCTTAGAAACATCAGTGAACAATTTAAACCATAGTAAATGCAATAAAGCACTAAGATACAGTTTGAGCAAAAACATGCTCTAAGCTATGAGTGAACTTGGTTAGGACCCAAAAGCCTACCAAGACTTAATAACATTTAATTATGATTTTATAAGGCTAATTAAGTCCTTAGGAAACCTTGGTAGAAATGAAACCAAAAAAAACACATAAATACCTTAAAGTCAATATGAGCAAAAATGTGCTCTAAGCTTGGGATAAATGTGTATAAGACCTAATGGTCATACCTATACCTTATAAATATGTTAATGAACATATTAAATCAATTACCAAAGAAAACCAAGCTTGAAAACAAGTTAAAACACAAAAATGCTTTAAGGAGTCTTAAAGCACGTTTTTGAAAAATTGTCTTGTAAATGAGTTTTGAATGGCTAAATGTCCATCATTACTCTTTAATTAACATGTGTACTATATAGTATCACATTTGGGTGGCTATATCAATGGGAAATCAAAATTTCACTTCTATGTGCCTTGTTTTTATGAATAGTAACTTTTATAAGCTAGTTTGTAACATATGTTGTTATAAGTAATTAAGTTGGTCAATAAAGACTATTATACCCTCCTAAGTATATGGGGGCCGGTTTTTCATGGTGTGAGTCACCAACATGTAAAAGAAATCAAATAAGTAAAGTAAAGCTTAAAGTAAAGTACTATTTTGCTTTATAACATAAATATCTCCAAAAGCAAACTTACCTTCTCATTTCCTTCTCTTCTTTCATTTCACACGGTTTCTTCACCTTCTCCTTTCCTCCATTTACGGTTTGCTACAGCTCTCTCTTCTCCATCTTCATTTCCTGCCAAATCCACTCCATGCTCCAAATCAAATTCTAAGACCATATTTGTCTTAGTTAGGTCAAGCTCTACACTTCTACCTTTTCAAATCTTCAAGAGCTCAATTTTGGTGCCATGGAGAATCACCATTGATGGAGCTTGAGCTTGTGTTTCTACACATTATTACTCTCCTTTGCTTCTAGGTAAGGAATCTCAAAGAAAAATCAAGTTTCCTCTCCTTTTAGTACATGGCCGAAAATTCACCTCACCATGGTGTCTTTACCTTGCTTGTTTTAGCTTCATTTGAATCTTCCAAGGGCTAGGAGGAGTCCTCTCTTGATACTTATTCAAGTTCTCTTCCAATTCCAAGGTAAAACAATTACCTTAATGTGTTAAAACAATATGTGTAACTAGGGTTTACATGAGATGAAGCATAATGCTTGAATACTCATTCTATTATTTGTACATTTTTAGAAGTTGACAACAACCAACACCCCACCGGTTTACAAGGAAACAAGAAAGAAGTTGTGAGGAAAAAGAGGTAAACAAGCTATCTCAATGTAGTTTAAATGCCTTAGGAAAATGAGCTTGATTTGCTTAATAAAAATACCTAAGGAGCCAATGGTGAATGACCTAGTGGTGTTCTCAAGGAGACTATTAAAGAACATATGTCTTGGTGTATGTAATTGCAGGTCAAGGCTTATATATGTGGAAATTCAGTGTTTAAGGTTTATGCAATTTAAGGGCCTAAGAGCCATGTTATTTAAGGGCCTAAGTGCCAAGCAATTTAAGTTATGCACTATATTGTGATGTAGTGCTAAATGGGTGAAGTTTATGTATAAAATGTGTTTGATGGATTTTAGGTGTTCTTGAGTGCTTAATGGTGAAACCTATGAGTTTTGAATGATGATGTGCTAAGAGAACCCATGGCAAATTTGTAAAATGTATAAGAGTTTTAAGTGCTTGAATGAACTTGGGTGAATTAGGAATTGGTAGGAATGAGTAAATGTCTCACTAAGGAAGAAAATGTGCATTAAGGTGTTCTAAGTGCTATAAGGATTTAGGCATTGTCTTGGAAGTTCTAGAACCCAATGAGTGTTTTTAGGATGTATTTAAGTCTTGGAGAAGTTTGTTTAAGGTTTGGGTAATGTTGATGATAAGGAGAGAATGATGTTTAAGTAAGGTTTTGAGAAGAGAATTCAAGAAGTTGAAAAAGGAGATTTAGTTAGTAAAAAGAAGTTGAGAGATGATGTTAAGGTGTAGAGGAAACACCTTGGTGTAGTGGTCATTATTGGTAAACTACCACTTAGAAATCTTAAGGAGAAAACATCCCAAGTGCTAGGAATTTTGTAAGAAATTTGTGAAGGATAATGGTTTTGGTGAGTGATTTAAAGAGTTTAGCACATGGCTAAAGGTGTGTTTGATGTGCCAAATGATGTTAGGAACATTATGAGGCTTTAGAAGAAGTTTGGTGGAATTGGTTAAGTGTTTAAAGACTTGGAAGTTGAATGTTTTGCCGTGTCCGAACTTTGTCCGGACATGGAAGTTCGGACAGGCTCTGTTTGGTAAAGGATTGTCTCACTCTCGAACCGTGTCCGAACTTGGGAAGTCTGGACACAAGTTCGGACGTGGTTTATAGGTTTTCAGTATTAGGTCGCGGCTTGCGTCCGAACTTGGAGGTTCAGACACAAGTTCGGACAGGCCACTGTATGGACCAAAATTGTTGTTTAAGGTATGGAAATGATGTGTAATGATGGGGATTGATAGGTAATGATGTTATAAGGTTGTTAAGGACATGTTAGGTGAGTTTTAATGACAATAAAGTGGGTTAAAAGTCGTATTAAAATGTGAGAGTAAAACAAGTTAAAATGTTAAGTTATGTAACTAAGTTAACGGGGAGAATTATAAGCATTAGACATTAAATAATCATGCTACCCCGATGTTAATAAAAAATACATGTAATGTTATCAGTTGTTCGAGAATTGCTCGAGGAACATAAGTGACGTGGTAAAGTGGACTCCGGTGACAGGTATGGTTTTCTTGCAACCTGTGTCCTACCGGATTACACCGGCTTGTATGCCAATGTGTTTTCTGTATGTTTGCCACGTTATAAGATAAATCATGAAACGAGTTTACAGTCGTTATTGTTGTTGTATGTTTACGTGCCGATACCGGTAACCTCGAATGCGCTTGAAGGGCTAGTTAACCACTATTAGTAAACGTAGGAGAACGGTATCCGGTAACAACGTTTCCGACTTAAGGAACGTTCTAACCACGGCTATGCGTGAGTTGGATATGTGATGTTTGTGTGTGATGTTTGTATGTGAATGTATGACTCTCCCTTCCCTTGTGTGTGTCTAACAAGACTTAACCCAATGTGTGATTGTTTAACTAAGTTCAATGATGAACTTCTGACAAGTGCTAACGGGGGGAGTGAGGAGTCCGGTCTGTTCCGGCCACGCGTGTGAGTATGGGGGTCGTTGTCATAGCAGGTTCGATCCTCTCCGTATGTTATGGTTGTTTTCCAATTTGGTTCCCAACCTTCCCTTTAGCTTAACCAAGGCTATTACTGACTCACGTCGGGCCACAAGGGCATACTATTGTTATGTTTGTTTCGGTGTGCTTGGATCACTATATCCGAGACACCTTGTGTTAAGTTAACCGTTCATTTAACGAGACGGTAACGAGTTATGTAACGAGCTTATCATGAGACTGGCAACATTCTCTAGGCTCACCAGTGTATTAACAATGTTTGGGTCGGTTCCTAAGAGGACCATTCCCGTTATGTTATGTATCTTTGTTGTGATGCAATATCTATTGCGGTGTTATGTTGTGCACGTGGAAACGTGCAAAGTGTTGTTAAGTGTTGTTATGTAGTGTATGTTATATGTTGTAAAATGTGGAGTATGTGGATCATGGATATGAATCCCAGTTGGAGAAAAGAGGCGTTTAAGGTTAACCCGATTTAAGGGTAAGTGTCGTCTGTTAAGGAAGTAGCTCCATTAGAGGAGGAACACTCTAGGGATATTGAATACCTTGAGTGACTTATTAAGTAAGGATGTATTATCCGTTTGTTGAGCCCGTTGAGGCGAAATGATTATGTGTTGTGTGTTTACAGTTGCATGCATGATTTAAAATAATCAACCGCATGCTAAGACGACAATTAGTTGTGCGTGGCCCGGTAGCATGTGGGCTGCGGGATTACCATACCAGCAAAGGTGCTGAGCCCCTTGGGGGCCACCCTTTCTCTTCTTTTCCTATTTCAGGTACGAAGTGAGCTGAAGAAGCCGTTCGAGAGTAGGACGGGTAGTCGCTGTACATGGGTATCATTTAAGTGTATGTATACAGTAGGTGTAGTAAGACCGAAATTGTTGTCGGCATCAGTTTTAAATACTCGGTATAGTTTGAAAGGTGTATGTTGTTGTTGTTGTTAATGGAAAGGGATAGTAATGTGTAGTCGCTCGGGAATTTAGCCCATCAGACCGGTACAATGTATGTGTATTAGCCTTGTTAGCCACGTGGGTGGTTAACGGCGTGTAACACCAGCGAGTTGAGTTATTTGATGAGTTGTGTATTCCGCTGCAGATTGTTGTTATGTATTTGTTGTTGGATGGGGTGTTACATAAACTAGCTAGTTAGAAGAGTTTTGATTCAGTTTTTTTTTTCTGGTTTTAATGATGACCGAATGGGTGTGCATTTCCCCTCTAAAGTGACGTATGAAGTGGGATAAATCTCCAAGGAAACACAAGTTACAAGAGGTAATTACCCCATTAGATACTTAGTGCTATGTTAGTGGTTTAGGGGATTTTGATGAACAAATATAACATAGGTATATACGTGTAAACAGCCGAGAAGGAGTGAGCTGGTGAGAAATTTATTGTCATTATATAAAGGTAATGGTGTTTATAACTTTTACTTCCTTATGTTTATTAGCTTGAAAAGAATTAAATGTGAAGCCAAGATATATGTTTGCAAATGAGCCCTTTAGATCCTAAATTTGGGTAGAAAATTAGGGGATAAATATTTGATTAGTGAAACTGAAGGATAATGGCTTATTTAAGTTTACTTGATAAACTAAATAAGAGAGGAAAATGAATTTAATTAGTGAAGTGCTAAATTATGTATAAGCCGTGAACTAGGGCGTGGCTGATATGCTGCATGCATTAATCCGCAGGAGTGCTGCATATCACTACACGACAAAAACAAGTATAAAATTAAAAATATATTTTATCTTGAATGTCATAGTACACCAGTACTGTGATACAAGCGTAATAGTGTGGCACGGTGCTACACTTATAATCTGCGTAGTACTATTTTTTGTAAAGAAAAATAAGTTATATGGTAGACTATTTAATATACTTATATGCTAAATTTGTTTTTTTTGTTTGCATATTATATTGTATGTTATTTGAAATTTTAAAAATATAATAAATTTAAAACCTTTTAATGTAATATGTCTTGTCTTTTTTTCAAAAATATAATCATTTAAATTTTACAATAGTTTTGATATTCTATATTTATAAATTATGAACTATAAATAAATCAAATTCCATTTATTACTAATTGTTTTTTTAAAAAAAAATTATTACAATATCATGAAATTTAATACACCGAACAATTTAATTATAATTTGCATTATAATATTTCACTTATTTAAGATCGATTTTCAAACATTTTGTAATTTAGTGTTAAAAACAAACTAATTCGATAGTTGAAATACAAACATGGAAAAATAAAAAAAGTAGTATTGCATTGACCGAACAAAGATTATATCACCTCTTTTTTTCTAGAGGAAAAAGGTCAAAACTGTAACACCCCATCCAACAACATACACACTTAACAACAAACTGCAGCGGAAAACAAGCTTCAACACATTACTTAACTTCTTGGTGTTACACGCCGTTAACCACCCACGTGGCTAACAAGGCTAATACATATACATTGTACCGGTCTGATGGGCTAAATTCCCGAGCGACTACACATTACTATCCCTTTCCATTAACAACAACAACAACATACACCTTTCAACTGTACCGAGTATTCACAAACTGATGCCGATAACAGTTTCGGTCTTACTACGCCTTACTGTATATATACCTAAATGATTACCCATGTACAACGAGTACCCGTCCTACTCTCGAACGGCTTCCAGCACTTCGTACCTGAAATAAGAAAAGAAGAGAAAGGGTGGCCCCCAAGGGGCTCAGCACCTTTGCTGGTATGGTAATCCCGCAGCCCACATGCTACCGGGCCACGCACAACTAATTGTCGTCTTAGCATGCGGTTGATTATATTTAAATCGTGCACGCAACTGTAACACACAACCACACAACATTTCGCCTCAATGGGCTCAATAAACGGATAATACATCCTTATTTGATAAGTCACTCATGGTATTCATTATCCCTAGAGTGCTTCTCTCTAATGGAGCTACTTCCTTAATAGACGACACTTACCCGTTATTCGGGTTATCCTTAAACGCCTCTTATCACAAACTGGGATTCATATCCATGATCCACATACTCCACATTTTACAACATATATGCATCCCATAACAACACATAACAACACTTTCACGTTTCAACGTGCACATAATAACATCGCAATAGAAATTGCATTACAACAACATCACATAACATAACGGGAATGGTTCTCTTAGGAACCGACCCAAACATTGTTAACACTGGTGAGCCTAGAGAATGTTGCCAGTCTCATGATAAGCTCGTTACATAACTCGTTACCGTCTCGTTAAATGAGCGGATAACTTAACACAAGGTGTCTCGGATATAGTGATCCAAGCACACCGAACAAACATAACATAGTATGCCCCTGTGGCCCGACGTGAGTCAGTAATAGCCTTGGTTAAGCTAAAGGGAAGGTTGGAAACCAATTGGAAAACAACCATAACATACGGAGAGGATCGAACCTGATATGACAACGACCCCCATACTCACACGCGTGGCCGGAACAGACCGGACTCCTCACTTCCCCCGTTAGCACTTGTTAGAAGTTCAACATTGAACTTAATTAAACCATCACAACATTGGGTTAAGTCTTGTTAGACACACACAAGGGAAGGGAGAGTCATACATTCACACACAATCATCACACACACATCACATAACTAACTCACGCATAGTCGTGGTTAGAACGTTCCTTAGGTCGGAAATGTTATCACCGAATACCGTTCTCTTACGTTTACCTAATAGTGGTTAACTAGCCCTTCAAGCACATTCGAGGTTACCGGTATCGGCACGTAAACATACAACAACAATAACGACTGTAAACTCGTTTCATGATTTATCTTATAACGTGGCAAACATACAGAAAAACACATTGGCATACAAGCCGGTGTAATCCGGTAGGACACAGGTTGCAAGAAAACCATACCTTTCACCACGGTCCACTATATTGTGTCCTCCTAGTTTCCTCGAACAAATCCCGTACAACTGGTAACATCACAATTACTTTCATTAACATTGGAGTAACATGCTTGTTTAACGTCTAATGCGCCCATAGTTACCCTGTCATCCCTTATATTTAATTTTACACTTGTGATCTTAAGTTCACAACTCTCACATCAAACCTAACATTTGTTTACACACTTTAAGACCTTTACATGTCACCAAACAAGGCCTAAACATCATCTAAAACCATTACCATTCAATCCCCCATCATTAGGAGCCTTAAACAAATTTTTTTCTTCATCTCTGGTCTGGACCGCCCCTCTGGGGCGGTCCCAGGGGCGGTCCCAACAGATGCTACACGTTTTTTTTTTACCTTCTCTGCACTGGACCTCCCCACAGGGGCGGTCCGTAGGGGCGGTCCACTGCAGAACCAATTTTCTAATGTGCTTTTCTCCTCTTTCTGAACTCCAAATTCATCCCATTTTTTCCTATGCTTTACACATGTTCTCCCACATGTTTTAACATCTTTTGGGCACACTTAAACCCTCTCGAAACATCCCAAAAATTCCTTAAACTTTTACTCAACTTTTACTAAGTCCTTAACACTTAGAACATTTTTTTTCTTACACTTGTAACTTGTATCTTGCCTAAAACTTCACCTAACCAAAGTACTCCCTCACTACCTTATAACCACCCTTTACACATCATTTGCACTACACTCATCCCCTTTACACACACTCCTCAAGTCTTTCCCACAATTTCATAATTAAACCTTCACAAGGCATTACACTTCCATTGTTCACCAAACTTTGCACAAGACTTTACGACACCTCCACTATCACCTTGGTATATCAAGAATCATCCATTAGTTCCCTAAATCTCCAAGACTATGCCTAAGGCATCTTAACACCTAAGAACACCTTAATTCACTTTCTTTCACCATCTTAACACTTAAAAATTCCTAGTACCTTCTAGGTCATAAAATCTCATTACAACACATAAACTCTTTTGTTTATCAACTAAATTTCGCCATAGCTTCTCTTGTATCACCTTACACCAAAACACATTGTTTTTTCACCTTTAGACAATCAAGAACATTCAATCTCTTATACACACTCTTATACACAAACATATGGTTTTTCATCCTTTAACCATCAAACACATTCACCTTCACAAGAGATGTTCTTTACACAAACTAAACCTTTAAACTACACTACATCACAATATAGTGCATAAACTTAAATTGCTTGGCACTTAGGCCTTAAATAACATGGCTCTTAGGCCCTTAAATTGCATAAACCCTTAAACACTGAATTCCCACAAATAATGCCTTTGACTGCAATTACATACAACAATGCTCCCATGTCCTTTTAGTCCACCTTGTGGATAGTTTTCTATCTCATTTCCCATTGGCTCTTTAGGTTAATTATTAAGCAAATATAGCTCAATTTCCTAGTACATAAAACTACATTAAGAGAGGTCATTTACCTCTTTGTTTTCCAAGCTTTCCCACATGTTTTCTCTCTTGTTCTTTCTTGGTTGAAAATCGGCAAGGAGCTTTTATCACTTGTCAATCTTCTAACCAATACACATATAAGGGTAATGAGCATTAAGTTTAATACTTAAACTCATAATTAAACCCTAGGTTACATAAGTGTCCTTAAAAACTAAATTGATGTTTACCTTTGGAATTTGAAAGGGAACTTGAATAAGTAGCAAGATAGGACTCCTCCTAGTCCTTGGAAGATTGAATTAAGATAAGAATAGAGCAAGACAAGGCACCTTAGGGGTGAATTTTCGGCTATACACAAAAATGAAGGAAACTTGGATTTCTTTGTTTTCCTTACCTTAATGAGAGAAAAGCAAAAGAGCTCTTCAAACAGAACTTTCCCCCTTCAATGGAGTTTCTTCATGGCATCAAACATGAGCTTTTGAAATTTTGAAAAGAGAGGAGGAAAGGCCTTGACTCAACTAAGACAAATATGTGCTTAGTTTTTGATTTGGAGCAATATTAACATTTGGTGAGAAATAGAAGTTGGAGAAGAGATGTGTTGTAGCAAGAACGAGATTGGTTGGGAGAATGGAGGAAGAACACGGGGGAACAAGAGAATGAAGAAAGGAGGTGAGAGGTATGCTTTGTTAAGATATTTTGACTTATAAAGGTAAATAGTAACTTTACTTTATTTCTTTTTCTTTCTTTAGTGGGCTGGCTAGGTATGGTGACTCACACTCTAAAAACCGTGCCCCCTCATTCTAAAAGATATTATGGTCTTTGTTGACCATTTACTAATCAAAGTTGACTTAAGTCAAACTAGCACTATTTGAGCACTATTCACATATTAAGGCACACATTTGTGAAATTTTTGATTTCCCGTTGATCTAGACTTCCTAATGTGATACTAATTAGTACAAATGTGATTAAAGAGTAATGATGGACATTTAGCCATTCAGAACTCATTTACAAGACAATTTTTCAAAATGTGGCTTTAAGGCTCCTTAAAGCATATTTTTGTGTTTAACTTGTTTTCAAGCTTGGTTTTCTTTAGTAATTGATTTAATATGTTCATTAACATATAAATAAGTTCTTGGTAAGGTTATAGGTCTTAACCAAACTTTATCCCAAGCTTAGAGCACATTTTCGCCAATATTGGCTTTAAGGTATTTTATTTGTGTTTTGTTTGGTTTAATTGTCTACCAAAGTTTCCTAAGGACTAATTATCCTTATTAAATCATATTGAATAGTATAAGTCTTGGTAGGCTCTTTGGGTCCCAACCAAGTTCACTCCAAGCTTAGAGCTGTTTTTGCTCAAGCTGTGTCTTATGCTTTATTGTGTTTTTACTATGGTTTAAGTTGTACACTAACGTTTCTAAGGCACTTTTTAGCCTTTAAATACCATAGTTTAAATGTTTTACAACATATCAAGGTTTGGGGTATTTTCAAAACAAATTTTTAATTTTCACTAACTCGATTATTCTTTATACTTTCCATCATACATCCAAATTTGACACCATATATTATTCTTTTATCATCAGTATTGTGTTGATGGAGCGTTAGGAGTCGTAACGACAAATTGACTTAGAATCGATCTTATGAGCAAGCAGTTTAGGGAGTTCCACATAAAGCATAGCTTGTTAGCACTGCTTGTTACGATATAAGAATGGAGATAATATCGAATTTGTAGAAAAACTAACAACAATGACATTGAGTTACACTTTAGAAAGGAAAAATAAAGAAAATGGAAGTGGCTGAAGTGAAAAGAGACATGTCAAAAGAAAAAAAAAAACACAAAGGGAATATCTTATTAGAAAAGCATAGTGAAACTTCTAAAGAAGCTTAGACAGTTGGATGTTTTAAGAGTTTGTAATAGGGCACATATAAAGTGATGCTGAAACTGTGGAGGTATTGCGTTTCAGAAGCTATGGAGGCAGTAGCGGATCCAGAAGCTTTGTCTCGGGGGGGCAAAAAAATTTTTTGACACTGTCACTCTTTAAAATATTATGACATTTTGTACTTTTTCAAAAATTATAAGAGCATTTGACAAATTTTTCAACCCGGCCCCCTTTGGATCCGCCCCTGTATGGAGGTATTAATTGTGAATGAATGGAACACACGACTTATTTTGATTGTTAAACAACTTGTAGTTGCCATAGTTCTTGGTGAAGAACAAAACTTCATCTACTTCTAGTATAAAAAGAGATACTTGTTATGTATCTATATTCAATTGTGTTATTCTAATTCTTTTATTATTTTCTCATTAAACTATGATTTCTCGTAGAAAATTGCCCACATATTGACCCAAAAATGAGAAAAAAAATACTTGTAGAAGATAGATTTCAAAAAAAGAAATGTTTTCTGGCACTGTATTTCGTTAACTTCTCACATGTATTTCGTTAACTTGTCACTTGTATTTCATGAACCTGATACTTGTATTTCATTAATACTTGTATTTTGTTAACCTGTCACTTGTATTTCATTAATACTTGTATTTCGTTAACCTGTCACTTGTATTTTGTTAACCTATTAACTGTATTTTGTTAACTTGTCACTCGTATTTTGTTAACCTGTCACTTGTATATCGTGAACCTGTCACTTGTATTTTGTTAAACCTGCCACTTGTATTTCGTTAACCTGTGACTTATATTTTGTTAACTTGTCACTTGTATTATGTTAACATGTCACTTGTATTTCATAATATACAATAAAGCAAAGATGATCAAATTACATTTGTTGTGCTCTATTTCAACTTTGCTCATAGGTAAGTCATGGTCCGCATGTCAGTCCAGTTTCAAGTACGTCTACATCTCCCCTTTGCAGCAGTGCTGCATCCGCTGCCTTGCAACACACCAGCCACAGCCGTAGAGAGCGCGGCTCATATGCTGCGGCACAAATGTGCAAGAGTACTGCATTTAACTAAACAATGACTTATCTCATTTTTTTCAACTTCTTGTTTTCATTCCAGCGATGTGCCGACAGGTTAACCTATCGCATGTAAATGCTTAACCTGTCGCATGTAAATGGTGAAACTGTCAATCATAAATGGTTAATCTGTCAATTCTAAATGGTTAACCTGACACATGTAAATGGTTAACCTGTCGCATGTAAATGGTTAACCTGTCATTTGTAAATGGTTAACCTGTCAATCGTAAATGGTTAACATGTCACATGTAAGTGGTTAACCTGTCAATCCTAAATGGTTAACCTGACGCATATAAATGGTTAACCTGTCGCATGTAAATGGTTAACCTGTCATTTGTAAATGGTTAACCTGTCAATCGTAAATGGTTAACCTATTATTTGGAAATTTAAAAATGAACTGAGTAGTTTTTACATATTAATGATATGAAATTATGGCTAGTATTATATAAACTTATGACATATTTATTATCGTATGAATGACATATAATTCTGAAACTAATAAATAAATATTGTAACTCGTACATATACCTAAAAATATTACTCAATATATGCTGAATGTTTTTGAACAATATGTACTTAGTGCCATTCAAGACAATGCATTTAATAATTTAAACAATTGATATCAAATAGCTTTTATATACTAACAATATACAACCATGGCTAATATTATCTACACCACAAACCCACCCCAAAACCACCCTAGGAAATCTTAAAACGTCGAAGGCTTATTGCTGAGTCAGTTGCAACATTATAAGTATAGACTTAGTTAAAAAAGATTACCCTACACCACCAACCCACCCCAAAATCCACCTTAGAAAATATAAAACATCGAAGGCATTTTTAGGGTTTGTAATGAAGGGATTAGGGTCCCTGAATCACAAACCATAAAACCTGTCGAGTCAGTGTCGAGATTATAAAGAATAGAATGAATAAAAAAAGATTACCCTACACCACAAACCCACCCCAAAAACAACCCTAGGAAATCTTAAAACGTCGAAGACTTATTGCCAAGTTAGTTGCGACATTATAAAGTATAGACTTAGTTAAAAAAGATTACCCTACACCACAAACCCACCCCAAAATCCACCATAGAAAAAATTAAAATGTCGAAGGTATTTTTAGGGTTTGTAGTGAAGGGATTAGGGTCTACCTAATCCCAAAACCACAAGCCCTAAAAACCTATCGAGTCAGTGTCGAGATTATAAAGAATAGAATGAATAAAAAAAGATTACCCTACACCACAAACCCACCCCTAAAAGCACCCTAGGAAATCTTAAAACGTCGAAGGCATATTGCCGAGTCAATTGTAACATTATAAAATATAGACTTAGTTAAAAAAGTTGAGGAAATGTTAGGGAAATCAGCACCTTTGAGCCTCTGCTATGAGAGATTTGCATCATTCCCTGCTCATCCCTGTAAAACCGAACAATCCTTTATTTGAAAACTCTGAATTCTCCCTCCTTTCCTTTCTTGTATCTCTTTAACCTTTTCTTCTGCTCAACTTCCATACACCGTAAGTCCGAAACAGTCACGTTTGAAACATAACTTATCGTCCGTGGAACAATGTGGAGAAAGAAATGGGAAAGCACCAATAATGGTTTATGTTATGAAAAATGACAAAGTTGTAGTCCATGTTTTTGTTTCACGTGAACAAAAGATATCAAAACGATGAGTCACAAACCCTAAAAATATGTCAAGTCAGTACATATTATAAAGTATAAAACGAGTTAAAAAAGATTACCTTACACCACAAATCTTATAACCACTATAGGAAAGTTAAACGTCAACGCAAAGACATGCCCTAAAAACCACCTTATGACAACTAAAACGTCAAGAAATGCATTTCAAGGTAGCATCGAGCAAGCTATAGAAGGCACAACCGCTGGTCGGCTAATTGTTATAGTCGCTGATCGACTACACATGAAAAAATGTTAAGTTTGTTAAAACATATACAATTTTAGTTTTTTTTACCTATGTATTTGTAGTTAAAAAAATACCAAAACAAAAGCCACATGGTGCACATCTATTTTATTATATTTTCACAAAATTTTCAATCCTTACTTTGCCTCTTCTATTAGGAGTCAATTCAATTTAGATATGTGTCACTAACGCCACTTTATTCTATAATCTTGACATAAACCTTTAAATCTACAATTAAATAGTATAGCATTTAATTTTTTAAAAGTTAAAGTATAAAATATATAAATTAGAACTAATTTTCATCTTTTTAACTTAAATATTTATTTTTTAAGCTAATCCTAAATGTTTTAAAAGCTTCTACTTTTTTTCAAAATTCATTATAAAATAATTCAAGAGATGATAGAATAACTGTAATATATTTATAAACATCCACGTGGATCTATTTCTTATAGAGCTAATTAAGTAATTCAATAAACAATAAAGAATTTTTTTAAATTATTAAAATACTTTTATTTTAAAAAGTTGTTATTTTTGTTTTTGTCCCGAAATAGTTAAATATCTATTTAAAAAAGTAGTAGGTAATGTATATATTTTTATTAGCCTCTTCAATCAATCGTCATATGAGGTGGATCCCAAAAAAAGTAATGGTTCAAATAAGAACAGAACAATAAAAAGAATAGTATGTCTGAGCTACATCTGCATGTAGGCATCGTAGCTACATCTGCTATTTTTTTACAAAAAAAAATAAGCAGTAACTAGTCCGGCTAATTTCAAATGGGAGAACTCTGGTACGGGACGCGCGCGTCCGTTTCACTTTTATTTTTTTCTTTTTTTTCTTTTATCATAAAACTTTAAAGTATTGTAATTTTTAATATATAAGTCCAAAATGAAAATAACTTATATCATTGTTTATCTTATTTCAAGCTCTTCAAAACAAGATCAGTCATGGATATATTTTGACAACTTTTAAAAAAAATTATTTTTACATGTATAGTTCACAGTACATAAAATAAACTTGTACAGATGGTCATACAAACTTGTACAAATGTTCATTAAAACATGTACATCATCACGTAAAAACATGTACATCATCGCATTAAAAACATATAGATAGTTATATAAACCTGTACGAATAATTAAATATGTATATCCTTAAATTAAAACATGTACATATAAGGAAGAACACTTGTATAAAAACGGTCATACAAACATGTACAAATGTTCATTAAAACATATACATTCTCATAATTGAACAAGTACATTCTCACATTTGAACATGTACATCGTCACATTAAAACATGTACATCGTCACATTAAAACATGTACATTCTCACATTAGAATATGTACATTCTCACATTAAAGTATATAACGGCTTCCAAATAGATTACCCTGACCCCACACACCCTAAAACCCACCATAGGAAAGCTAAAAAACATCGAAAGCATTTTTAGGGTTTATAGTGGCAGACCCTAAACCCGCGACCACAAACCCTATAAACCTGTCGAGTTAGTTGCTACAATGTAAAGTATCGAACGGTTTCCAAATAGATTACCCTACCCCCAAAACACCCCAAAACCACCCTAGGATAGCTAAAACGTCGAAGGCATTTTTAGGGTTTGTAGACCCTAAACCCGCTACCACAAACCCTAAAAACCTGTCGAGTTAGTTGCTACAATATAAAGTACTAAAAAAATTCCAAATAGATTACCCTACCCCAAAACCCACCCTAGGATAGCTAAAAACGTCGAAGGCATTATTAGGGTTTGCAGTTACGGGTTTAGGGTCTACCACAAACCCTAAAAACCTGTCGAGTTAGTTGCACTAAATGTAAAGTATAGAACGGTTTCCAAATAGATTACCCTACCCCCCAAAAACACCCAAAACCACCCTAGGATAGCAAAAAACGTGTGGAAGGCATTTTTAGGGTTTGTAGTTGCGGGTTTAGGGTCTAACGACCCTAAACCCGCTACCACAAACCCTAAAAACCTGTCGAGTTAGTTGCTACAATATAAAGTTCGAAACAAATTCCAAATAGATTACCCTACCCCAAAAACACCCCAAAACCCACCCTAGGATAGCTAAAAACGTCGAAGTTAGACCCTAAACCCGCTACTACAAACCCTAAAAACCTGTCGAGTTATTGCGATGATGTACAAGTTTTTACGTGGGATGTACATGTTTTAATGAACATTTGTACAAGTTTGTATGACCATTTGTACAAGTTTTTTTATGTTTTGTGCACTATATATGTAAAAATAATTTTTTTCAAAGTTGTCAAAACATATCCATAACTGGTCTGTTTTGAAGAGCTTGAATTATATGAACAATGATATAACTTTTTTCATTTTGGACATATATATTAAAAGTTACAATAAGTTTTAGATTTTATGATAAAGTAAAAAAAATAATAGCAAAAATCTTGAAAAAGAAAAAAGGAAAAAAAGAAAAAAAAAGAAATGCGCTGCGCGCGTGAAAGAAGAAGAAAAAAAAAAATCCACCCTCTGGCTGTTCTCCATCCGCGTAGGTAGACTCCGTCTTTGGTATGTAGCCATCTACATACATTTAGTTGTAGGCAAGATTTTGCCAAAAAGAAAACCCAACAACGAGACTCCGTGTTTTGTAAACTGCGTAAACTGCAGCAGTGCTGCCAGTAGTCACTTGCAGCTTTTGAGCCGATTCCGTGAACTAGTGCCTTAATTGGGGAATATTTTGATGCCATTTAATAGCTAGTTGAAATACCCCGAACTTAAATATAGGGATTAAAATTAATTCAATACGTATTTAAGGGCCTAATAACGCCTAAGTAATATTGGAAAGGAAAAATAAATCCAAAAGAAATGAAGAAACGTTAAAAAGCGAAAAAAACGAAAAACGCTAAATAAGCGTTAAATAGCCATAGGAGGTATGAGACCTCGGTTAGCGTATTATATGGATTCTAAAGGCTTAATAAGGCCTAAATAATATATGGGAACAACTTCCAAAGAAAATGGATCCTTAAAATGGATATTAAAAACACAAGCGAACCTTAAAGCGCGTTTTTCGAGGAAACCGGGAAAACATGACTTTAAGCGGGTCAAATAGACTCCTAACAATTTTGGTCAACTAAATAGTCATTAATAAACATTAGTGAAGGTTTAGAACCAATAAAATCAGTAAAACAAGAAAATAGTAAAAACTGTCAAAAACGGGAAGTTGTGGGTAAAAACATAAATAACCCAAACTAGTGTGTCCACTATTGTAAATAGAATTTTAAAACCCATAATGGGTGCTGGGTGCAGCCGATTTATGCCCCCCACTCACACTCTTAAATCTCTTCTTATTTGCAAAAAGACAAAAGAATTAAAAAGCAAAAAGTAAACTTACTTTATCTCATTTCTCTCCTACTCTCTCATTTCCTATCTTCACTCACGTACAGCAGCCCCCTCTTCCTCTCTATTTTCTTTTCTTCCTCTTGAGCCTTTAATGGCGATTTGCATGAACCCACACCAACACCCACTTCTCTCCTCTTGTTAACTACTCAAATCTCCACCAAAAATCACAAAAATTGTACCATTGTCTTCCTCTCATCGAGGAGAGCATTTCCCTCTTTTCCAAATCCGAAAACAAGCAACTTCATCTCCATGGGTGTTCTTGGTTTTGAAGAAGAAGACCACCATTAGAAGCCTCTTCTCACCTTGTTGGTCTAAGGTAAAAGAAATCCGAAAAAACTAACATTCTAGCCCTCATTTGTCAATAAGGAATTTCTAGTTATTGAACTTCTTGTTCCTTGCTTCCAGCCGATTTTTGGCTTCTTGGAGGAGTAAAAATATTGCTCTTGTGCTATTATAAACTCCATCTACTCACTTGCAAGGTAATGTCAATTCCTAAACCCTAAAACTTACCTTAAAGCTTTAAAGTTGATTAAGGGTTAGTTTAATTTAGAATGTGTATACTGAATGGGTCGTAGCTTGGGAGAATTGAATCTCCATAACCGGTGGGAAGAGAGGAAGGGAAAAGAAAGAGGAAAGAAAGAAGAAAGAAGAGGGAGAAGAAACTAGTAAGAAAACAAGGTAATTACACTCATCCTTGTGCAATTTTTGTATGTTGTTGTAACAGATTTTAGTAGTTTAAAATGTGTATTGTAAATGGTAATGAGTAGTAGTGTAATGTGTAAGAGAACCAAACAGTTTTAAAGCTTTAAAAGACATTGGAAAAGCTTGGGAAAACCATGGGTAATGTATGTATATGTGCAGGAATTTTTAAGAGTGCTTAATGTTGGTATTTGTGTATGGGAGCTTTGTATATTTATGATTGTTGAAAACAGGTGAATTGGGTAGCAAAATGTGAGTAAATGATGTGGTGAGAATGCAAGATTTTAGGGAGGTTATGTCAAAATTACCTAGAACTAGAACAATTAAGAAACTTGAAAAGTAGGTAGAAGCATGTCCTTGTAACAGATTTAATGTGAGCTGTTTAGTTGGTAGGAATATGTGCATTTTGGATGACTTGGTGAAAGGGAGAACCAAGGTGTGTATTGGAGTTAATAGAGATGACTAGTAACTATGGAATGGAAGTAGTAGCATGTGAATAAAAGAGTGTAAAATCTGTAGCAAGAAGTGTTAAAAACATGGAGAAACTAGGAGGAATTAAGTGTATTTGGAGAACTTATGGTGAGTAGTTTGATACCTTGAAACAGATTTGGAGAAGAGCTAGGTAATGGGATGGAAGTAGGATGGTAAGATGATGCAATTAGAATGCTAGGAGTGGCATTGGTAGAGGAAGTATTAGATGGTAGAAGTTGGTTTAAAAATCTGTAGCAAGAGAGCAACAAAAACTGTGCATGTTGAAGAAGAAGAAGTGAGAAAATTGTGTAAGTTGATTTAGAAGTGAAAAATGAATTTGATGGATGAACTAAGGTGAATTAGAGGATTTAATTGGTGTTTAAACATGTAAGAAACATGTGGAAATGAGTAGGAAAATATTGGGTGAGAATTGAGGTGAATTTGGAGTCCAAAGTAGATAATTAAAAGGGGTTCTGCAGCCGACCTACCCAGGCGACCTACCCGAGACTGGGTCGGTCGGGCCGAATTCTGTAACCTGGGCACTCTCTGCAGCCGACCCACCCAGGCGACCTACCCAGAGTGGGTCGGGGGCCTTTCGGCCTTAAAAAAAAAAAAATTAAAATTTAATTAGATGAATATATATAAATATACTATACATATATACATATATAATATATAACATATATATACATATATATATATACTACATATATATACATATATATATACATATATATATATACATACTATATATATACATAATATATATACATACATATATATATGCATGAGTAAGGCGTTAGTGCTAAAGTAATGAAGTAAGAAAGTTAAGCACACTTGAGTAAAAGGATAACGGGGTTAATTACGAGGTATTAGTTTTACATACCATAGTATCTTAATATTAATAGAACCACTTGAAATGTTGTCAGTGGTTCGAGAACAACCCGAGGAGTGTGTGGTGACATGGTAAAGTAAAATTCCGGTAAAAAGGTATGATTTCTTCATGCTCTGTATCCTAACCTGGTTACCCCGATTTGTGTGCTTATGTGATCACTCAAATAAGATAAATGCACGAATTGGACTTTATCGCGCTTAATTGTGTTTGGACTATTTGTTCTTGCTGTATTTCGCTCGAACATTTAGTTTGTATAATTCATGAAATGTACGGATGAGAATGAAGTGTATGTATGTGGATGAGTACTTGTGTATTGTATGGATGTATGAAAATGAAGTACTGACTTCTACTAATTCCTAACAATCTAACTCCTGACATGAGTAATGAGTAAAATGGAATGAGTAGAAGCCCGATATAGTTTCGGCCATGCGTGAGGATAAGGAACCACAAGAGGTTGGAACCGAATCCTGGCTATGATCTTTTCTTGGACCAATTCCCTTTGTATGGGTAGCGTCCTGGATTAGTGGGCCACCCTAAAGCCCGGGGTGGGAAGTAGTATTCCTGCCCGGAGGTCATACCGACTTAACTGGAAGTAAGTATGTAAGAAGTATTGTATTGTACTGGTCTTGACTATTGTAAGTCATTGACCCGGAGTAAAAGTATTGAACACCCGATTAACCCGGGCGTGTAATAAGGCTAACAAGACTTTGTATGTATTGGAGAATTGTATCTCCGTGATGCGGGGAGTATGGTAAGTGTGAATGAATGACTTGTATTGTATTCCTTGTATGTATTGTATGTATGTATGCTGGTAAAATGAATGTATTGTAATGTATTGTATAAAGCATGTATGTATGTATAAAAGATGTATGTATGTATGTAATGCAAAATGAATTGCATGTATTCGACCAAATGGTCGGCGTACCTCGCTAGGTACGTGGGGTATGCGGTTATCATATTCAGCGAAAGCTGCCCACCCCTCGGGGAACGTTTTTAGTGTGCAGGTACCGAAGCGGATGTGGTCAGGTGAGAGACCGTTGACTACACTTGGATAGTTAGAAGTGGAATGTAGAGGTTGTACTAAATGACACACCCTTGTACTTAGGAAGTAAGTAGTAGTGAGGAATGGGTAGATGTAGACTCTTAATGAGTACACATGAACTTGGGAGAAGCATTGTATTTGTATAAGGAATTTAGTAAACTCGGTTATGTACATTGTACTGTATGGTATTGGAAAGGAGCAAAGTATTGAATGGAACATGGTAGCATTTATTAGTAAATGGAGTATGTATTGTAGATGTGTAGTACTCGGGATTCCGGTCCATCAGACCGATGCTATATGTAGAAGTAAGTAGCCTTGTTAGTCCCGTGGGAGACTACGGCAATGTATCACCCACTGTATGTAAGTATGTATCCGCTGCGTGAATCTGGAAGCACGAGGAGATTGGACAGTAACGACCGTATTAATGGTAGGGTGTTACACTAGTGATATGCTTATGTTTAGGCTTGTATTTAGGCATTTCTTATTTACTTACTTAAAGCTAAAATTAAGGATTATTGAGTTTTTGGAATGATTAAATAAAATTATACAAATTCTGGTGCAAAAATAATTTTGAGTGAACAAAATCACTTAGATATATTTTAGATCAATATTAGTAAATTCTGGGTTGCTATTCGCAGTCCAAAAATTACTAATCACCGCAGTACAAAATTTTTTTAACTCATATGTGTTGTACACATGTAATAATGTCGTGTTGTAACTCTTGTTTTTTTAAAAAATAATTTCTTGAGCGTAAACAGTAAAAAACACTCTGATTGTACAAAAACATTATAACCCGTATAAAAGACGTTAACACCCCTTTAAAGCGCATTGAAACGTTATAATTGTGACTCCACATAAGTTAATGACAATTTTATGTTGTTTGTTTGACAAATTACAAACATTGTTACACTTCAGAACGTTGTATTGAAATAGCAGTTGAAAACGTCAATTTCGGGTAAAAACACTCGTACTATATATAGCGTAACCTCCCTTATTTTCTTCATTTCTCTCTTACTCACTCCTCTCCTCTCTCTCTCTTCCATCTGATCCTCCCTTCTACCTGCCGGAGCCGCCACCGTAGCCACCGCCGGAGCTGCCACGACCACCAGCCGGACCACCGCAACACCACCCGGAAAAATTTTCCGGTGAGTTTTTTGAATTTTGTTTTTTGTAACTTATAGATTTGGGTTCCTGAGTATGAATTTGATGTTAGTTTTTTGAAATTTTACATCAATGAGCTAGATCTAGCATGAAAGTTTCGAAATTAGCATGAAAATTTAAAACAAAAAACTGGGCGAGCTCTCTCACTGCTCTACACCTGGCGCGGGCGAGTAGCCGGAGTCCTCTACCTGGGCGGCGGGCGAGCAGGGCGAATGCTCTAGTCAGAGACGGGCGAGCAGGGCGGCTGCTCGGACTGGAAGCGGTAGAGTAACGCTGCGGCTCGTGGATGATGCTCCTCGTTCAGTCGGTGGAGGGAGCAGCACGCCTACTCGGAAATGGCAGAGACGAGTACTCCGGCTACTCGGTGTTGACGGATTCAAGCACCCGGCCTGCTCGACCTGGAGCCGGAGAGGATCAGTATGCTCGCCCCCGGGAGACAGAGAGCAGCGCAGCTGCTCTAACTTCTTTTTTTTTTGAATTCTAATGATTTTTTTAAAGTTTTTTTTAATTATAATATTATGTATGATTTATAATGTTTTAATTTGTTATTTTTTTTAATTCTAACTAATATGTGAATGATTTTTAAATGTTTTATTTTTTTGTTTTTTTTTGAATTCTAACTAATATGTGAATGATTATAAATATTTGAATTTTTTTTGAATTGTAATATTGTGAATGATATGATTATAAATGTTTTGAATTTTTATGTAGATGATGAGGGATTAACTGTGTGATATCGTATGCAGTGATGGATCGTCTGAAAAAGTAGTGAGACATGTCACGAAGAGGAAGAAATAAAGAACAGGGGTGCGGAGCAGGCTATATGACGGCCTCGTACCGTCATTGTGCACATGTTCCTGGTGAAGGGCCGAGTAATCCTCTGGCCCCCGCATGGAAGCAACACGCCATTCATCTTTCCATCCGGGTCAATCTTTTCCAACGACCCGGCGTTTCAAGTACCAGCACCACCAATGGTAGCGGAGGATGACTCGGCGGTGTTCAATATACCGAGGACGGAGACGCATGCCAGAGTTGTCATCATCCAATAGTGCTTTTCTGACAGATCACTGCACAGCTCTAGCTTCAATATCTCAGGGAATCAAGCCACCAGACTGCTCCGTCAGGCTGGTGGTAGTTCATCACGTCTTCAACCACGCCCATCACCTGCCCGTGCTGTTGAGGACCATGTGATGACTGAGCGTTCGCCACATGCTGACGACGATGGTCGTGGTGCTGATGATGAGGACTCACCCGACGTGGATGAGGAGCAGGATAAGGAAGATGATGAAGTCATGGATAAGGAGGATGACACTGACGAGGAAGCAGCGCTAGCGATGGTTCCAATCATTCCTACCTCTTGGAAGTTGACAGAGGTGCCAGTTCCTGGCGGTCCACTACTCACTAGTGTTATCACTAGCTTCAGGGGTCATGTGGCGCTTGACTTATGGACCTCGGCTAAGGTATGTTCTCTATCTTCTCCTGTATTTGATCATTAATATCATACTACGTTTTGTAAGTGTTAAATATTGGTCATTATGTAGGATCGTGGGGTTTTGAGTTTCAAATCCCGTAGGGTGATGCTTACCTGCTGGCCAAAAGATCAAATTTCTAAACCAAGAACAAGGAAGATGCTTGAGTATTCTGGTATAGAGCACCTATAGGATATTACGATGCCATACAACAATATGTCCCTGATCAGTGCTTTTGTGGAGAGGTGGCAGCCTGATACAAACTTATTCCATATGCCGTTTGGTGAGATGACGATTACCCTGCATGATGTGTGGATGATACTGCAAATCCCCATCGTCGGTCGTTCATTGACAGCGAATTCATCCACCCTGAGTTGAAGGAGGTAATGGCTGATTGTCTTAATTTTGGGGCAGATGTTGAAAGTATGACAGAGGCACTGTGGAATACCGGTGCTGTATCAATTCGAGCTTGTTGCAGCAATGTAGGGATGAAAATGAAGAGGCAATGAAGCAGGCATGTGGTTGGTTGTATCATCTGATTGGTACCACCATATTAGCTGGAAAATCAAATGGTCGTCTGAGTCCACAGCTGTTCAGTTTAGTAGCTCCTGTGAAGAAAGGTACCAAGCTTCGTAAATATGCATGGGGAGCTGGTACTCTTGCATGGTTATATCGCAGCTAGGGATAGCATCTCGTGCCGACTCCAGTGGGATAGGTGGTTCTATGACGTTACTTGAGGTATATGTCCTAATATGCATCTAGTATATGATAACTCACTGAGTATTAATAATTGGTACTGCTTAATCATTCTAGTGTTTTATATGCACAGTGCTGGATTTATGCGTACTTCCCTACATTAAGACCAGCGATTAGCCCGGACTGGCGCGCTAATGATGATAGACCTTGGGCTCTAAGATGGGTGAGATCTACCTCTCAAGTGCAGGATCATCGTTCACTGCAAGGATATCGTGAGCATCTAGATGCTTTGACTGCTCTAAATGTAAGTGTTTGTAGTTGCTAACACATTGAACCATTATTATTTTGTCTTTCGTTGTTGGTTACATTTTACTATTAATGTTCATTGTAGATTGATTAGTTGCCCTACGGCCGAGATAATGTTAATGTTCATGGAGGGCGTACATGGTATAGAGGTAACATACCGGTTTTGGGGTTGAATGAGCCATACATGCCTGGTCGCTGTCTACGCCAGTTTGGTTACATTCAGGATATCCCTGAACCTCCTATTAGACCCAACCCAAGGTCTGAAAAAAGAGGAAAAACCTAACCCTACACCTGTGTATACCCCCCCATGTATAATTTTTGGGAAAACACTCCTAAATTGTTGGTTCCAGGGTATACGCGCACAAATGCGCGGTTGCATGCTTGTGACCCACTCTACCTAGATTGGTACACCAAGCACACACACCGAAGATCCTAAACCCTGAGACTTATCAGGCCACCCTGGTTCATCGTCCAGATCCCTGTCTAGTAAGTTCTTTTTGTCATAGTACTTCATTAAATATCACTTTTATTTTTTATGTGTACTTACCTGACCAAGTGTGTTACAGCTACTGTCTGAGGCAAGTGAGCTTGCACGCCCGTACTACCAAGAGAACAATGCATGGGACTGGTCATACTATCGTCAGGGATGCCAGAAGAAGAACAAAGGCTGCAACTGATGGTCTTGTGGATGTGTTCAGCTCTTTATACATATGGGATAGTTACCAGCGCCAGCATGGTGCACCCTAGTGCTTGTCATCTTGGATTTGGATGTAATAAACTTTAGTATCATCTTGGAACTATTTGTTGTCTTTCATTTTGACTTGGTGTGTTAGACGCTAGTACAATTTGTTTGGATGTAGTTTTTTTCTGGTGGACTTGGTGTGGTGGAATTATTGCTGACATGCTGGTGACCTTGTTGATGATCTGTTGGTTGATTTTGTGGAGGTTCTTAGAACCGGTGGAGATAAGAAAAACAGGGAGACTATGCCAAAAATTTTCTAGAAATGCATCGTTTCTGCATTCATGGCTCCTTTCAAAGTTAACGATCAGTATTTACAAATGTGCTTCTTAAGATCAATGCCAAGATGGGTGGTCTAAATTCTTTGTTGGTCGTTGAATGTTCTCCAGCAATGATAGTGTCGAAATGAAATATCTAACATGTACCAAAGATTGTATATGTCACGAGAAATGAAATATATCAAAATGTAGAAATTCCTAAGAAAGAAAAGATGTGTGACCCACTTCAATCTAAACTTCCTGGAATGCCTTTGTTTCTGTTGAGCTTGCTGCCTGTGAGAAAGAATTGTGATATTTATGGGCCTTGGAGAAGAAGAATTTGGTAGAATTTGGTGTCGTCACACAATGCATGGCTCCTTTCAAAGTTAACGATCAGTATTTGACAAATGTGCTTGTTAAGATCAATGCCAATCTGGGTGGTCTAAATTCTTTGTTGGTCGTTGAATGTTCTCCAGCAATGATAGTGTCGAAATGAAATATCTAACATGTACCAAAGATTGTATATGTCACGAGAAATGAAATATATCAAAATGTAGAAATTCCTAAGAAAGAAAAGTCCCTGAATCCAAATCGTATGAATACATAAATGAAAGCTGCAACCGCAAGTTTGTGGGGATGCCCTGATAATGCCCTCCCGTTACTGTTATTGATAATACGATGAATCACATAATTAAAAGTCAATAACTATAACAACACGTTTATTCCACGTCCAAACATCTACTAAGATTATAAATCCCGAAAATTATAACAACACGAGAACTAACAAGATCAATACGCAATAACCAATAACCTAATTATTTCCTAACCTTTGTCTCTCTATTCCCATGCTATTACATTACGTCTCATCTCATAAATTGGTTCTTGGTGTTGAAAATCATCATCATCGGGCTCAATAGGATCATAAATAACAAGTAATGGAATATGAGCGATGAAATCATTATACTCCATGTAATTCTCCATCATCCGGCGAACTGATGTATCATTTCGTACATGAATAAAAGTCCACTCGTAGTCGCCCTCCAGCCCCAAATACACCATTGTTGTTATGTTTATTCTGCCGAGGAGGGACTGTAGTGCTTGAATTGCTCGTCGTTGTAGATCCCGGAGATTACTAGGATATGGCATAGTAACTTCTACGCGTCTGTGCCCCATTCTTCTATCAAATTGTGCTCCATGACGACCAAAAGTAGCTACATAATTAACGTGCAAACAGAAAGGAAACTCCATTTGATTTTGGGAGCGAAATGGGAATTAAGGTGTGAAGAGTTCAAGCTAGATGTAATTAGACAGATTCAGAGAGCAGTGGTAAGGAATGAGTATGTTGGGACACTAATACCCACTTTTATAATATTTGAGTAACACTGACATGTCCAACGGCTAGTTCAACGACTACTGAAATCAAGCGTACCAAACACACCATGCGCAGTACAAAGTGAATTCAAAGTTACCATAGGTAATTACTTTTGTCAGAAAGGTACACGTACCAGGTTACCGTTTGCAGTACAAAGTGAATTCAAAGTTACCATAGGTAAACTTTTGTTAGGAAAGGTACACGTACCAGGTTACCGTTTGCAGTACAAAGTGAATTCAAAGTTACCATAGGTAATTACTTTTGTCAGTAAAGGTACACGTACCAGGTTACCGTTTGCAGTACAAAGTGAATTCAAAGTTACCATAGGTAATTAATTTTGTCAGGAAAGGTACACGTACCAGGTCACTGTACACGTACCAGGTTACGTTTGCAGTACAAAGTGAATTCAAAGTTACCATAGGTAATTACTTTTGTCAGGAAAGGTACACGTACCAGGTCACTGTACACGTACCAGGTTACCGTTTGCAGTACAAAGTGAATTCAAAGTTACCATAGGTAATTACTTTTGTCAGTAAAGGTACACGTACCAGGTTACCGTTTGCAGTACAAAGTGAATTCAAAGTTACCATAGGTAATTACTTTTGTCAGGAAAGGTACACGTACCAGGTCACTGTACACGTACCAGGTTACCGTTTGTAGTACAAAGTGAATTCAAAGTTACCATAGGTAATTACTTTTGTCAGGAAAGGTACACGTACCAGGTCACTGTACACGTACCAGGTTACCGTTTGCAGTACAAAGTGAATTCAAAGTTACCATAGGTAATTACTTTTGTCAGGAAGGTACACGTACCAGGTCACTGTACACTTACCAGGTTACCGTTTGCAGTACAAAGTGAATTCAAAGTTACCATAAGTAATTACTTTTGTCAGGAAAGGTACACGTACCAGGTCACTGTGCACGTACCAGGTTACCGTTTGCAGTACAAAGTGAATTCAAAGTTACCATAGGTAATTACTTTTGTCAGGAAAGGTACACGTACCAGGTCACTGTACACGTACCAGGTTACCGTTTTGTTAACTTGTAACCTTGTGGCTAGTTCATGACCAACCTCTATATAAGGGATGCCTCCTCCATTTCATCTTCACACACTCACTCTCCATATTCTCGAAGCTCTCTATCTCCTTACTCTCTTCCAAAAATTATTTCGTAAAACTGTGCAAGCTCTCTCTCTAAACATGAGTCAATCTTCAGATTCCGATCATGAGTATGTTCCAATATCAAGCCCAGTAAGTATTTAGTTTATTGTCTTTGTTAATCATATTCGCACTAACATTTCATATTTCAATATTCATCTAACATTCTCTCGACCCTTATTGCAGGATAGTGACTCAACCACTGATTCAGATTGGGATGAATTTGATGAAGGTGTTCCAGATCATAATGCACAGATGGATGACTACATGCAAGAGATGTATAATCGAGCTCCGGTGGTGGACACAAGTTACTTATTTGAAACAACCAGGCCTTTAGGGGTAAAGAAGAAGCGAAAGCTTGGGTAGATAGTGTTGGCCATCCCAACCATATCTACACCATAATTCAAAGTTCTCGGTCAGGCCAAGATTTCCACATAACATGCGAGAGGTATTGGAAACCACGAAGGACGTCACGACCTGGTGTCATCAACCGGCGCAGATCATCTGGTTCAAAGAAATGTGGTTATCCTTTTAAAATTAAGGGGTATTACACAAGCTACGGGTGTTTCTTGCGAGTGGGTAACGGATGGCATAACCATGATCTCGTAGAGTGGGCAGAGGGTCATTTTGTGGGAAAACGCCTGACTGAGGCGGAGGAGATTATGATCGATCAGAGAACCAGAGTTGGTGTGCCACCCTGTGCAATTTATTCCGAGCTCACAACAATCAACCCAGAAACGTCAGCAACAAGGATAGACATATACAACCGGATACAAAAAACAAAACTAGTAAATAGAGATGGTCGATCTATGGTGCAGACTCTGCTGAGTGAGCTAGACAAAAAACAACTACTACTACGATTACACTACAGATCCAAGTAAGTCAACTCAGTATGTCTCAAATAACTTCAATCATTTAGGTTTCATATTAATTTGATAGATAACATGATTATATTTCACATGTATAGTTGATCAAACACGACTTGGGTCCATCTTCTTTGCACACCCTACATCTAGATTACTGCTCCATGCGTTCCCGTATGTCATAGGCATTGATGCTACCTATAAAACAAACATAGCAAAAATGCCTTTGGTTTAGTTCATCGGGATGACGAGTATAGGCAAAAACTTCAGCATTGCCTTCGCCTTCCTTGTATCAGAATCAACAGACATGTATGTGTGGGCACTTCAACAATTAAGGGACCTCCTCGGGCGGACTACAACCTCTACATTTATCACCGACAGATGTCTGGCCCTGATGAATGCCTTAGATGAGGTATTTCCTGAATCTCATCATCTACTATGTCGGTGGCACATAAGTAGGAACGTTCAGGGGAAAGCCGAGACGAGACTTATATGGGTGATAGAGGAAGGGCAGCGGCTGCAGTCCGAATGTGGACTTCGGTTGTCTACTCGAGCACAGAGCAGGACTACAACGAGAGGTACGCACATTTCAAGAATACATACCAAAGCTACCCACGTTTCATTACGTATGTTGCATCAGTCTGGGAGAAATACAAGGAAAAATTTGTGGAGGCTTGGGTCAAGAATGTGTTGCACTTCGGCAACACAACGACAAATAGGTAAAATTGTTAATCTTGTAATGTTTAAGATAATACAGTGATTGCTATAGATCTATAAAACTTACTTAAACATTTGATAGGGTGGAGGCCGCACATTCTTCTCTAAAGGCGAGATTAAGGAGTGCTAGACACACTTTGGATGTAATCTTTCCAAAGATTAACGATCATGTGAATACAAGCATCCGGGAGTTAAAAAGGATTTTGAGGCAGCCAGGACAAAACACAGAAGAGAGCACATGAGGGTTCCAATCGCTGACCTGATCGGGAAGGTTAGTACCCTTTGCTTAGATGAGCTAGTCAAGGAGCTTGGAAGGACGAATTATGTGCAAATGGACAGCTCAATCTGTGGATGTGACAAGGTAACCTCTCATGGATTACCATGCGCTTGTAAATTAAACTACATGCTGGATAGTGGTATACTATGCTCGAAGAGGGATATACATCGTTTTGGTATACCCTAAGCTGGGAGAAACATGAATCGACAATTGATATGGTATCCTACATGGAGGAAGAACAGAATAGATGGCGAGACATAGCTTATGAGGTAGCACAGTCAGATGATCCTACTCTGATTGCGAGATGTTACAGTCAACTCCAAAACTTCCTTCACCCAGATATGGTGTGCCAATTAGGAGAGCCGTTGGAACAGGTTGGGATTGGCAGACCTACCGGGCCCTCAAGACAAACCGACGGGAACCTTCATCTTGGGAGCGTAACCGACCAAGGGCAGGCCAGTCAGAAGGAGCGCCATCAAATAGAAGATCTCGTAATAGAAGATCATCAAATCCGAGTCGATTCCAGCCCTTTGACAACTTCCCATACTACCAGAATTTCAACCCCAACCTATATCAATATATGACTGGGTATATTGATGTTCGTGGAGATGGGAATTGTGGTTTCAGGGTCATTGCTGACTACCTATATTCAGACGAAGAGAGGTGGAAAGATGTCCGTGTAGCATTGTACAATCACATGAAGAATCAAGCACCGGCGAATGGACTATACAAGGCCATTTTTAACGAAGGACCGTACAACGGCATGTTAAGAGCGCTTCATTGGAATTCAGGAGAGCCAGCACCTCAACATAAATGGATGCACACGGAAATGGGGTTGGTGATCGCGACAAGGTACACTTTGATAGTAGTTTTCTACTCTACTGTCTATGGGGGTGCGGCAAGTGCCACATACCTTCCCATCGATAATTATACCGATCGTGATAGCCCAAGAGGAGAGATCCACATAGGAATTTGCCCCCAGGGTCATTTCATAAGGTTCGGCATGGTTCAAGACTCCCCACTCCCCCTGTCTATCCGTAGTGGTTCACTTATAGAGATCCAAACACTGTCGGACCTTGGATTCATCAATTACAATCTAGGTTAGATAGTTGGATCAACGTTGTACCTTAGTTTTTCTTTAACTTAGTTGTTGTAACTTAGTCTTTCTTTAACTTAGTTGTTGTAACTTAGTTGTTGTAACTTAGTTTTTCTATAAATTAGTTGTTTGTAACTTAGTTTCTCTTTAACTTAGTTGTTGTTTTACTCATATTGACTTAAATTTGGTTATTCAAACATCTATTATTTCAAAAAAAAGTGTCTCCCCGTAACATTCAAACTTATTCAACTAAGTTTGGTGAAAAAAAAATTTGTACTGCGAATAGTAAAGTATTTGCTATTCGCAGTACAAATAAATTAATTAAGTCAAATTAATAATATAAACACATAAAAATGTAATATAAACACATAAAAATGTAATCCAACACTTTTTTTTTACAAAAAAAAGGTTCCTGTATTGATTCCAACAAAAAAGTAACTAGTAAAATTCGCTACTAATCAACTACAAAGTACTTCGGTAATTTACTTTCCGATATCATTTTGAAAAAAAAAACACAGCGACACATCATTACATGTGTACAACGTCAATATGAATTAAAAAAATTTGGTACTGCGGTGATTAGTAATTTTGTACTGCGAATAGCAATGTGTTACTTGGATTAAGAATAAGTTATATGTTTTAAATAAATTATAAACTTCATAAGTACCTAAATAAACAAAAGAATTTTTCATGGGGTCAAGACATAAATAAATAGAATATAGGACATCAAATAAAATTAAAAACCGAGAATAGAGAATAAACTTTTAAGGATTTTAGAAACATATTATATGAATTTTATGAAATTAAGGTGTTAAATGTAAAACTAGAGAAAATATTGGAGTATTTTCATAAATAAAAACAAATATGGTCTACGGGGATAATGTAGGTGGTCAACCTTGACCACATGAGATGGTTGACCAAATTAGAATGATGAAAATAATCATTTCGGGTAATTAATAAATAATAAGTTAAAATAACATTTATAAAAAGAAAATGAGGTATTTATGTAATTACCGAAAAATAAGTGTTGGAAAGTGAATATTAAGACCCTAGGGGTCTGTTTGGAGTTTTAGAAGATTTTTGGGATTAGTTAATGGATTTATTTAATTAAGGGGCATAATATATAATTAAGTATCAAAGTAGAACATTTTACAAACTTATGGGGCTAAATTGTAAATAACCGAAAATCTAGAGAAGGAATGGAATTAGAACAACCTTGGGGTTGTTCGGAAATATGGGAGAATATTGGGTGATTGTTGGAATTAAATAAATCAATACGTATAATATAAAGTTAAAGTGTTAAATTGTAAATTATAAAATAAAGGTGGGTTATAATGTAATTGATTAAAGTTGTGGGCTGCTAGAGTGAAAACCGAACAAATTAGGCTAAATTAACAATTCTGGTGAAATTTGGGATTAAAATGATGATTTAAGTAATGAGATGTATCATATAAGGTTTAAAGTAATTAAACGCTAGTTTATAAAAAAAGGGGGGTTATGTGTAATTAAGTGAAAATTGAGGGTGAACAAATAAAATTGAATAACAAATGGGGCTGCTCGCATAGATACATACATATATGTATATTATAAGATTTGAGTATCTTAAGTTATAAGTTAATAAGGTTGATAATGTAATAACATAACATATGGGTTAGTTTTGTAAAATAATCAAAACATGTGGGGAAAATATAGAGGTTTCCGTAATTATTGGGGGTTGTTCGGAATTATAAACATAATGTATACACATATACATTATGGGTATAATAATGTGAAAACCTTAGGATATTAAATAATAAGATTAGAAATATAGTATATATAATATATGGGTCAACTTTATAAATAATCAAAATGAATGTGTAAATATTGGAATTTACCGGAAATATGTGGGCTGTTTGGGAATGATTAACATGTGGACAGAATACATTATAAGGTTGGGATGGCGTAATTTGACTTTAGATTAAAGTATAAAAGAGTATATTATAAGGGAGTTATTAAGGAAAAATATGCCTTATAAACATTCACAAAAAATAAAGGGGTTTAAGTTGGGAATTTTGAAAGTTTAATGTATAATTAGAAACTATATGTTATGAGGAACTTAAAGATGATGTGAAGTACTTCGTATAGTATTATGATAAGTGTTAATGACGAATTTATAAATAGAAGTCACAAATAATTAATGTGAACTTCAAATAAAAGGGGGATAAATTTATTGTGGGAAAGGAACTCTATAATTCATATCATATGGATTACAATGTGGAATGAGGGTATAATATGGTTAACATATCAGATAAGGGGATTTACTATTATAAGTAGAAACGAGGATGTAACGACAAACTACGTTATAAACAAATACAAGTATATAGTATTTATACAGACGCGTAGAAAAGGATACGTAAACGATAACGTATATTAACAACAAAATGTATGCGCGCATAAGTATATATTAAATGACCATGCAAGCTCATAATTAGGATTACGTAAATTATTCCTTATAATGAAAGGGTTTAGACTACAGGCATGCAAGTACGTCAATGTTATTCTCGCATACACGCATCCCGGTGAATACGTGAACGGTTTAAGCACGTAACTTCCTCGTAATAAATATTATCACCGTAGCAACTAATATATGCTCGTGAACAATAACGAGTAACAAAATCTAAATCCCTAGGATTAACGAACACCGGTTGAACGAGTAAACAACAAAGGGATTAGTTATGGGATGGAAGTTAGAGTTTGGTTTAGGACGATTAAGTAAGTCCGGGATTGTTGACACTAATATTAGAACAATGGATATTCCAGAAAGGGGGTGGATAGATACATTGAGTTTCATGAGTGCTAGGGGATACGCGAGGCTGTCCACGCTTAGCGTTTCGACGGTTGTGTACGGTATGTGGACGGTGCAGTCTGAATTGACCTGAGAAAGGGTTCAGACATTATTGTGTGTTTAAGAATGTTATGTGTATGCTTATGTGTATCTTTGTGGATTAAGAATGTTTACATGTTGCTTTATCTTTGCACCATTATTGTATCTTGCACGAACTTCCTTTCGGACAAATACTACGTCGACTATAGATCGACTTATATAATATACATATGCGAGTAAGGAATGAAGCTATTACTGACAACATAATACGTATAGTATTATAATTACATGTATTAACCTAAGCAAAACACTTAGGTACGAGACACGACAATGTCGGTCTCTTGAGCTTGGATCTCGAACATGAATGTAATCTAGACTGTTTCTAGGAAGTGCGTAAGACCCCGAGGGCTGCCATGATAATATGAAACTCTCCATAACCTAACACAATACTTGAGGTAATTGATTAACTAGTTAATCACATAATAGAGGTTTAGTGCATGAGGGAAACCCAGTGTAGTCTCGGACTAGCTGGTTACGCATAGTGATCAAATACAGTGGATGACTGGTACAGGTCTACTCACATAGTACTCCATTCGATCGCATAGATCGTTGGACGGAGTCCCATGTAAAGGGGATGGCTACGGCCCATTGGTGTCCCACCATATAATAGGTGACATAAGGAGGTTCGTAGTTCTCACGTTACGGGAATGGTTACTACCGTTGGTGTCCCGCCTAAAATAGGTGACAACAAGAGAATGTTGTGGAGGACACATCGTCTACTAACAAGACGTCTATCATTGGGTATTGGTAATCGAGAGTACTAACTAACAAGTGAACTTAATTGGTATTACGAGGCTTAATTCATCCTCATACGTGTGAATAACAACTAAACGGGCCTAAGGCCAAATGACCAGCGCCTTTCGTCTGTTTAATGACTTTCACGCTGTTTTTGTGGTTGTTCGTTGATTGTATCATATTGTGCGATGATTACTTGTGGAATGTAGTGGACTTGATGATTGAATACTCGATGTTTATGCATGTTTCCTTACAGCATTTATTTATAACTGTAAACTGGACAAAGCATGAAATGAATCTAATATTAAGATGGCCTAAAATGACTTAAGTGACCGATAGGGTCAACCTAGCATACTCAGTGTTTATCGCTGAGCCTCCACGGGATGCGGTCGGGTGGACGATCGAGCTATGATGAAGCCGAGTGTGGGACTTCTGGGTAGACGACGACGACTTTACTTTTATTGCACTTTTAGGATTAGTTGTATTAGGTATGTTGTAAATTTGGAAGTATTTTAGATTCTCACTAGTTATGTATATCGAGTTGTAATTAGATTAGTAGACATCTCGTTCATCACCGCGGTTTATTATTACGGATGTTATATTTTGAAATACCCTGAACTTAAATTATAGGGATTTAAATTAATCTAATACGTATTAAGGGCCTAATGGTACCTAACTAATACTGGTAAGGAAAAATAAATCCAAAGGAATAAATAAACTCTTAAAAGCGGAAAACGCTAAATAAGCGTTAAATAACCATAGGAGGTATGAGACCTCGGTTAGAGTATTATATGGATTCTGAAGGTTAATAAGACCTAAATAATATACGGGAACAACTCCCGAAGAAAACGGATCCAAATAATGTATTTAAACGCTATAGAGCTTTAACGCACGTTTTTCGAGAAGACCCGAAAACGTGACTTTGAGTGGTCAAACGGACCAGTAAAAATTATAAATCATTAATAAATATTATTAAGCATTTATGGAAGCTTAATAACCAATAAAAATAAAGAAACGAGAAAATTCCGGAAAACGGGCCCGGTTAGTGAATAGTACCCTAACCGGGTAAAATAACGAGCGTTTTCTGTAAAAGACGAAAAACGCTCCAGCTGGTATAACTGTAGGGGGACCGATTTTTAATAGGTAAATAAACCCCTCACACACTCACATACTAGCTAACTAATTAAAGAAGCAAAAAGCAAAAAGTGAGAAAATAAAAAGAGTACCTTACATACCCTCTCTCCTCTCATTTCTCTTCTCTCTCTCCCATTTCCCCCTTCCCCACCGATTTCTCTCACCCTCCCCCCATGCTGGCGATTTTGAGAGCTCCAACAACAACAATGGAAACTCCACCTTCTTCCCCATGCTCTACCTCCCATTTGAGAGCCCAATCACAAAAATATTACACCTATTTGTAATCCCCTCTCATCCTCTACATTTCTCTCTTTCAAAATTTGAAAGGATGAATTTCATCTCCATGGGTTTTCCCCATTAGAAGAGAAAAGCACGCCATTATGGAGCTTGGAGTCTCCTCTTTCCAACAAGGTAAAAATCTACATGAAAAACTCATGTTTTCACCATCTCCTTTCATAACCGATTTTACCTCCTTGTAACACTCCATTTCTCTCTCTCTTTGAGCATAATATCAACCTAGCAATGGTGGTGGATTCACCTTCTTGATGAACCAAGGGCTAAAACCCCTTCTAAAACTCTCCAAAGGTAAAAACCCTAGAAATTTCATTTCAAACACTTCAATGAATTGGGCATTAATTTAAGGGTTAGTATATTAATGTAGTGTTTTGTGTTCATTGGGTGATGGGAATGGAGTTGGCAACTCCATTCCCCACAGGCCGATCTGGGGCAAGAAAGGAAGAGAGGAGAAAGGAGAAATGAAGGAAAGAAAGAAGGAATTAAAAGCTCAAGGTAAGAGCTCCTTCCTAATGTTAAGTTCTAATTGCATTAGAGTAATGGGAATGGGTAAACCAATCTAAAGAACCCAATAATGTATTAGTAATGTAATTGTGGAAAGTTTGAGTATTTGTGAAATAGTATGTGAATTGTGGGCCTTAGAGCCAGTGTATTGTGTATGTGCATTGTAACAATGTGGATTGAGAGGAAGGAAGTAATGGTGTACTAAGATTTTGTATGTGTGCTGGTAGAACCCTTGTGGTTTGGCTAGATTAGGAGTGAGTTTGATGAGAAAAACACATATGTGGAGAAGTAAGAAAATATAGAGGAACTATTGGCAAAATTTTGGTAGGAAATGTATATGTATGGATGACTTGGTGAATGGGAAAACCAAGGTGTGTATTGGAGTTAGTAGAGATGTTTAATGACTAGGGGTAGTAGTTGTGGTAAGAGAATGAAAGGATTATAAAATCGTAGCAAGCAAGAATTGTTTGAATGGCATTGGAGAAACTAGGAGGATTTATGTACTTGACCTTGGAGTGAGTGTTGGATTGAAGAGGAGCGGCAATGCATTGTAGGCATTGGCAATGGCATTAGGAGAGGAAATTATGTATGGAGGAGGTGGGAACAAAATCTGTAGCAAGGAGGTATTAAATTGCATTGTAGAACTAAGAAGAAATAGTGTGCAAGATTGGTAAGAGGAGAGTTGGACTTGGGTATAGGTAATGTAATGGCTTGGAAAATGTATTGTGGATGCAAGTAATGGTATTGGTTAGTAGGAGTATTGGATATGAGCACTGAGCTTTAAAATCTGTAGCATAAGTGTACAAAAACTGTTACAGTGTTGGAAGAGAAGTGAGAGAATTGTGTGTTGTAAGTTGTTTGATGGATTTAGTAATGGATTTGGTGGATGAATTAAGGTGATTTAGAATGTTTTAAATAGTACTAAAACATGTTAGATGACTTGGTAGGAAGATTGGGGAAGCAATGGGTGAAATTGGGAAAGGAAACAGGCAAGGGCTTGTGTAGCAAGGTTCTGCTACTGTCCGACCCAGAGTCTGGGTCGGACAGTGGGTCGGACGGGGCTTAAGTAACGGCAATAATCTTCCTGGAACGGTCCTCCGACCCAGGGCCGTGAGTCGGACGGGTCGGATAGGCAAAAAAAATCAGGACAAAGTTACTGACTTTGTCCGACCCAGAGTCTGGGTCGGACAGTGGGTCGGACAGAGTCGGGACAACAGAACAAACTTACTGGAACGGTCCGACCCATGGGTTGGGTCGGACGGTGGGTCGGACGGCCCCAACTATAAAAAATAATAATAATAATAGTAACATAGTAATCATACGTATGTATATATATAGATTGTAATATATATGGGACTTAGTAATACACCATTAATGTAACACTAAGGTACAAAAAAAATAAGTATGTAAAGGGAAACAAGTAAGAGGATTAGTTAAGAAGTGGGAAATGTATAAGAACGTTGTAGTTAACCAAAGCATGGGATAACGGGAGTAGTAGCTATGAATGTATTGTAATGCTTAGAATTGATTGAACCATTTGGCATGTAGTCATTGGTTCGAGACTAAGACTCGAGGAACAAATAAGGAACTATGGAGCAAGGGAACACCCGATAAGTAAACCAACGGTGAAAGGTATGATTTCTTCATGCCCTGTATCCTAATCTGGTTACCCCGATTTGTGCTATTTGATCACCTAATAAGATAAATGCATGAATCGGATTATATTGCACTTACTTGTGCTTGTTTACATTGTTCTCGATATTTGTCTTGAACAATAGTTTGTATAATTCATGAAATATATGAATGATGATGAATGGTATTCGAATCTTGTATTGTACTTAAGTATTGTATTGTATTTTGTATAAATGAGTATTGAGCATTGTAGTTGTGTATGTGGCTTGTATGAATGACTTCTGCTAATTCCTAACTACCTAACTCCTAACTTAAGTGAGTAAATTGGAATGAGTAGAAGTCCGATATAGCTTCGGCCACGTGAGGATGCGGAGTCACAAGAGGTTGGCTGCAATTCCTGACTCTTAAACTGGTCCACGGCCCAAATCCCTTAAATGGGTAGCATCCGGATTGGTGAGTCAAGTAAATCCCGGTGGTGGGACAGTGTAGTCCCCGGGCCGGAGGTCCCGACGACTTAACATGAGTAAGAGTAAGAGTAAGTAAGTATGTATGAGTATGAGTATGTATGCGTATGTATGGAGTAACGAGTAAAAGTAATCTCCACCCGATTAACCCGGGTGGACCAATGAAGCTAACCAGAATTGTATATTGTGTATGTAATGAATGTGTATTTCGGGAGAAGGTAAGTATGTATTGGATGGTATATTGTATTCCTTGTATGTAATGAAGTGTATGTATGTATGCCTTGCGGAAGTATTATTGTATTGTGTGTAAGAGCATGTATGCATGTATGTTTGTATGAAAATGAACTGCATGTATTCGACCAAGTGGTCAGCGTACCCTCACTAGTACGCGGGGTATGCGGTTATCATGCGCAGCGAAAGATGACCCCCTAGGGGGAACGTTTTTGTGCAGGTACCCGAAGCGGATGTGGTCAAGGTAAGAGACCGGCGGCACACCCTTGTACTTAGAAAGTAAGTAGTTGTGAGGAATGGGTAGATGTAGACTCTTAGTGAATATGTATGAACTTGGAAGCGATATATAATTGTATAAGGATCCTAGTAGACTCGGTTAAGTATATGGTATTGTATGAATTATGGAGGAGCAAGTATAGAATGGAGCATTGTTGTATTTGATTGATGTATGGAGTATGTATTATAGATGTGTAGTACTCGGGATTCCGGTCCATCAGACCGATGTTGTATGTAGAAGTAGTAGCCTTGTTAGTCACGTGGGTGAGTAACGGCATTGTATCACCCGCTGTATGTAAGTATGTATCCGCTGCGTGTATCTGATGTGTAAGGAGATTGGTCGGTAAGCATTGTATTAATGGTAGGGGTGTTACATATTTATTTAGTTTCTGCTTCATTACTCGCATGGGCGAGTAATGACATGTGACACCCAAGTGAGGTTTAGTATCGTTTAGACTTCACCTGTGAGACGTCTTTAATTATGCTACAAGAGAGATTATCACGAGTTTAACGAGTGGGGTGTTACACCTGTACACCGGTAAAGCATGTAACAAACTTAATAATGGAGACCATGACTATTAAGTGACCAATAGGGTCCAGGCCTGGCATACTCAGCGTTTATCGCTGAGCCTTTATGGCATATGTGCTGGTGATGATTATCACTGAAGCCGAAGAGCGGGACCCGGGTAGTTAGGGTTTCAATTCATCATACGAGATCTCACAATGTACTAGGATGATTATTAGTTAAAGTGTTAATGATGATGTATACAGTCAGGAAAACCTAGACGCTCACTTGTCGTTAAAGAATTATCTTTGGTTTAGATTGATGTATAGGTTAGTATCTCGTTATCACTACGGTCATGTATATATTACTAGTGTCATTTCTTATTTAATTTATTTCTGCTTCTTTACTCGTATAGGCGAGTAATGGCATCTGACACCCGAGTGAGTTTTATTACTGTGATACTTCCGCTGTGAGACGTTATTAATTAATGCTACGTGAGTGATTATTACGTGATTACGAGTGGGGTGTTACATCGGTGGTATTTTTGATGAAGAAAGAAGATGATTAAGGAGGGGAAATGAAGGAAGATGAGCTAGTTTACCATTGATGGTTTCCTTGGAGCTTGAGGCGGAAGAAGATGGTGAGGATGAGTTATTTTTGGCTGAGAGAGGAGGGAGAGTTCATTGGTTGCAGCATGGGGCAAAGAGAAAAGATGAAGTGAAATGAGTTTAAGTAAGGTGAGAGTGGTGGAGTTTTTCCTAGGAAGACTTTTGTGACTTAAAGTACAATTACTTTTCACACTTGCTTTTTTGGTCTCCTCTTCTCCCTATGCAGCCGGCCAGACTCTCTTTGGAGGGGAAAATTGAAAATTTGAGACTTAATATTATGACTCCAAAGTTGGGCACTTTTGGACTTCTTTGATGGGTTAGGTTGTAACATATGTTGTTACCTTGTTTTAAGGTGTATTCCTTGTGTATTTAAGTGCTTGGTATACTTTATTATTTATTGTAATTATATGAAGTATACCATATAATTGTATCACACAATTGTGATCTTATCTTATCAATTAATGTACTATATGTTATTAACTTTAGAAGTTGTTTCCTCCTTATAAATACTCCCTCTTTGGTCAATTATTTTAGGTGAGACTTGGTGCTCATTTTGGATTTTATACACTTCTTTATCCTTTCATTTAATTAATGAATGATTAGTTAGTGTAAATAAGGTTTGGGGTATTTCAAACAGACCCGAGCGTCTCACAGACTCCATTATCCCGAGATTTCAACGACTCATAGACCCAAGCATCTCACAGACCTTGCACCTCAAACCTCAAGCTCTGAAACAAACTCGACAATCCATCAAAGCCAAAAATGACCAAATGCCCCTGAATTCTTCACAAGACTCTTGACTTCCCAATATTTTCAAAACTCATGGAGGATTCCAACATGTTTAGATCTCAAACCCTCAAATTTTTGAACTCTTCAAAACCCAATTTTCTCAAAACCCTAAAACTCTTAAATTTAAACGTGAAACTACATCTGATCAAAAATATAAGTTGAGTAGTGTAGGTTACCTACCCAGGGTGTGACCCCCTTCAGTCAAAAACCCCTACTCGACTCTAAGGCGGTTTCCACAACTCTAAAAACACTTAAATCCCATTAGACTCCCTCAAATATTCAAACTCTCAAAACCATTAAACTTCCAGCCTTGTTCATTCCCTCAACACCAAATTATTCCCGATCTTTCATTCTATACTCACCTTAATTTATTGATTCCTTTTCTTAGCGCTAGCTTGGCAGAAAAGCTCGCCCCATCAGCTCTCTACCTTACTCCGTTCCTATCCGATCCTTGTGGCTTCGAAAATGAATCTCTTTAATAAGGTTTTGAAAGAAGGCAATCCCGACAATTAGAGATGAGGTTTCCTCGAGCACCATCCGAAGTCGTTGAAATACCCCTAATTAATTAAATATCGATTAAAAATATAATCAATTAAATTAAGGCCTAAACATGCCACAAAAATAAAGTAAATACAACAAAGTTTAACAGAAAACAAGAATTACACCCTTGGACCTTTTAGGGTGATTAAATATCCAAACGAACTCCGTTTGACCTAGAATTTTAACCTGAGCCTTATAGTACATTAATGAACACATTAAACCGTTTCCAAGGGAAACCACGCTCAGAAACTCATTGGAACACAGAATGTGCACTAAATTTCATTAAAACACATTTTTGTGAGATTGTCTCCAAATGAGTTCCATTTTATTTTAGGATCTTGAATACCCTTAAATATACTAATGTGACATAATGTGCCACACATTAAAATGTCTAAATGAAAGTTTTCACAAACCCAAAAATAGGGGCATTGTTTTGTGAATAATAACCAAATATTGCAAAAGTAACATTTAATCACTTAATCTAGTCTAGGGTCAATATATTCCCTTGACCTTGGCTAATATATATTCCGCCAATTTAAGACTTGTAAACAGGCACGTTACCGTTCCATTTATAAGTATATGTGACACACTATACTTACCTCATTAAAGTAAGTTTATAACACATTTACTACTTTAAATAATTAAATGTATTCTTCCCACCTTGGTCACCTATTCCCACCGTTTGGACTGTTGTTCTTCCCACTTCCAAGTTCCGTTCACCTGCAAGAAGAAAATGCCACCGATTAGTACACATATAGGAGCTTCATTTCATGCTCACATATAACATATAACAGATAACTAAAATAAGTATCCTATCTACTGTGCCACTACTACCTACTTCTGCTAGTTTAAATTTGTCTTCCCAATCTTTATCGTTCTCAAATTGCAAGAAGACATGACTCATCACTTCTAGCTGATTAGAATAGTTATGAGTACATCTGTATAATATAAAACAAACTACCTATTCTACCCATACCTACCTCTAGCCATTTGAACCGACGCACTGCAAACTCAAACAATTTCTTTTAGACGTGGGGAACTTCCCACTTGACCACAGTTACCAACCCACACCTACTACCCACTATTATCGATTTCTTTTCCTTCTGTCAAAACGGTCTTCTTCTTCAATTGCAAACGTCCTAGCTTCTCTGCTGTTCCAAACCGAGAGCGTACTCCCTCTTCCATGACTGCTATCTCCTTCTCTAGGCAAGCATTTTTGACTCAAAAATATTGTTCTCTTCCTCTTACTTTCCTCTCCTCAATGAGCTCAGCAACCTCCATTTTTACCCAACAAAGCAACCTAAGATGATGCTTGAAGTGCTAATGTTACCCAGCTGAAACAGAAGAAAAAAAAAGAGAATGTTGGCCTTCGTAACTCTTTCAAGTAAGAGCCAGCACAAACTAGCCTACTACTATATTACAGATCCTTCTTCTAGTTTTACTTCCCAGCTTTATAAGCTCTTCTTTTGTTTTCCTCACGTACCAGAAACAGAAAAAAATTTCTCAGCTCCAGCTTTGTTCTGTTCACGTACGAAAACGAATAAGAACACAGCGATCAGGAGCTCCTTCTTGCTCTCTTTCACGTACAAAACCAAGGGAGTTTACCCAGGTTTATGAAGGAGGAAGATCCCAGCTTCAAGCCCTCATTCTTGATCGGGTTGGTAAGGTTTACCCACTGCTTCCTTCCTTGCTTTACCAATAACATTACTAGCTGAACTTGGACTCTTTTCTTGCTTTTCTTTACAGCTAAAACCAGAGGAGATACCCAGCTTGTTATGAGCTCTTCCTTCGGCTTTCTTCATGTAAAACCAGAGAAGAAATGTTGCAGATCAGGCAGTAGAAAATCCATGCAAACTACCTTGGTTAGCAAGCTCTCGGTAAGGAAAAAAAATTCCATTTCCTTCTCCCAATGTTACCGAATATATGTACTAGTTCAAGCTCCATGTTAATACCCAGTTTTCCCAGCTCTTCTTTGTTTTCTTTCACGTACCAAAACCAGAGGAGGATCACCCTATTTCATGCAATAGCACCAGCCAAGCTAGGACTCCATTCTTGACCAAAACGGTAAGGAAAAACCACACCATTTCCTCTCTGTTTTTACCGGTAACATGTGCTGGAGATAATATAGTTTGACACCTCTGTTGCCATTCATAAAAATCGGGCGTACACAACCAAACTACCCATCTCCATAGTAAGGTAATTATTGGGTGTTCTTCTAGCTTAAAACCATGCCTTGTTCCTTATCTTACCGGTAATATATGTGGCTATAAGCGGTGGTTAACATACTTTTGCTCACTGAAAACAGGCGTGGAAGAGCCTAGAAAACCAGCTCCAAAATAAGGTAGAAACCATGCCGTGTTAAGCTTTAAACCATCACTTAACTATCTATATAATACCTACTACTAATACATGCTTTTTCCTTGGCAAAACACTTTAAATGGTGTTGCTACCTTGGGAAAAATCTGCACAAAAGTGGAGAAGTGAAGCCTAGAAGATTAACTAGCAAACCGTGAGTGCATATGAAGCCTAGGCTGCTTCGAATCGCTTAAAGACAATGTAAGCATACATAACACTTTATTATATGGTTTTATGACATTGTGTTACCTATATGTAGCAGCCGTGGGTGTTATGGGATATAGACATAAATATGTATTAAAATGTTTAATAACATTTTTGGATGGTTAGTTGGTGTATTAATGACCTATAAGGTCAAGGAAATTAATTATGGGTCAAGAATATAATTTATTAAATATATGGTGGCAAGGGAAGTAAAACTGAGACCAAACATGGTCTTAAATGACTTAACTATATATTATAATGTTTCATAACATTTTTAGTTGATAACATAAGGTTTATATGACATATAATGTCATAGGAATTAATTAAATGATTTTAGGAAACATTTAAGAAAACCATAGGATATACCGTAATCAATATGGTTTTTATAACATTTATGTGTAATTTTATCCAATGTAAATTAATGTAACAAGGCCAAGCATTTTAGGCCATTTAATTTAATTGCTATATTAAGTTAAAATGGATTTAAAATGAATTTGGAACAAAAATAAATGTTATCGTAATAGTTTGGGTTCAATTGTAATTTAATAAATGTTGGAGTCGATTATAAATAATAACCGAAGACTATGCAATAAAACCTTATTTCATAATTATATAAAAATTTAATGAAGTTTTGAGACAAAATGTAATTTATGAAAATTATAGGGTCAAACTGTAATTATACAAACCCCTGGTCAAACTGAAAATTATTGGGTCAACATAGACCATATTTGGAGGTTTGACCAAATTTAATGTCATAAATAATTAATTTATGAATTATGTTAACATTACAAGTGAAATGTTGCATTTATAAAACTTATGGGGTATAAAATGTAAATACCGAAAAGTAGAGGTGTAGTTTGGGAATTTTTGGAGTTATATAAGTGGGTATATAATAAAAGTGTATAATATATGGTTTTGTGACAAATAGAAAGTATATTATATAAGAAGGGGTCACAATGAAAATAAGGAAAAAGATTTGTGGGCGGAAATAAGATTTTTAAAAGTTCATGGAGCTGTGTGCAAATAATGGTAAGAAACTATAGGTTATATTCAGTAATGAATATTAAAAACATATAGTATAACACATGTATAAACATTATGATAATATGTGTGGTTATTTTGTAAATAAGGAAAAGATAGTGGCTGGAAAAGAAACCTACCAAACAGCTATGGGCTGTTCGGTAATATGGAAGAAAATAACATATATAAACTATATGTTATAAATATTGTAATGTTTGGATGATATAACAAACGTAGGTAAAAATATTAAGAGGTTTGTGATAAAAGAATAAATATGAAAAGTTGAAGGGTTAAAACAAAAATAAACAGAACCTAAGGGACTGTTTGGTATTTTTTGGAAATGTGGGAACTATATAGTATACATACTATATGATTTAAGATGTTATAATATATGATGATTATGGAGTGTTATAAGATTGTGGTGAAATTGTAATACTTGGAAAGTATGGAGTTTGTAAGGAAATGAAAAATGATATACATGCCATTTCGGCAACAATGAATAAGGGGGGTATTAAAACCATAGGTTGTATCTCATTATAAAGTTTTGATGTTATAAAACAAGGTATCTATAACATGGTGTAGTTATGTTGGTATATTGTAATTAATGAAACTATAAGAATAAAGAGGCACAAGTGTTATAATTTATATATATATATAATGTTATTTTCGGTATCAATAATAGTCACTAAAACTATATGTTATAAAGTTGAATGACATATAAAATACCATACCATATGATATCATGATATAAGTGTAACACTAAATAATGTTATATGGTCAAAAGCATAGTTTGTCAAAGACTAACATGCTAGCGCACATGTATATTATATATATATATATATATATATATGCATTATATATATATCGAAATGAAAATATAAACTATGGTATACAATGATACAAAATACTATGGTTAAATAAGATTTTTGAATGTTAAATAAACCCTGCATAAAGAATAATATGTACATAATATAAAGTTTCTTACTTCATTAGAAACTAATGTGTATACATATATAAATGCTGGCGTAAATGATACGCATATATAATATGGTTTACAAACCATATAGTAGTCAATAATAAATGTTAACATGTAAGTCTAATTGTATACCATAATGTCATAAAGTTTTAAATGAATAGTTGTTACAAGAATGAGAAGTTGAATAATATAAGGTATACCGAGGAATAACAATCTATCGTGCATTATAAACTAACGTTGCATGAAATGCATGCAACCATAGGTTAAAAACTACAACCATGCATGCAGCTATAGGTTATAAAATACCTATGCATGCAATATAACGGTTGGATTAAAAATATACGAGAACGAACGAAGTTATATAAAGCGTAACGCTTTAAATATTACGGGTTGGAAACTGTAATTCCTAAGTTAAAAACGTTAACTATGACGTTCGTATAAAACCGACGTCCTTGTTGAGCCAAATATTAATACTTACTATGAGTAAGAAATTTTTAAGATAACTATACTTTAACTAGTAACAGTTGAAAATCCGGGGGCGTAGTATCGGGATTACAGACGTTATTCGGAAATACCGAATTACTGTCATGTGGATTGACACTTAGCGTTCCTTGTATTTCTAGATCGCCCTTCAGACGTGCGCGCCCGATAGCCTTAGCGGTCTACACTACGCGACCTTGACACGGTGTACGGTATGTAAAGGGTTTGATCCGAGTTGTCCTGAGGAATTCCTCGGGCTCGGATTTGTTTGATAATTAACTTGTGTGGATGTATGTATGTGATTATGAGTGTGATGGATATCTGTGTTACTGCATTATTAATTTATGCACCAACGTCCTACGGGACTAATACTACGTCGACTATAGATCGACTTATACAAAACTACATATGCGAAATGCGTGATTGTGATTACCGTTGCCTGACCTAATACGCTAAGTGTTACAAGTATGTAGTTATAACCTAAGTAAAACACTTAGGGACGGGACACGACATTGTCGGTCCCTAGAGCTTCAACTCGAACATAAATACTACCTAGAATCATTCTAGGCATGCGTAAGACCCACAGGGCAGCCAACAAAATAAGTGATGTACTCCATAATTAAAACTGTAACTGACTACCTAACTGATGAAGTTAACAGTGGAGTGTGAATGAATGTGATGATGAACCTTAATCCAGACAGTCACTGGCTGCTGGTCGCGCGTAGAGATCTCTTGGGTTATCCCGTATCGGGTTTACCCTAGTTAATCCTGAACGAACCAAGATAGATCGTCAGACGGAGTGTGCTACCGTTGGCACCAGGCCCTTGGTCACCTAAATGGACGCCTTTACAAAGGCAAAGTGAAATAGTCCCAGAGTCTTCGGATGATCAGGCAGTGAGCACCTTGTGTGTACGTGGGACTACTGTCCAAGTGAGTATATTTCGGGTCGTCCTAATTGACGCCCGAAAGTGCTAACCAAATAAATGATACGTGAGGCCTAGGGGGCGAATGTTGTAATACGTGATGAACGTGATGATGTTAACAGACGACGTATGAGTTACCAATGCTATCGTATTGTAAGATGTGTGATGTGATGTTATATTTATAAATGACTGTTTGGATTGGATGAATGGTTATATAATCGTGCATGTTGTTACAGTACTTATTATATCTGTAAAATGGTAAAGCATGAAATCAATCTAATATCAAGATGGCTAAAAATGACAAGTGACCAATAGGGTCCTGGCCCGGCATATTCAGCGTCTATCGCTGAGACTATACTTATTGTGCAGGTTGTTGATCTTCGTTGAAGCCGAAGTGCGGGAACAGGGTAGATAGGATTACTTCAATTACTGCGTAAGATTCAGTCTGTAGATGTATAACGGTAAAGTTGTATTTAACTGGGATTTGAGTAGATGCTCACCTGTTGACTGTTATGGATGTGGACTTAGTGTGATGTATAGGGATATCTCGTTGTCACAGCGGTTTAGTAGTGATGTGTATTTTTGGTTGTTGGATTTAGTTCTGCTTCGTTACTCGCATGGGCGAGTAACGGCAGGTGACACCCGAGTGAGTATTACTGTTGTTATTTATTCTTCCGCTGTAAGACGCTTTATTTATCTGTTAACGTGAGTGACTACTACGTGTTATTTGAGAGGGGTGTTTACAAAAGTGTATCAGAGCGGAGTACCGCTCTGATGACGAGATACTAGGTTAAGATAGTGAGCTTAGGACTTGGGAAACGTTTGTGAGGTATGAAACGTCTTTGTCTTAATGAATTATGTGTTAGTAGAGCCTTTGGCTTGCAAGTGTTAGCCCTTGAGGCACACGAATGAGTTGATTGTAATATGGTGCGTTATTGGGAAGACGAACGGTAATACTGAAGTCTAGTGGTGGTGTGAGCCAGGAAGCTGGCCAAGGGCATAAAGGCCCGGGAATATTACCCCCGTTAAGGACCGGCTGAGAGCTTAGCCAGGAGGAGACACAAACGTCATAAGTACACTCGCGACGGTCCATTTCCATGTGGAGGTCCAGGTCGGACCACCGCCGACAATACCCCTCCCGCCACAACCCAATGAGTAGAATACAACTGAGACAGATAACCCCGAATATAGGGAAGAGGACTACCAAACCCAACAGACCGTCTAAACGCTCTCACACTGAATGAATAATTCCTACTCCTGTAACAGGAATAAAAACTCAATACCATACCACCCTTAACGACCAAGCGTTGTAGCAATGGACACCACCAGAGGCGAGTACGACTACTACCGTAACGTCGTGGAAAGGATCACCCAAGACGTCATGGCAAGTGGACCGGGAGCACCATGAGCTCCGCGAGACCGTCGCCCGTAATGGGACCTTTAACCACCATACTTTTGTATCGTAACACCAGACTGTAAAAAGAGATTTTATTGAAAACGTGGAAGAATTTTGTGAGAACCGTCCTGTTATGTTCAAACTCCAATCCTAAACTTGTGTACGCACAATACAGTGACGCTAGAACCTTGTCATGACGACACATTTGGAGAAACAAATTTTGAGCGTTTACGCTACTGTAAGTCTAACATGAGGGAGGACTTGGATAATCTAATGACAATGTGGTTAGAAATTTCCAATCCAAAATACCGTCTTTTTCATGAACAATCATTCTAACGGTGCTTAAGCAACCAATGCAGCAGTAAGACAAACAAGTCGGAAACCGACAACTCTACTTGCATGGTGCGCTTGCCACTACAAGTGCTGATTTAAACAATGTACCAATAATTTCGTCTACCCTGTGCACTTGCTACTGCAAGTGCTGCAAACAACTACGACCGCAATTGCCACTGCTAATATCGCTACAAACGAATTCTGTAAACTGTATAGACCAATGGTACAACACCATGGCTACCAATAATCACCAAACAATTGTACACCTCTAATATAAACCCAGAACTACAATTGTCGCAATAAACCACTAAGATACGAGGTCTACAACCTCTGAAGGACCCGACGAGTCCGACTAACGCAATAAAAAGGGCACACCAGCCCACAACAAATTATAACTACTAAGCAAGAACGAATCGAATGACACCGGCTTAAGAGCCAAGATAACATATTTAATTATCAAACCATTTAATGGCTGAAATGGAAGTGGACGGTGAAACCTGATTCCCGGGGATCAAAGGAAACCAACCACAAATTGGGGTGGAAGGTTAGTTCAACACTGGTGCTGATCACACCAGGGTAGGATGACTCCTGAGACTCTTCACGAGTTGCAATTAATTACGGCCAGGATAAACAAAACTACAGTACACTAGTTACAAACAACTAGCAACAATTCAGCAATAAGATATTAAAAAAGAAGGCTTGTAACCAACAGTATACGTTGTATATATTAATCATACAAAATAAAATTATGGAGTGAATACGAACGTATACAACCAGTACCAATAAAACACACTACCAATGTGCGGATAAAACGTATCAGTCCACAGATGGACCAAAATGAAAAGAACAATTCTACTATAATACAGCTATTACCAATGTCATTCGCAACAATGAACGCGAATCAACACTGAACGCATAGATAATTACCACCTCTGAGCACTACCTTTACCAAGGAGTGCCATGTACGGTTTATGCACAATTAAAACGAACAAACGTCAAGATTAAGTTTTATGCGCATTATCAAATCATACTGATTACAAGACAAGTTCTAAGTAGAAGAATGGCTACCGCCATTGGCGTTCTGCCATGTAAAATGATAACTATCAATATGTGAAAAAGACATGTCGGTTACTATTGTGACGATTGTCAATGACGAATGAATGCATAAATTAAAACAATGGCAAACAACTACATCGATATTACAAAACACTCAAACCGAACGCTAAATAGCGCAAATAAGCAAGTACCTAATGTACAAATAAAGGGCATGAGCCCAGGAGACCGGGAACACCGACTCGAATTACCTTTCGAGGTATTTACTAACATAACAATGTCTAAATTAATATAATGAAGTAAGGGAGCTACGGTACATACCATAAGCAATGTGAATAACAATGATGAATTACTATAGGCGCCACATCGCGCACTTGAAATATAAATAACTGCAGTTACAAATAACTAGCACTAAACAATAAGTAACAACAAAGACATTGCTTACTAGCATTCAATGCTAATCACTAATAATGATAAATGTTTAGTCCTAACGGACAAGCATAATCTTGTGAGAAATGGCATATCCTTTATGGATGCAGTACCGTCAATGAGAATGTGGAAAGCGAAGAGCCGAGTTGCTCAACCTGTTATGCAATTGCAATACACCCAAGTAAATGGAAGAACAAACAAATATGAATACACAAGTTATGAGAACTTGCCCTACGCCGTATCGGAAGTAGGGTGGGGGGAAGTATAGGTGAGATGTGAAAATGACTAAACCTGGAGAAAAAGAATATGCATAGCACTCAAGGAGATCGAGATATGAGACCTGGCGTCGCTAACTCAGCACGAAAACTACGTAAACGGATTGCAGCCATACAGACGAACCAACATTTAACGTTTAACTTATTAACAACCAAGTGCTACCTCTTGTGTATTACTAAGGACATGAGTCCATGGAACAAAAATACTTTCTTCAACCACCTTTATCACCCATACCACTAGCACAGTATCACTTATAACAAGATAACCGACAACGTAAACTAATTAACATCGAACTACAATAAAGACATGCATCAAAAAGGGAGATTGATGATAGAATACTTCACAATAGCCGTGGGACGGACGCTACCAGTTTACTAAACAAGACATGGGACGACCGCACTCCGGTAGGAGCATGTGGGCCAGACAGACTTATTTATAAGTTAGTCGGGTAAGTAGTAATGTATGAGTACGGTACCCCATGCATGTAGACAAGTAGTGTTAGGAACACAAGAAGTAGTCAACTCCATGCTACGGACAGTGATGCAGAAGAGCCGCAGTTTAACCAGCGGGCTAGAGAAACCTAGAATCTTCAACACAGAGTAGCATACAATGCACATGAAGACAAGAGGATCTATCGAAGACGACGACACTGATGGCAGAAATAGGAAACCCATTGTTAGAACGAATAATATGAAGAACCCTTATAAGGATCAGGCAAGTTCTTGCAATCCAGTAGAATCTACCAAATGATGTGAACCTAAACACGTGACTGCGCAATAATGGAAAACAAAGCTAGTATACTAGCAGATGCTTTTAACAAGAACATAAACGTTGTAATAACTAACAAACCGTCGAATCGACTGGAATATGATGCGCGCGGAAGCGACCAACACGAACAGCTATCAATAATAAATACGTGGGCGAACTTAAACGAGTAAAACTCGTAGAGAATAATGTGAAATGGAAGATGAAATTACGGAATTCTAATACGAGCACAACATATGGATTCCCCTGGTAGAAAGCAGGAAGGACCATATGAACGTTGATGCTAACCCGACACACGGGAGGATGTAATAGATATCAACACGAAGCAAGCATCATAGAACTACAACAATGTGTTACTCTGGAACAAAACCACCGGGAGACACGGATGACAATCTTTATCTAAGTGAACATGAAGGCCAGTACGTAAGACAAGTGCAAGAGCACTAAGTAATAATAATATCCAATGTCATATGACACCTCAAGCTGAGAATCAATAAGAGAAGATACACGCATGTATGCTAATAATCCAAATGAGAGGATATACAACAAAGGAAAAAAGGCATACTAAACTTATATTCATGGGTCTACACCTCTGCACAGAGCGAGTGGGCCCATTAGAACAAATTTGGGAGAGAACACAAACAGGTGCCTCAGTCATACCCATCTCTCTGATATGAGAATAATCTACTCCAAAGGTGGAAGATGCCACATGAGAGTTAGAAAACTCTATGAGAGCCCAGTATCCAGTGCGCCTTGTGGAGCGGCTGTTGAATATTTGTGGGGTACGGGGGCGTAACCCTTTTTAAGGGGTAGAGCCTCTTGGCTGCGCACATGTTTGCACTGAATTTTGTGGTATTGTATGCGGGGCATACAGTGGTTTGTTGGTATGTTTGTTGGTATGCGGGGCATACGATGTTGTTGTTCGTGTTTTGTATGCGGGGCATACAGTGAATTGGTGGTATGCGGGGCATACATTATTGTTGGTGTTGTTTGGTATGCGGGGCATACGTTATTGTTAGTGTTGTTTGGTACGCGGGGCGTACGTTGTAGGCTTCTTTGTGTATGATGTGCACTTGTATGTATGGATCTTATGAAATACTTGTTTGAATGATGTGTTTACACCCATGTGTAGTACTTTTCTTTATGATACTGTGATATATATATATATATATATATTATATATATATATCTATACTACCTTGTAGATTGATTACATATGGTATCGCCTAGATACGAAATGAATCATTAGATATGGAATGTGGAATGATGACATGGTATGGACACCTCGGGGAGGTTGTCAGGGTTGTAGAACTGATAGGAAATGATGGTGCTGATGGATCGCCTATATCCATATATGTTTGAATTAACGCCACAGATGATGGCTATGTGCTGTATAAGTACAATACGATGTGTGTGAATGATATATCACATAGATATACATTATGGGATTATATGGGTAGTTATTATATACCTATTTAAGTAAAGCGACTTCGGGACGAAGTCTTTTAAGGGGGGTAGTCTGAAATACCCCTAATTAATTAAATATCGATTAAAAATATAATCAATTAAATAAGGCCTAAACATGCCTCAAAAATAAAGTAAATACAAAAGTTTAACAGAAAACAAGAATTACACCCTTGGACCTTTTAGGGTGATTAAATATCCAAACGAACTCCATTTGACCTAGAATTTTAACCTTAGCCTTATAGTACATTAATGAACACATTAAACCATTTCCAAGGGAAACCACGCTCAGAAACTCATTGGAACATAGAATGTGCACTAAATTTCCTTAAAACACATTTTTATGAGATTGTCTCCAAATGAGTTCTATTTAATTTTAGGGTCTTGAATACCTTAAATATACTAATGTGACATAATGTGCCACACATTAAATGTCTAAATGAAAGTTTTCACAAACCCAAAAATAGGAGCATTGTTTTGTGAATAATAACCAAATATTGCAAAAGTAACATTTAATCACTTAATCTAGTCTAGGGTCAATATATTCCCTTGACCTTGGCTAATATATATTCGGCCAGTTTAAGACTTGTAAACAGGCACGTTACCGTTTCCATTTATAAGTATATGTGACTCACTATACTTACCTCTAATTAAAGTAAGTTATAACACCTTTACTACTTTAAATAATTAAATGTATTCTTCCCACTTGGTCACCTATTCCCACTGTTTGGACTGTTGTTCTTCCACTTCCAAGTTCCGTTCACCTACAAGAAGAAAATGCCACCGATTAGTACACATATAGGAGCTTCATTTCATGCTCACATATAACATATAACAGAATAACTAAAATAAGTATCCTATCTACTGTACCACTACTACCTACTTCAGCCGGTTTAAATTTGTCTTCCTAGTCTTTATCGTTCTCAAATTGCAAGAAGACATGACCCATCACTTCTAGCTGATTAGAATAGTTATGAGTACATCTGTATAATATTAAACAAACTACCTATTCTACCCATACCAACCTCTACCCATTTAAACAGACAGCCCTGCAAACTCAAACAATTTCTTTTAGACGTGGGGAACTTCCCACTTGACCACAGTTACCAACCCACACCTACTACCACTATTATCGATTTCCTTTCCTTCTGTCAAAACGGTCTTCTTCTTCAATCGCAAACGTCCCAGCTCTCTGCTGTTCCAAAATCGAGAGCATACTCCCTCTTCCATGACTGCTATCTCCTTCTCTAGGCAAGCATTTTTGACTCAAAAATATCCGTTCTCTTCCTCTTACTTTCCTCTCCTCAATGAGCTCAGCAACCTCCATTTTTACCCAGCAAAGCAACCTAAGATGATGCTTGAAGTGCTGCTGTTACCTGGCTGAGAACAGAAGAAAAAAAAAAGAGAATGTTGGCCTTCATAACTCTTTCAAGTATGAGCCAGCACAAACTAGCCTACTACTATATTACAGATCCTTCTTCCAGTTTTACTTCCCAGCTTTATAAGCTCTTCTTTTGTTTTCCTCACGTACCAGAAACAGAAAAAAATTTCTCAGCTCCAGCTCTGTTCTGTTCACGTACGTAAACGAATAAGAACACCAGCGATCAGGAGCTCCTTCTTGCTCTCTTTCACGTACAAAACCAAGGAGTTTACCCAGGTTTATGAAGGAGGAAGATCCCAGCTTCAAGCCCTCATTCTTGATCGGGTTGGTAAGGTTTACCCACTGCTTCCTTCCTTGCTTTACCAATAACATTCCTAGCTGAACTTGGACTCTTTTCATGCTTTTCTTTACATCTAAAACCAGAGGAGATACCCAGCTTGTTATGAGCTCTTCCTTCGGCTTTCTACATGTAAAACCAGAGAAGAAACGTTGCAGATCAGGCAGTAGCAAATCCATGGTAACTACCTTGGTTAGCAAGCTCTCGGTAAGGAAAAAAAATTCCATTTCCTTCTCCTCATGTTACCGAATATATGTACTAGTTCAAGCTCCATGTTAATACCCAGTTTTCCCAGCTCTTCTTTGTTTTCTTTATGTACAAAAACTAGAGGAGGATCACCCTATTTCATGCAGTAGCACCAGCCAAGCTAGGACTCCATTCTTGACCAAACGGTAAGGAAAAAAACCACACCATTTCCTCTCTGTTTTTACCGGTAACATGTGCTGGAGAAAATATAGTTTGACACCTCTGTTGCCATTCATAAAAATCAGGCGTACACAACCAAATTACCCAGCTCCATAGTAAGGTATTATTGTGTGTTCTTCTAGCTTAAAATCATGCCTTGTTCCCTTATCTTACCGGTAATATATGTGGTTATAAGCGGTGGTTAACATATACTTTTGCTCACTGAAAACAGGCGTGGAAGAGCCTAGAAAACCAGCTCCAAAATAAGGTAGAAGCCATGCCTTGTTAAGCTTCAAACCATCACTTAACTATCTATATAATACCTACTACTAATACATGCTTTTTCCTTGGCAAAACACTACCGAAATGGTGTTGCTACCTTGGGAAAATCTGCACAAAAGTGGAGAAGTGAAGCCTAGAAGATTAACTAGCAAACCGTGAGTGCATGTGAAGCCTAGGCTGCTTGGAATCGCTTAAAGACAATGTAAGCATACATAACACTTTATTATATGGTTTTATGACATTGTGTTACCTATATGTAACAGCCGTGGGTGTTATGGGAATATAGGACGTAAATATGTATTAAAATGTTTAATAACATTTTTGGATGGTTAGTTGGTGTATTAATGAACTATAAGTCAAGGAAATTAATTATGGGTCAAGAATATAATTTATTAAAATATATGGTGGCAAGGGAAGTAAAACTGAGACCAAACATGGTCTTAAATGACTTAAATATATATTATAATGTTTCATAACATTTTTAGTTGATAACATAAGGTTTAGATGACATATAATGTCATAGGAATTAATTAAATGATTTTAGGAAACATTTAAGAAAACCATAGGATATACCGTAATCAATATGGTTTTTATAACATTTATGTGTAATTTTATCCAATGTAAATTAATGTAACAAGGCCAAGCATTTTAGGCCATTTCATTTAATTGCTATATTAAGTTAAAAATGGATTTAAAATGAATTTGGAACAAAAATAAATGTTTACCGTAATAGTTTGGGTTCAATTGTAATTTAAAAAATGTTGGAGTCGATTATAAATAATAACCGAAGACTATGCATTAAACCTTATTTCATGAATTATATAAAAATTTAATGAAGTTTTGAGACAAAATGTAATTTATGAAAATTATAGGGGTCAAACTGTAATTATACAAACCCTGGTCAAACTGAAAATTATTGGGTCAACATAGACCATATTAGGAGGTTTGACCAAATTTAATGTCATAATAATTAATTTATGAACTTATGTTAACATTACAAGTGGAATGTTGAATTTATAAAACTTATGGGGTATAAAATGTAAATACCGAAAAGTAGAGGTATAGTTTGGTTAATATGATGTTTTATATCTTAAGTATTAAATTTGGGAATTTTTGGAGTTATAAAGTGGTATATTAATAAAAGTGTATTATATATGGTTTTGTGACAAATAGAAAGTATATTATTAAGAAGGGGTCACAATGAAAATAAGGAAAAAGATTTGTGGGCGGAAATAAGATTTTAAAAGTTCATGGAGATGTGCGCAAATAATGGTAAGAAACTATAGGTTATATTCAGTAATGAAATTAAAAACATATAGTATAACACATTATAAACATTATGATAAATATGTGGTTATTTTGTAAATAAGGAAAAGATAGTGGCTGGAAAAAAACCTACCAAACAGCTATGGGGCTGTTCGGTAATATGGAAGAAAATAACATATATAAAACTATATGTTATAAATATTGTAATGTTGGATGATATAACATGTAGGTAAAAATATTAAGAGGGGTTTGTGATAAAAGAATAAATATGAAAAGTTGAAGGGTTAAAACAGAAATAAACAGAACCTAAGGGACAGTTTGGTATTTTTCGAAATGTGGGAACTATATAGTATACATACTATATGATTTAAGATGTTATAATATATGATGAGTATGGAGTGTTATAAGATTGTGGTGAAATTGTAATACTTGGAAAGTATGGGGTTTGTAAGGGAATGAAAAATGATATACATGCCTTTTCGGCAACAATGAATAAGGGGTGTATTAAAACCATAGGTTGTATCTCATTATAAAGTTTTGATGTTATAAAACAAGGTATCTATAATGCTGTAGTTATGTGGGTATATTGTAATTAATGAAAACTATAAGAATAAAGAGGCACAAGTTATATATATATATATATATATATATATATATATGTTATTTTCGTAACAATAATAGTCACTAAAACTATACGTTATAAAGTTTAATGACATATAAAATACCATACCATATGATATCATGATATAAGTGTAACACTAAATAATGTTATGTGGTCAAAAGCATAGTTTGTAAAAGACTAAAATGCTAGCGCACATGTATATATATATATAAAATATATAATCGAAATGAAAATATTAACTATGGTATACAATGACACAAAATACTATGGTTAAAATAAGATTTTTGAATGGCTAAATAAACCCTGCATAAAGAATAATATGTACATAATATAAAGTTTCTTACTTCATTAGAAACTAATGTGTATACATATATAAATGCTGGCGCAAATGATACGCATATATAATATGGTTTACAAACCATATAGTAGTCAATAATAAATGTTAACATGTAAGTCTAATTGTATACCATAATGTCATAAAGTTTTAAATGAATACAAGTTGTTACATGAATGAGAAGTTGAATAATATAAGGTATACCGAGGAATAACAATCTATCATGCATTATAAACTAACGTTGCATGAAATGCATGCAACCATAGGTTAAAAACTACAACCATGTATGCAGCTATAGGTTATAAAATACCTATGCATGCAATATAACGGTTGGATTAAAAATATACGAGAGCGAACGAAGTTATATAAAGCGTAACGTTTTAAATATTACGGGTTGGAAACTGTAATTCCTAAGTTAAAAACGTTAACTATGACGTTCGTATAGAAACCGACTTCCTTGTTGAGCCGAATATTAATACTTACTACGAGTAAGGAAATTTTTAATAACTATACTTTAACTAGTAACAGTTGAAAATCCGGGGGCGTAGTACCGGATTACAGATGTTATTCAGAAATTCCGAATTATACTGTCATGTGGATTGACACTTAGCGTTCCTTGTATTTCTAGATCGCCCTTCAGACGTGCGCGCCCGATAGCCTTAGCGGTCTACACTACGCGACCTTGACACGGTGTACGGTATGTAAAGGGTTTGATCCGAGTTGTCCTAAGGAATTCCTCGGGCTCGGATTTGTTTGATAAATAACTTGTGTGGATGTATGTATGTGATTATGTGTGTGATGGATATCTGTGTTACTGCATTATTAATTTATGCACGAACGTCTTACGGACTAATACTACGTCAACTATAGATCGACTTATACAAAACTACATATGCGAAATGCGTGATTGTGATTACCGTTGCCTGACCTAATACGCTAAGTGTTACAAGTATATAGTTATAACCTAAGTAAAACACTTAGGGATGGGACACGACATTGTCGGTCCTTAGAGCTTCAACTCGAACATAAATACTACCTAGAATCATTCTAGGCATGCGTAAGACCCACAGGGCAGCCAACAAAATAAGTGATGTACTCCATAATTAAAACTGTAACTGACTACCTAACTGATGAAGTTAATAGTGGAGTGTGAATGAATGTGATGATGTACCTTAATCCAGACAGTCACTGGCCGCTGGTCGCGCGTAGAGATCTCTTGGGTTATCCCGTATCAGGTTTACCCTAGTTAATCCTGAACGAACCTAGATAGATCGTCAGGCGGAGTGTGCTACCGTTGGCACCAGGTTCTTGGCCACCTAAATGGACGCCTTTACAAAGGCAAAGTGAAATAGTCCCAGAGTCTTCGGATGATCGGGGCAGTGAGCACCTTGTGTGTACGTGGGACTACTGTCCAAGTGAGTATATTTTGGGTCGTCCTAATTGACGCCCGACAGTGCTAACCAAATAAATGATACGTGAGGGCCCGGGGGCGAATGTTGTAATACGTGATGAACGTGATGATGTTAACAGACGACGTATGAGTTACCAATGCTATCGTATTGTATGATGTGTGATTGTGCTGTGTATATTTATAAATGACTGTTTGGATTGGATGAATGGTTATATAATCGTGCATGTTGTTACAGTACTTATTATATCTGTAAAATGGTAAAGCATGAAATCAATCTAATATCAAGATGGCTAAAAATGACAAGTGACCAATAGGGTCCAGGCCCGACATACTCAGCGTCTATCGCTGAGACTACACTTATTGTGCAGGTTGTTGATCTTCGTTGAAGCCGAAGTGCGGGAACAGGGTAGATAGGATTACTTCAATTACTGCATAAGAATTTATTGTATAACGATATCAGTCTGTAGATGTATAACGGTAAAGTTGTATTTAACTGGGATTTGAGTAGATGCTCACTTGTCGACTGTTATGGATGTGGACTTAGTGTGATGTATAGGATATCTCGTTGTCACAGCGGTTTAGTAGTGATGTGTATTTTGGTTGTTGGATTTAGTTCTGCTTCGTTACTCGCATGGGCGAGTAACGGCAGGTGACACCCGAGTGAGTATTACTGTTGTTATTTATTCTTCCGCTGTAAGACGCTTTATTTATCTGTTAACGTGAGTGACTACTACGTGTTAATTTGAGAGGGGTGTTACAGTCGTGGTCATTACTACTTCTAAGAGGTGTAATCCAGTACGAACCCACACAAAATCTTTGGTATGATCAGATAAGTCCTATCCATAGGCAACACTTTCAAAGTCAACCAAAGGTTCCTAGAACCCTCCTTTTCTTTCCTTACTAGTTCATTTTAGGTCAAACTAGGTGGCGACTCTAGTCAATTTTGTCCTTAGGGCATAAGTCTATGTGGAGCTCATTGAGAATGGGTGTAGTGCTCTAGCATTTCCCTTAAGCTATATCGAAAGACGAACGATAGAGTAGATATATGAAAGATGCCATAAATAACGGGTTTTCACCCTCCACGGAATGACAATTTTTAAGATCTTGACTTATCTATCAAGAGCCATTAGTTACACCCCCTCATACCGAAAAAATCATCCTACACAGTAAGGTTAGTATATTATATTAATTGCTAGTGTGTGTGGGCGTACATATATTAAGTGAGTTTAGTATATTAGTTAGGTTTGGCGAGTCCGGTTGTTATAGAGGTGGTAATTATAATTGTTAATAGACTAATTAAAATGGAATAATATTATGAGTAGTAATGTGTTTAGCAAAAGAGTGATTAATTCGTTTAGAATTCGGGTTACATCTTCTTTAAGATTAAAGATAATATTTATATTAAATACATTTTATATTAATTGATAGAGTTTGAGCACGTCGACGGGGGTGCTAGCTGATTATCCTTGATTGTCTTTGCTTGTTGGTCGAGCATGGATGTCAGGTAAGCTACTATGTTCACTAATTTATTTCTCTGTGAATGGTTGTTACCTAGTGACTATGCTTGAGCTTTGATCATTGACTTGGTTGAGATTGATTGGAGATTAATGGTATGATATTGGGGAAAACTTTCCTGTGATTATTTAGAATTGCATGGTCTTATAAACTTTGGTAAACTGAAGTGTTCATGGATTTGGAACTGCTCCAATGAGTTGTTGTTTGGATTTTGTGGTGTTGATTTTGGAGACTTTCACTGGATTATTATTATGATTGTACACATTGGTACATAGAACATTAAACATAATGCGCTGCGACCACTATATCACAGTTTAAGCTCTAAAGATCTACTTCTTCGTGGTCAAAAGTACTCTTAGAAGTGTGTGCACACTTAAGGACTTAGAGTGAGATGAAAGTATATTTTGCGACCCCACTTGTTTGGGTATTCGTGGTGGAATTTAGTTTTGCAAAGTTGAAACCTCTATAATCATTATGTGTATTGGTGGAATGTGTGATTGAGGTTTTGTGCTCTTCTTCCTAATATGAACTAATGTGGTTGATTTGTTTGTTGTCACTTGATTTATTGTTGATGGTGGCATATCTGTCAAACATTTACAAATAAAATGAATTTTACATTGTGAAGCAGTGGTTTACTCTTCCCTGATTTGTGCGGTCCCTTTGGGTGTTGTTTATGTTTTCTGGCCGCATGTAACGATGGTGATTATGGATGTAAAAGTGTGAGCGTTGGGTTTGGGAATTGACATAGAATCCACTTCGATGGTTAAAATATTTGGATGGTTTATAGCTCCAAAGAGACTCATAGCAATTCTTAGATGGTTTAGTATTTTATTTAGATAGTGTTTTGAGTTGTTATTTATTTATTTATTTATTTATTACATGGTTAAGGTTGAAGTTTTCTTTTTATTTAGCCTTAGAATTCATAATTTTGGTGAGTGTGGCGGTGACACCCTTTAAGTTTCGACTTCCGCTGCTGAGTAGATGGTAGGTTAAAATTGGTTTTTACGTATAATTTGACCTGAATAAATACTGGCAAGTTTTGAAGGTGTTACAAGGGGTCATAGGGGTAAACCCCGGAATGGATGATCAATTTGCTTTGGAAGCCTATGGTGGGGTGAACAAAGAGACCACATCTGAAGCCAATATGTGGCTATCTCTCGTACGTGATGCGCAAGGTGGACTCAACTCCTTCAAGGACGATCTTCAAACAGTGGAGGATGTGTTTGCTAATGGGAATCGTGACTTTGGGCCACAAGAAGTCTCCGCCATAGCGTGTCATCTCTTCCCTGAAGTCTGTATAGGTCCTAACCCGGCACGCAAGACTTCGAGCGCAGTTCTTGTTGTGCAAGAGAAGCGGTGCGCCATGAATCCAAACCCAGATGGAAACTCGAGATTTCGTGATCTGAATGGGCCTTTTTTTGTCAATGCATTGGAGAATAAGAAAGCACTATCAAAGGACCATGGACCACGATCGAGCACCGCATTCATCATACCAATCATTTAAAATTCCAGAAGGATTATCTGTTTCGCCGCTTGCCTAATCTTAAGGAATCCAGCAAGTTGCCGGACCTTAGACAAGGTAGATTCATGGCTCAAACGTCAACACCGTGAGTGGTGACCATCTTTCCCCGCAGACACCGGTTGTAACACCCTGGATTTTACCTCAAATGAAAGAACAAGTCGCTACGGATCTAACGCCGCAAACAATTTCGAAAACAGACTCCAAACGAGTCTTAAAACTACAAAACAAGGTTTGCCTGAACTTGTGTCCAGACGTTGTCGTTCGGACACAAGCCGAAAGAAACGTACTAAAGAAATCAAGGCGTCCGAACTTGTGTCCGGACATGATGTTCGGACACAAGTCGAGAGTTAGCAAACATAAGGTAGAAGTGTCCAACTTGTGTCCGGACATTAATGTTCGGACACAAGTCGAGAGTTGGAAATAGTAGCGTCTGAACATGTGTTCGAACATGTAAGTTCGGACATAAGTTCCGATAAAATCCCTTACGTGGTCCGAACTTGTAAGTTCGGACATGTGCGGAAACTCACAAGTTGGGTTCGTCCTCACATGTTGTCTGAACATGTAAGTCTGGACAGATGTTCGAACACACTCAAACATTGAAAAACAACAAACACTCTCGGGCCTGTCCGAACATGGATATCCGGACGGACGTTCGGACAGGTCCCAAACTCCGAACTTAAGAATGTAAACGGAGGTAGATAACAGTAGGTAATGGCTAGAATTGGAAAGAATCCCATCAAGTTGTAAATACCTTAAAAGAATGTAGTAATGTTACCATAAACACAGCGGAATTACTTCAAATCCAAGGTGCTACCGCCACACTCAAACCTTTGAGTGCTCAAGCTAATTTCAATCAAAGCAATTAAACAGGTGATTAAACATTGCAATCCCAAAAATACCGAAGCTTGAATACTATAAATCAATTATTGTAACTTCAACGTGACAATTCCAACATTGTAGCTCAAACCATTGCAACTCATTATCATTGACTCAGAAATAACTCTAGTTTTCCTAATGTATGTGGTAGCGCGTTCCCAGTCCCCAAACTTCAGCAACCATTATCTGCGATTAGAAAATAATATACAAAAGCACGAAGGGACCACGCAAATCAGTGAAACTGAGTAAACATTGCCTCATTGTGTAAAATACATTTTGAAACTCATTTTGGATTTACAAACCAACAGTACATAAAATAACATTCCAAGCCAAAGTCATTTCCAATAATCACCATTCACCAAAAAAATCGGGGGAGAGCTTTCACCATAATTCCAATCACAAGTATACACGGCCGAACACCCAAATTGGGACAATAATATTCCACCTCACCCTAAGTATTTAAGTGTGCGTACCCCTAAGAAGGTACTTTGACCTAAAGGAGTAGATCATAGAGCTTAACTGCACATTAGTGTTTGTAGGCAATTTCAATGTATATATGTACGGGGTACAAAGTACCAATAATTACACGGAGCACCATAAAGGTACCAACAATTTACACGGAGCACCATAAAGGCACCAACCATTTACACAGAGCACCAATCGGTACCAACCAAGTAATCCATCCAGTGAAAGTCTCCCAAAAACAGTAATCAATTCCAGTTGTAAAACCATTGAGTTCAGAATACACGGGGAAATAATTCCCACTTCCTAAATCCCAAATCAGAGGTTTAACAATCCATCAATAATTCGCAAACCATATGAGAAAACAATTATGAGCACAAATGTTTACCTGATTACGCACACCACTATGAAGACGACTCAGACAATCGCTAGTAGCGCCTGTCAACGAATTCGGGGTTTAGAATTATGAACAAATTACCAATCAGAAAACCAACCAATCACAACCCAAAATAATCCCAGGGCCTTACCAAGTATTAGACCTTACCCTTCTATCCAATCCGGCACCATGAAGGGACTAGACAATTGCAAAAGGAAGAAAAAAGTTTGAAAGTTTTGGAGAGAAGGAGCGTAATAGCGTCACGAAGAGGAGGAGAAGATGATGGGAGGGTCGTGAATTAAATAGAGCAGTAATGGTAAGAGATAGAGAAATAATATTAATTAATATTAAATGTAATTATTTTCAATAGAGAGAAAGAAATAATTAGCATTGTAAATAGTTAGGAAAATGAATTAAACAATTATTATTGTAAATAAGTTGGAAGATAAAGTTATAATTAACGTTGTAAGTAACTTGAAAGAGAACCAGATTCAACGGATTAGAAAATAATGAGTAATTTATTAATTTGAAATAAGATGAGGAAGAAATGGTTAGCCGTTGCCATGCGATAAGGATGAATAGAAATATATTCTAGGTAGAGATATTTGTTTAGAGGTAAATAAATAAATATTATGTAATTATTTTTTAGAAGTGAGGAGATCGTGGTAACGTCGGTGGAAGATAGGTATATTTAGTATAATTTCGGGAAAAGGTAAAGAAAGTATATTAAAATTATAGTAATTTAGGAAAAGGGAAGAAAATATAAATAGTTATTTAACTTCCCCTGGCCTTAATTAATACCACTCTCGACTAACCCATCATATTATATACGTTCTAATATAACGATTACTCATTCATTTCTACTATATAATACGCATATCCTAACTCGAAATTCACGGGTATTTCATCACATCCCCCTTAAAAAGAAGCTTCACCCTCGAGACTAAACCTAACCATCTCCTGAATCAAAAGCTGATTCTGATACGCTGAAACCAAATTGAACATTGACTCAATTCTTAAACTGTTACCTGCTCGAATTTGTGGGTACTTCTCTTCATTTACTCCTCAACCTCCCATGTTTGCCTCTTCTGTCCCATGATTAGACCATAGGACCATGACCATACGGAGTGGACTTCGATCGGGTCTCCCTGGTCTTGGTATCTAGGACTCTGTTAGGATACTCCTCGTAAGACAAATTCTGCTCCAATTCCAATACCTCTAGCTGTAGAACATGGGAAGGGTCGCGAATATATCGCTTCAACTGAGACACATGGAAGATGTGTACTCTCTCCAGTTCACCAGGGAGTGCCAATCTGTAGGCCACCTTCCCAATCCTCTCCAGAATTTCATAGGGTCCCACAACTTAAGGCTTAGCTTCCCTTTCTTCCCGACTCTGGTTACCCCTCTCACGGGAGACACCTTAAGGAAAACTTTATCCCCTACTTCAAACTCTACTGGCCTCCGCTTCAAATCGGCGTAGGACTTCTGCCTATCCTGGGCTGCTTTCATTCGGCTCTAGATGACTCGAACCTGCTCCATAGTCTATTCTATCAACTGGGGTCCCAACACGATCGCTGATATCACTCCAACATAATGGGGTCCTACACTTCCTCCCATACAAAGCTTTATAAGGAGCCATCTTTATGCTGGCGTGATAACAATTATTGTATGAGAACTCCACTAGATGTAACATGTCTACTCATGAACCCTCAAAGTCCATTATGCACGCACGAAGCATATCCTCCAAGGTATGGATGGTCCTCTCTGTCTGTCCGTCAGTGGCTGGGTGGAACGCAGTACTCAATTTCAATTTTGTACCCATAGCCTTCTGAAACTACTGCCAAAAGTGAGCCAGAAATCTCGAGTCTCTATCAGATATGATAGTCTCGGGAACCCCATGATATCTCACTACATTCTTGATATATGCATCCACCAACTACTCATAGACCACGTGCTCTTCATAGGTATGAACCTATCAGACTTGGTGAGCCGGTCTACGATCACCCAAATCTGATTGACTCCACTCTTCACTGACGGCAATCCAACCACAAAATCCATAGAGATTGAGTCCCATTTCCACTTGGGTACCTCCAAAGGTTGTAACAGTCCTCCCATTCTCTTGTGTTCGAATTTCACTTTCTGACAAGTGACGCATCACGACACAAACTTTGCCACTTCTCTTTTCACTTCCCTTCGGCCACCAGAACTACTTCTTCAGATCTTTATACAACTTGTCTCCGCCTGGATGAACTGAATATGGAGTATTGTGAGCCTCCCTCATTAATTTCTCTTTCACATCCGCACACTGCTGAGGAACACACCACCTGCCCCTGAATCTGAGACTGTCATCGCTGTGGATTTCAAAGCCATCTGCCTTACCGTCCTTCATCTTCCTCCGTATCCTCTCCAACTTCACATCACCAGGCTGTCCCTTGAGAATCTCCCCTTAATGTCGGAGGAGGCACTCATATGGAACAACTTTACCACTCGATCCATACCGCCTGACTCCATCACCTCTAAGTTCAGCTTCTGGAAGTCACGAACCAGCTCATCTAGGAGAACCCACATCAAGTTCACCGAATGACTCCTCTTTCTGCTCAAGGCATCCGCCACCAGATTTGACTTCCTGTCATGGTACAAAATCTCCAGGTCGTAGTCCTTGATGAGCTCTAACCACCTCCTCTGTCTCATATTCAATTCCTTCTGCGTAAAGATGTACTTGAGGCTTATGTGGTCTGTATAAATTTTGCACGAGACACCATAGAGGTAATGTCTCCAAATTTTAAGTGCGAATACCACAGCAGCCAATTCCAGGTCGTGTGTCGGGTAACGAGTCTCATACTGCTTCAGCTACCTTGATGCATAAGATATGACTTTCCTGTGCTGCATTAGAACGCATCCCAATCCATACTTGGATGCATCACTGAATACCTCAAATCCCTCGGTCCCTGAAGGCAAGGTTAGCACTGGGGTTATGGCCAACCTCTCCTTCAGCGTCTGGAACGCCTTCTTGCAATCATCGCTCCACTAGAACTTCACCACCTTCTTCATAAGGTTGGTGAGCGGTCCCGCTATCTTCGAGAAGTCTTTTACAAACCTCCTATAGTATCCTGCCAAGCCCAGGAAACTACGGACCTCCGTCAAATTGCTCGGTCTTGGCCATTTCTTCACTGCTTGAATCTTAGACGGGTCCACCGAAATGCCTTCCCTGGTGATAATGTGGCCTGGAAATGCCACCCGATCCAGCCAAAAGTGGCACTTGGATAACTTTGTGTACAACTGTTGCTCCCTCAGTATCTGCAACACTAACCTCAAATGCTCCTCATGCTCCTGCTCATCCTTGGAATATATCAAAATGTCATCTATGAACACCACCACGAACCGGTCCAGATAAGGATTGAAGATCCGGTTCATGAGGTCCATAAAGACAGCTGGAGCGTTCGTCAATCCAAAGGGCATAACCAAGAACTCAAAGTGCCCATATCTTGTTCTGAAGGCTGTCTTCGGAATGTCTTTCTTTGCAACCCTGAGCTGATGGTAGCCCAACCTCAAGTCAATCTTTGAGAAAATCCCTGCACCCTGAAGCTAGTCAAAGAGATCATCGATCCTCGACAGCGGATATCTGTTCTTCACAGTGATCTGGTTCAGCTCTTGGTAGTCTATACATAACCTTATGCTCCCGTCCTTCTTCTTCACAAATAGGACAGGAGCTCCCCACGGTGATACACTCGGGTGAATGTATCCTTCTCCAAGAGGTCCTCCAACTGGGCCTTCAACTCTAATGGCGCCATACGATACGAGGCTTTCAAAATGGGAGTGGACCCTGGCACCAAGTCGATGCTGAACTCTACTTCCTTGTCTGGCGGCATGCCAGGGATCTCATCAAGGAATACGTGTAGGAACTCACTCACCACTTGAATCTCTTCCTTATTATCTGCCCTCCCGGCTCAAGTCTTGGACGCAGCAGAGGTACACCTGCTGCCCCTTCTTCACTTGGGCTAAAATAGACATCGCTGAAACGATCTTTATTCCGGGCTTCTCTTCCACATTCTTGTAAGAGATCCTCTGTCCCGATGGCCCTCTTAGAACAATCTTCTTCTCGCCACAGTTGATCCTCCCTTTGTACTTGCTCAGCCAATTCATCCCCAGGATGATATCGAAGTCGGACAGGGCAAACTGGATTAGATCTATTACAAAGTTCCCCCCCCCCTCCCCCTTAATGTCTATACCTACGTCTTTTATCATGTTGTTACATGTAATCACCCTCCCCGAAGGTATAGATACAGCTATAGATGCAGTTTTACTAGCTTATAATCCCAATTTCTCAACAAATTTATCCGAGATAAAAGAATACGAAGCCTCCGTGTCAAATAGAATACGAGCAGGAGTACCGAAAAATGTAAAGGTACCTGCTAAAACACCTGCTTCAGCCTCAGCCTAGCTCATGACATTGATCTTGGCTGGCGCCCGGTAGTTGTTGCCTCTATTCTCCCCTTGGCCTCTATTGCCCTCATTTCCTCCATCATTATTCCCACACTGGGGAGCGTCCCCACGTGGGTAGTGGTTCTAGCCTGCTCTGCTCTGCTGGTCAGGCTGTCGATAGGAACGGTCACCACCATAGCCTTGCTGCTGGTAGCCTCCTTGGGGGCTCTGCAAACATTCGAACGTTCGGTGACCTCGCTTGCCACATCTGTAGCAGGTAATCAAGTTCCCCTCACAATCCTTCGCAGGGTGATCTTTATTACACTTCTTGCAATAGAAGTGTCTCTCTCGCTTAGGCTCTCCTCTGTGGGGATGGTTCTGGGACCGGTTGCCCCATCTCTGATCACCTCTCTAGTTCCCACTGAACTTCTGCCTCCGATCTCTCCCATCGGAGTAAGGCTTCCACCTCTTCTCCTGGTTCGGCCTCTAAGACTGGTCTTCTCGATCCCAGGAGTCTTCTCCTCCCTTCCATTTCCTCTTATTGCTCGCCTAGACCTCCTTCCTCTTCAGCTCCACCCTGTACAGGTTAGCAGCTTTTCCATATGCATCCTGGAGGGTCGGAATGGTCAGGACACTTAGGGCTTCCTGCAAATTCCAGTTCAGCCCACCTACGAATCTCTGCACTTTGGACGTCTCGTATGGAACCATCGTCGGTGCAAATCTTGCCAGCTAAAAAGAATTTTAAGTGATACTCCTTCACACTCATGGCCAACTGCTTGAGCTCCGAGAATTCTAAGTATTTCTGCATCCCAACGTGCTCTAGGTAGAAGCGCCTCCTCATTGCCTCCTTCACGCCATCCCAGCCAAAGTCAGGTCCGGCCAGCAGTGCATCTTTATTGGCAGACCACCAGATGTCGGTCTCTCCCTTAAAATAGTAAACGGCCCCATTCACCCGTCTGTCAGCTGAGCAGTTGATTGCCTCAATTTTTTTGTCAAACTCCTGAATCCAATCCTTCAGTAGTGTAACGACCTCAACCACAGGCTAGACATCAGGGCCGTTACACGCCGCATATTACTACCTAATAACGCAACGCTCTAAACTAATGTTCGCAATAAAAGACCAAAACAATCCTTGTGTAAATAAGTATAATCAAAACGTATCCAAAGTAATATGAAAATCAATACAAAATCCCAAAAGGTATGCCAAAGAACAGTAGCGTAGTCTCAAAGGCCTGAAGGCTATAGATATCGAAGCCATAATCAAATATGATGTCAACGATAAAGTCAGAGGTCTTTTAACTAAACATAAATACATGTCAATGTCTAAACTCCAAGACCATGATCTCCAACCATAGATCAATCTGCAAAAATTTAATATGTTGTGGAAAGGGGTGAGCAACCACAGCTTAGTAAGCAGCGACCGTCATCAATGAGGTCGCTCAAAACAGTTGAAATCAGAAACGGGAGCAGAAGAGAACAAACACATTGACAGTTCTCAAATCATGCAGAAGATAACAGAATCGATAGCAAAGTGGCACACACAGGTTCCCAGTTCAGAACATTCAGAGTTTTATAGTCAGAAGGCGGGACACTAGCACAAAGTATAACACTCATAAGGGTCGAAGACCCATAGATCATAACAGATCTCTCGGCAATGCAGAATAACCCAAAGGGGCCAAAGAGTTCGTCAACCCCACAGAACAGAAAGGGAATGACCCATATTCAAAACGATGTCTATATGGTATACCACGGAATAGCTCAACCCAGCCATTCATGGCTCAGAAGCAATGACTATCTCCCAAAATAGAAAGGTTGCAAAACAGATGCAAACTTGCGTTAAAATGGCTAAAACTTAGAAGGATCAATAGTACAGACTTAGGGAATACAACCCCGCAAATGGCTTGCAAAATGGAGCGAGAACGAACAACTTGGGCAAAAACAGAGGGGTGGCTGGACGTGCGTCCAAATTTGCATGTCCGGACACAATGCAAAAACAAAACTGTGAGACGTCCGGACTTGCGTCCGACCTTGCAAGTCCGGACGGAGTTTAAAAGGGAAAATGCGGATGTAACAGAGATCATGTCCGGACTTGCGTCCGACCTTGCAAGTCCGGATAGGTTTTTTGAAAAAAGACGGGGTGACGTCCGAACTTGTGTCCGACCTTGTAAAGTTCGGACACAAGTAAGGAGCGAATTCAGAAAACCTGGTGAGGCGTCCAGATTTGTTTCTAGGCTTACAAGTCTGGACGTATTCCCAAAATGAAAACCAAGAATCGTCCTCGCGTTCTGTCCGAACATGCATGTCCGGCCAGATGTCCGGACGTGTTGAAAAACTCAGAAAACCTGTGGCGCCAGACGACCTGTCCATACATATAAGTCCAGACAGGTCCGGATGTCGCAAAAACTAGAGTTCCAGAATCGGTAGAGAGCATACGAAACAACAGAAAACCAATACCAAATCAATAGAATTCAGAACACAATTTACAGTGGGGGTTTATACTGCCAAAACGCAATCAAAACCACATTCAAACACCAACAAAACATATACGCAAAGCAGAATTTCAGACACGCAAATTAGTTCTCTCCACGGGTGAACTTCCACAACGAATCGAGTAACCACCTACCTCAATTAATAGTAGAAATCTACAATCTGAAGCAGTCCACAGCAACCCCGAATAATCCACCAACCAGACACGACTCCACAGCCACTGATTTTCACAGTTGACAATCCAAAGTCAGAAAACTAAAGGGAGAAACCTGGAATTATCGAAGTCTCAAATTCTGCAACATGAACCTGATTCGGGAGTTCAGAAATCCCACTATTTGAACAGTCTACAGCCCGCGCAAACCACAAATTGAAGGCAACCCAGCACACTCTAAATTCAGCAAACTAAAGACTCAAAAATCAGAAACAAAAAAAGGGGAAGACACTACGCCGAAATATACAATCTGAAAATCCAAACCTGAATTTGAGAAAGAGTCACACAGCAGCGAGGATCTTTAATCCGATTGCAGCAGCAACATTCACACTTCTCAGCAGAGAAAGGAATTGAGAGAGGGGAGAAGGGAGAAGGAAAAACTGTCGTTCTAAAGACTTGGAGAAAACACGCTCCCCCATGATTCAAACTGGTGTGATATACTAATCAGTAATTGGGAAATAGAGAATAATAAGTGAATCCTTTACTTATTATCAAATACATTAAATACCTTAATAATCAAAGGCAATGACCTCCTCGCCCTTGGCTAATAAAAGAATGTCACCGATGTCCCACTACTATAAGGAATGTAATCCAATCTTATAAATTAAAAGAATAGTCAAAACCGGATATATAATAAGGTTATAAATTCCGGGTTATGACATCACCTCCCCCTTAAAAGAATTTTATCCTCGAAATTGACTCACCTCATTGATCGAAAAGAGAGGGAAACTTGGCGCGTAGCTCATCCTCGAGCTCCCAAGTCGCTTTGCGCTCTGACTGATCAGACCACTAAACCTTAACCATAGGTAGGGCCTTGCTACGGAGCTGACAAACATCTCTGGCCAAAATGCGAGTAGGCACCGCCTCGTAACTGAAGTCCTCATGGAGCTGAAGCTGACTATGGTCGATCACATGGGACGAGTCATAGAGATACTTCCTCAGCATCGACACATGGAAGACATTATGAACAGTTGACGAAGATGAAAGCAACGCTAGACGATATGCTACTGGGCCAATCCTCTTCAAGATCTCAATTGGACCCACGAACCTCGGACTGAGCTTCCCACGCTTCCCAAACCGGACAACACCTCTGATTGGAGATACTCTTAGGTAGACATGGTCCCCGACATCAAACTCTAGTGGTCTGTGTCTCTGATCTGCATAGCACTTCTGCCTACTCTGAGCAATAAGCAAATGCTCCTGAATCATCCTGATCTTCTCTACTGCTCCCTGAACCAGCTCAGGTCCAACCAGGACTCTCTCCTCCAGGTCGTCCCAACAGATGGGAGACCTGCACCTCCTACCATACAACGCCTCAAATGGAGCCATATTGATGCTCGCTTGAAAGTTGTTGTTGTAGGAAAGCTCAATCAGAGTCACATGCTGATCCCAGCTACCTCCGAAGTTTAATACATAACCGCGCAGCATGTCCTCTAGGACCTGATTTGTCCTCTCCGTCAGGCCATCCGATTGAGGATGGTAAGCTGAACTGAACGACAGACTCGTACCCAAGTCCTTATGCAGACTACGCCAAAACCTCGACACAAATCATGGATCCCGATCAGACACTATAGACGTAGAAACATCATGAAGCCTCACTATCTCATCTAGGTACAAGCGAGCCAACCGCGCAGACTTCATCAGCCGATCTACTATCACCCACACACATCAAAACCCGAAGGAAACCTAGGCAATCCCATCATGAAGTCCATTCCTACACTCTCCCACTTACACTCAAAATGGGAAGGGGCTGAAGAAGAGTAGTTGGTCTCTAGTGCTCAGCCTTCACCTGCTGGCAGGTCTGACATCTCAAGACAAACTCTGAGATATCACGCTTCATCCCAGGCCACCAGAAGGACTCCCTGAGATCCTGGTACATCTTTACACCTCCTAGGTGTACCGAGTATGGAGCTCCATGAGCCTCCTAAAGAATCTCTCTGCGTAGAACCGCGTCAGCAGACACACCCTATCTTTGAAACACAGACAACCATCACTGAAGACACCGAAATCTGACTCTGGTCTGTAGACAACCCCTCTGGAATCCGACATAACACTGAATCTGTCTCCTAACCGGCCCTGATCCTGTCAATCAACGAAGACTGAACCTGCAGCGCAGCTATCATGCTGGCACTGCTTGACCTGACTACCCAGACGCCTATACGTTGTAACTCTATGGCTGACCTCTGAAGCCCCAACAAAGCACAAGCAACGCCCGGAGCGCCTCTCCTACTCAGTGCATCAGCAACCACATTCACTCTACCGGGGTGGTAGAGGATCTCCAGATCGTAGTCATGAAGTAACTCCAACCACCTCCTTTGCCTCAAGTTCATCTCTTCTGAGTGAACAGGTACTTGAGACTCTTGTGGTCCATGTAAACCTTACACGACGCTCCATATAGATAGTGCCTTCATATCTTCAGAGCGAACACAACAGCTGCCAACTCGAGATCGTGGGTAGGGTAGTTTTTCTCATACGGCTAACGAGAACCATAAGCCACTACCTTACCCTGCTGCATCAAGACACAACCAAGTCCCTTATGGGACGTATCACAGAACACCTCGAAGCCCTCAGTCCCTGATGGCAACATCAGAATAGGGGCGCAGTCAATCTCTTCTTAACCTCCTAGAAGCTCTGCTCGCAAGCCTCACTCCACTCGTACTTGACCTCCTTCCTCAACAGGCGGGTCAGCGGGGATACAATCTTAGAGAACCCCTATACGAACTTCCTGTAGTAGCCCACTAACCCAAGGAAGCTACGGATCTCAGCCACATTCGTGGGCCTCGCCCACTCCATCACCGCTCTAATCTTCTCAGGATCCCCTGAGATACCATCTTTCGAGACTACATGCCCTAGGAACACTACTCAATCCAGCCAGAACTCGCACTTCTTAAGCTTAGCATAGAGCTCACGCTCCCTGAGCGTCTGCAGAACAATCCTCAAGTGCTCCTCGTGCGCCTCCGCACTCTTGGAATACACCAAGATGTCATCTATGAAAACGACCATAAACTGATCCAAGTAGGGCTTGAACACCCGGTTCATCATATCCATGAACACTGACGGGGCATTAGTTAGCCCGAATGACATGACTAAAAACTCGTAGTGACCATAACGAGTCCTAAAAGAAGACTTAGGCACATCTCTCGGCCTTAATCCTCAATTGATGGTAGCCTAAACTAAGGTCTATCTTCGAAAACACTGTGGTGCCCGCCAACCGGTCGAATAGATCATCAATGCGTAGTAGGGGATAGCGATTCTTGATGGTCACCTTGTTCAACTCTCTATAATTGATGCATAGCCTGAAGGTTCCATCCTGTTATACCCAAAATTTTGACCCCCTGGGTTAGGGTCTACGGGGTGCTGGTGTTGTGAGAGGCATTTTAATCAAGTAGTGAGGGATTCCGGCTCGATCGGCGCGTTCCGCGGCATGGGGAACAGCTTCGTCATTTTCAGGGGCGTTTTAGTAATCTTTAAAGGCTCCTGAGACCTCCTATAAGCTTTCTCTCTCCTCCAAAGGATGCCCAAATCAGCTTGAAGCGCTTTGATATATTAACCCATGATAGAGGATGACATTCTAAGCATAATGGCGTTGGAATTTTGATTTTTTGAGTTTCCAATAATTTTCTAGCAATTTCTGACTGAATCTGACAAGAAATTCGATTTAAAAATATTCCAACATCTAAAAAATTCGGTTCCACCTCAGAAAATTCATAATATCCATCCTTGGCATGTGGTTAAAATTTCACAGCAAAATTCTTTTGGAAAGTCTTTTATTAAAATACCAAAAAATCTTACTTTTACTAGATTTTCTTTATCTTTAAGAAAGTCTATATAAGGGATAGGTTTTTGGATAAAATCAGAACCTCATATGCTCAAGAACCCTAGAGAGTCAGGAAACATAGCCTCCTCTCTCTCTCTCTCACGTTTTTCCAACACCCGGCCACTCAAATCATACCGAAAATCCCCCGAAATCACCATCTAAACACGTTTTCCAATCCCCAAAGCATCAATAGTCATCAAAACCCCACAAAAACACCACCAAAACGTGAAGAACAGCAAGAACAACCAATAACCAGAAGCTTGGTTCGAAATCCTTTCGGGTCTGCCATCAACGAGGCCTCCGAAGAATCCCGACGTGAAGAATCCATCCTCCTAAATTCGAAGGTAAAACAGGTTGCAATTCTACTTTTCTAACTCTCCACGACCTTATTAACTCCCTGTCAATTTTGGGTTCAAAACTAACCTTTTTACGCTTCTGTATTGCTAATTACTTTTATTTCTGCCTTGTTACTTGTTCATCAAGTTTCGTACATAATTCGACTTCAAACTGCAATCTTTCAATTACTAACGAATTGTATACCTTTCAGGCTACACGTGTATAAATTTTGAGCCGAAAACACCTTCGGGAACCACCATAAACCCCTGTCCGTGGGTGGTCCGGGATCTCGGACCCATGGTCCGGGACCACGGATGGGTTTGTCCGTGGCCACGGACACCCACGAACGGCGGCGGGATTTTAAAATTTTAAAAATTTAGGTTTTGTTAAACTATGTTCGGGCCTACGACAATCCCATGTCCGTGGGCGGACATCCTGTCCGTGGCCCCGGACTTTTCAAATTTTTGTTATTCTGTTTAATTCGACTTTTATTTTCACATAGATTAACTAGGGTCCGTGGTTACGGACATTAGGTCCGTGGCTACGGACGGAAACAAAATTTGACCTAATTCTGCCTCTGAAACCCTAGTTTAGGTAATTTCAACTTTCACTTTATTTTCAGTAAAAAAATGCTAAAAAACAAAAAAAACAGAAGCTCGCGCACTTAGGTTTAAAACGACTCGTAATAAGCCGTAATTAAACTAAGTAGAGGAAAAACGACTTCTAAGGGTAATGAAAGTAATTGAACCTAATTAAGTCGAATATCAAGCCTCCGAACCCGAACTCTCCTTTCCTAATTTGATCTAGGTTAAAATTAGGTGGCGACTCGTAATAGGTTCCAGTGAGCTAGCTTAGGTTTTAATAATTATTGTTATATGACATAGTTATTAACCTTAGGTTATAAGTGGACCTAAAACCCGACTAGATCCCAATCAACTTCATCAACATAGGATAGGGTTTAAAATCGAGGCTCACAGACTGGCGACTCTGCTGGGGACGAATTCTTAACTTTAACCTGTTTAATTTTAAGAAAGAGGGCTTAACTCGAAAAATTGTTTATTTATGGCTTTATTACTTTGTTTGTTTACTTTCGTGCGCACTTTAAATTTTTGCACCCCTGCATCATATGAGAGCGAGGGCCCACACAAACCAGTTTCACCCCGGGACCCATCTAGGGTCCCCTGTCAGGGACTCACACCTTTTAGGTGATGTGAATAAGCGGGGGGAAAAAGAGGAGGATGTCGTCTAACCACATCCCCTTAATACCTGGGCCTTAGCCCCAAGCGTTTTTCTGGCAGTGTCCTTACCAAGCCCATTGTTTGGTCAGTCAAAGACCCGGCCGTAGACGCACACCTTCAGGTGATGTGAAAACAGTGGGGAAGCCCAAAGAGAATAGCGTGCAAGCCCTATTCCTTTGTGGTGACATGGGCCCAAGCCCCAAGCACCTCTCCGGATCGATCCATACCCGGTTGAATTTAAACATCTAGTGAGGACATGTTGAATTTGTGTGAGCCCTGTTTGCTTGTATGATCGGTCCATTACCTAGCCTAGAGGTTGATAGGAACTTCTCCTACATTAACCTAGCCCAACCCGAATTGGCGGCTCTACTTGTTTGCGGCCCAGAGGTCCTGTTTGGTTTAATATGTGAGCCGTTCGGGCTTCAGCCAAAAGCTTAGACTTAGGTGATTTCTCTTCTGGCCCAATTTGAATTATCCAATTAGTTCTAGGCTCAAAAAAGAAAATTCACATGAACTTGAAATAACTCACAAGGCCTGAAAATAAAATCTTTTTCGGTTTAGCAACCATCTTCTCTGGCCCAAAGAAAGTTAGGCTCATTTGTGATTTAGGGACCACTCCAGCCCATGTGCTTTGCTCTAGGCCCAAACACATTCCGGCCCAAGGGCTCATTCTAATCTAGGCAGACTTCTTATTCGGGCCTTGGCCCAAAATGCTAGATCTAGGTGTCACCTTTTATGCCTAATCAGAGTTACTCGACCCAAACAAGTTTGAAATTGGAGCACCATCTTACCAAGTACTCCTTCCCGGCCCAGAACTCCAGTCCAGTCCTCTTTTATTTTCTGACAGACGGTATTTTGAAAACAGGTAAACTGTCATCACAAGCATGGAGGTAAAAGGAAGGTCAGTTACAACAGAGGGTAGAATGGCAGAGATAGAGAGCTTAGGCTAAAAGCCATGGAGGAAGCCGTAGAAGAGTTGAGAAACGAGATCAACCCTCGGGAAGCGGTCTTTCATAGAGCCGCTAATGCAAGAGAGAATGGCCAAGCTGAACTAGAAGCCATGATGGCTGCCATGGAGCGGAGACATGGTGCTGTCAGGGATGCCATGGAGTCCAACTATATTGCTGTAATTGAAGAATTGAAGGCAAAGGTTCTCTCCCTGGAGGCCGAACGTCAAGCTCGGGACGAAGTAGTAGGGGCATATTTCTCAACTCACTTCATGATCGTACAGAAGCTGGCCCCATCTGGGCCCAGGGTTCACAGGGAAATGTCAAGGAACTTGTTACAAAACTCCAGAAATCTATTGAGAAGCCGGAAGTGGTCAGCCAGGCAGCAACTTGTATTCAAGGTTGCACCCGAAAAAGGACTAGGCAGCATGAAGAAGGCACTAGTGGGTGGATAGGAGGACCACGTTGGGACGTTAGAGCAATAGAGTCACCACAGCAGAACTCTGATCTGAGACAATTTACTAATATCGGCCAGACGCTAAGTCAAGCGCTTGAGGAACTTCGAAGGAGAAGTTTGCTACAACCAAAGGCCCCGAAGGCAGGACTTGCTCGATTGGGGAAAGATCTGAACCAATTCTGTCACTACCATCAGCTTCCCGGTCATGACACTGACCATTGCAGGGCCTTGCAGCATAAGATCCAAGACTTTATTGACCAGGGATTTCAGTTCTCGAAGCGTGGGAGCATTTTCGGAAGTTCCATGCCAGAGCATCGCTAGGAGTTATCTTCATTTTGGTTTCCCTGCTTGTTTCCTTAGTTGTTCGGTGTAGTTTCTTTTCTTTTTCCTTAATTAGCTTAGTTGGTCGTTGCTTTCCTTTTGAAATAGTCTAAACAATAAGGGATTTTGTTGTCGCACTTGTCTGCTATTAATAAGAGAAATGTTCATTTTGCTCTCATGAAAAGTCTGAATTGGTATTTATACATCCATTCGCGCATCTTTCAAAAAAAAAAAAAAAAAGGCATGCTGTCTTATGGAACCCACCTGCGAGTGTTATAAGGTAGAACCCCTGCTTTCACCAACTCCTCTGTGTAAGGCCACCACTCCGCATACGAACACCACCTTCATCATATACATCTCATGCGCTTTCTTAACATTTCACCAAATACACAAAGCCAAAATTTGTTGCTGCAAGATCACCCATCACCTCTTCACAGGAATATCTCATCACCACTCGCCGTCACGCACACAATCATCCCCATAAATAACTTGGGCATTCTAAGGTTAGTCAAGAAAACCCCACAATAATACTGGGGGCAATCTGAGTTAAGGAATGATAATGTTTATTTCTTTTGTTTAAATGTGCAAACAAGTCTCTGAGTGTGCACTTCGCGGTAAAACCAAGAGCGAAAGGGCGTGTCATTTTTACACGACTCCAGAGAGGCCACATTCAAAGGTGAGGTAAACGGCATGACTCCGACCGAAGGAGATAATTTGTAATTTACGTTTAAACTTGTAAAAAGTAACAAAGAATGGATACACAACTATCAGGAATGACGAAGCACCTAGGTGCAACACCACACAACCAAAAGCTTATGAACCCTGACATTACGTCCTAGGCACCCCCGCTGAGCTTTTCATGTATGACCTCTTTTACAACACTACGAGCTCCACAAACAAGCCAACCAATGATGAATAACCGACCCGGTGACCAAAGGAAGCAAGGAGCCCGACTTTTGAGCAACAACTTCACAAGTCCAAAGAAGCGAAACCGCTACCAGCATGACGAAGCGATCCGCAAATGGTCCCAAAGTGACACAGGATCCAAATGAGCTGACATCAAAAACAGCTCTCGAAGTTCAAAACCGGGAAACACAAGAACCCCGAGGGAAAGGAGATTCAAAGAAGGCAAACTTGAAAAGCCTCAAAGAAATCCAAAATCGGAAAAAAGGAAGAAGATGCAAGGAACAATTCAAAAGTTCCAAGTCCCAAGCGAAGTCATCACGAAGTAGCCAAATGACTTCAAGGCAAAGAAGACAAGTCCGAGAGACGGTGCAAGTTGCAGCTTTGGTCACCCTTAAAGCTCCACATATCTTAAACATCCCTCCATAACCCTATTGTCATTCATCACACCCCATGGCCACGTTATAAGCTCAAAAGACTTCCGACTTAGTAGTTGTGTATCCAATCGAGTGAAAATAACAGGTTGAACACGTAAATCTAACAAATGTCAAATTCAGTGGTTGAGAAGTTGTGACCGTAAGTGAGAAACGAGTGCAAACACCAAACACGTCGAGTGTAGGTTAGGAAGCACCACATCAAAGCATAAGCCTCGACCCTGTGAGGATGAGACTTGTTCGCACGCTTAATCAAAGAAAATACTGGGGGCAATTGATCGTTCCGATCAATTGCCATGAACTCTAGCTCAGGTTGTCCTAAGGAAAAATACTGGGGGCAATTGTTGGTTCCAACAATTGCCATGACAACACCAATTGAAGCCTAAAGCTTGAGCACCACCGTCCCACCACAGGCATAAGCCCTTACATCCACATCTAACACCTCAAGCCCGTCCTAAGCCCTACCTCCACATCAAATTTCCTCAGGCCCGTCCTAAGCCCTACCTCCACATCAAATTTCCTCAGGCCTGTCCTAAGCCCTACCTCCACATTCAAACACCCACAGGCCCGTCTTGAGCCCTAATCCTTTTACATTCTTTTGGACCCATCATACACTTGACTCGCTTTCACTTAGATCCGTCCTTTAGGCTCGTCATAAGACCTAGATCCGTCCTTTAGGCTCGCCATAAGACCTAGAACCATTTTTAGGCTCGCCATAAGACCTAGTTGCATTCCCTTAGGCTCGTCATAAGACCTAGATCCGTCCCTTAGGCTCGCCATAAGACCTAGAACCATTTTTAGGCTCGCCATAAGACCTAGATCCTTCCTTTAGGCTCGTCGTAAGACCTAGTTGCATTCCCTTAGGCTCGTAGTAAGACCTAGCATTACCCTTTAGCTTACCCGCTCTTATCAAACACATTGCATTCATCACATTCATATAGGCTTGTCATAAGACCTAGTTGCATTATCCAGGCGCGTCACAAGACCTGGCGACAGAAAAGTTGGCGAGGTGATGGCAATAAATCCTCCTTTTGCGATGTCAACTTATTTTCGGGATCAACGAATGGTGGGTGAAGGCAATAAGTCCCCAAGGTTTTTACCAGGAGTTATCCCTGCACACCGGCTTGGGGGGCGATGGCAATAAGTCCACATTGGGTCCAGCCAGGAGCATTGGCACGGGTTTCGGTCCCCAGAAGCATCCGAGCATCATCAGCATCATTAGCATCATCAATATTTCAGCATTTTTGCATTTGCATACCACCCAGTTATCATCCTTATAGGTAGTCAACGCCTTAGAATCGCTTGACATTATCTCATTTCACATTTTAGGTTGTCAACGCCTTAGAATCGCTTGACATTACTTCATTTCACTTTACTTATAGGTAGTCAACGCCTTAGAATAGCTTGACATCATCTCATTTGTCACAGGCAGTCAACACCTTAGAATAGTTTGACATCATATCATCATTATAGGTAGTCAACGCCTTAGAATTGCTTGACATTACTTCATTTTACTTATAGGTAGTCAACGCCTTAGAATCGCTTGGCATCGCATCATTTCATGTATTATAGGTAGTAACGCTAGCAACCCTTAGAACCGCTAGACATATTCCATTTTCGTCACCTAGGTAGTCAGTGCCTTAGAATAGCTTGACACATTTTCACTTATAGGTAGTCAGCACCTTAGAATAGCTCGACAGCGTTTTTTTTGCTGCTAGGTAGTCAGCGCCTCCGAATAGCTGCACGCAATCAACGCGGTTTCGCACAAACATGGAGAATTTCGTGAAGTCCAAAATTTTGGGGCATCACTCAAGCATCAACCAGACTTTTCACATCCACTACAAAGTCTAGTTGACGGGGGGCAATCTGTTATACCCAAAATTTTGACCCCTGGGTTAGGGTCTACGGGGTGCTGGTGTTGTGAGAGGCATTTTAATCAAGTAGTGAGGGATTCCGGCTCGATCGGCGCGTTCCGCGGCATGGGGAACAGCTTCGTCATTTTCAGGGGCGTTTTAGTAATCTTTAAAGGCTCTGAGACCTCCTATAAGCTTTCTCTCTCCTCCAAAGGATGCCCAAATCAGCTTGAAGTGCTTTGATATTTTAACCCATGATAGAGGATGACATTCTAAGCATAATGGCGTTGGAATTTTGATTTTTCGAGTTTCCAATAATTTTCTAGCAATTCTGACTGAATTTGACAAGAAATTCGATTTAAAAATATTCCAACATCTAAAAAATTCGGTTCCACCTCAGAAAATTCATAATATCCATCCTTGACATGTGGTTAAAATTCACAGCAAATTCTTTTGGAAAGTCTTTTAATTAAAATACCAAAAAATCTTACTTTTACTAGATTTTCTTTATCTTTAAGAAAGTCTATATAGGGGATAGGTTTTTGGATAAAATCAGAACCTCATATGCTCAAGAACCCTAGAGAGTCAGGCACAGCCTCCTCTCTCTCTCTCACATTTTCCAACACCCGGCCACTCAAATCATACCGAAAATCCCCCGAAATCACCATCTAAACACGTTTTCCAATCCCCAAAGCATCAATAGTCATCAAAACCCCACAAACACTACCAAAACGTGAAGAACAGCAAGAACAACCAATAACCAGAAGCTTGGTTCGAAATCCTTTCGGGTCTGCCATCAACGAGGCCTCCGAAGAATCCCGACGTGAAGAATCCTCCTAAATTTGAAGGTTAAAACAGGTTGCAATTCTACTTTTCTAACTCTCCACGACCTTATTAACTCTCTGTCAAATTTTGGGTTCAAACTAACCTTTTTACGCTTTTGTATTGCTAATTACTTTTGTTTCTGCCTTGTTACTTGTTCGTCAAGTTTCGTACATAATTCGACTTCAAACTGCAATCTTTCAATTACTAACGAATTGTATACCTTTCAGGCTACACGTGTATAAATTTTGAGCCGAAAACACCTTCGGGAACCACCATAAAACCCCTGTCCGTGGGTGGTCCGGGATCTCGGACCCATGGTCCGGGACCACGGACGGGTTGTCCGTGGCCACGGACACCCACAAACGGCGGCGGCGGGATTTAAAATTTTAAAAATTTAGGTTTTGTTAAACTATGTCCGGGCCTACGGACATCCTGTCCGTGGCCCCGGACTTTTCAAATTTTTGTTTTCTGTTTAATTCAACTTTTATTTTCACATAGATTAACTAGGGTCCGTGGTTACGGACATTAGGTCCGTGGCTACGGACGGAAACAAAATTTGACCTAATTCTGCCTCCGAAACCCTAGTTTAGGTAATTTTAACTTTCACTTTTATTTTCAGTAAAAAAATGCTAAAAAACAAAAAAAACAGAAGCTCGCGCATAGGTTTAAAACGACTCGTTATAAGCCGTAATTAAACTAAGTAGAGGAAAAACGACTTCTAAGGGTAATGAAAGTAATTGAACCCTAATTAAGTCGAATATCAAGCCTCCGAACCCGAACTCTCCTTTCTTAATTTTATCTAGGTTAAAATTAGGTGGCGACTCGTAATAGGTTCCAGTGAGCTAGCTTAGGTTTTAATAATTATTGTTATATGACATAGTTATTAACCTTAGGTTATAAGTGGACCTAAAACCCGACTAGATCCCAATCAACTTCATCAACATAGGATAGGGTTTAAAATCGAGGCTCACACATCCTTCTTCTTCACGAACAGCACTGGCGCTCCCTAAGGCGAAAACGCTAGGGCGAATGAAGCCCTTATCTGGCAACTCCTGTAGCTGAACCTTCTGCTCCTTCATCTCCACCGGACTCATACGATAGGGGGCCTAGAGATGGGCTGAGTCCTTGGCGCCAGATCTATGGTGAACTCCACCTCACGGTCTGGCGGGAGTCTCGGTACGTCATCCTGGAAGACCCCTGGAAACTCTCTGGCAATCAGAATGCCCTCCAAGCCGTATCCCTCGCAAACTTCAGGTATATAACAGGAACCCCTAACAGCCCTTCCTCAAGAAGCTAGCTGCCTGCATCGCCGACACCAACACAGGCGAGCAAGGGACTGAATTCCTAACGAAAATGAAGTGAGCCTCTCTTGGAAGATCAAACACGACTCTCCTGGCTGCGCAGTCTATATGGGCATGATGCTCTACTAGCCAGTGCATGCCCAAGATGATCAAAGCAGGCCATCCACATTGAGATGAGGTCAGCATAAAAGGTCTTGTCCCGAACTACTACGGGACAAGCTCTACACACATAATCAAGCACATATGGCGCAACACCGCCCAACGGACAACTCACACAAAGTCAACATCATTAGGCGCAACATATAGTCCCAATCTACTCACTACGTCAGAGCATACAAACAATGTGTCGCACCAGAGTCAAACAAACAAAACAAATCTTGAGAATGGATCTAGAGGATACCTGAGACGACGCGATCACCAGCACGATCACGTTCTCCTGCCATGGCATACACGCGGGCCTGAGTTTGGGGCTTCTTCTGATCGGACCTCGCCCCTGAATCTGAGCCGGTACCTCTGCCTCCTGAACCTCTGCCGGACGCCTGGGGACACTGGGCAATCCTATGCTTCATCGACCCGCACTTAAAGCAGGACCCCGTCTTCTTGTAGCACTCCCTACCATAATGGGAGTGACCACAAGACCCACAGTTTGCCCTAGTTGACGAAGACGATGAAGCACCATGACGGTCCCCATATGACTGCTTCTTTTGAGGGGGAGCAGACTTCTTCTTTTGAGACTCATCCGCTCGTCTCTTCCCCTTCTGATCCTTGCTTGACTATCTACCCCTGATGTCGGCCTTTACCACCAATGCAACTTCTGCAACATCTCTGAAGGTCCGGTGACGTAGAGGAGTCACAGCGGACCTGATGTCTAGCCTCAGTCAGCTCTCGAACTTCCTGGCCTTCATGTGCTCATCTGGCTCAGGTGCATACTTCGAGAGGGTCACGAACTTCCTCACGTACTTCTCTACTGTCATGTCTCTCCCCTGACGCAAACCGATTATACTCATTGATCTATACACATCTGGGTAGAACTGCTAGTTGAACTCCAAGCAGAACTGATCCCAGGTCCATGCTGAGGGTGCTTACCCATCACCATTCTCCACCACTCCTTCGCCTCCCCCTTAAAGAGGAAGGTGGTGAAGTCCACCTTCTGGGTTCTTCTCTGAACCCATAACTCTCAGCAGGTCCTCCATCTCGCTGATCCAATGTCTCGCCTCCTGGGGGTCACCACAGCTGTCAAAGGTAGGCAGCTTCAACTTCATAAGTTCCTGGAGCGCCTTGACATTCCGGCCTCCCGCTACCTCTGCCCCAGCTAGGCCTGCATCACCACCACCACCAGCAGCACCAACTCCTCAACCAGCTCCCCAAGCAGCAGCAGCCACCGTCTGCATCAGCTGCGCCATAAATTGCTGTACCACATCAACAGCGTCCCTGAGGGGTAACCGGTGCACTACAAGGAGGCATTATATGAAACAACATACCAAAACCAGTCAGAAACCACTTCAGACCTCACTTGATGAAATACCCCGTAATTAAAAACAGTGATTAATTAGGCTAATTATATTTTTAAAGGCTTAATTACACTTAAATAAATACAAGGGAGCAAATCCGAAGAAAACGGACCTTTAAAATGGTTAAAAGCATAACGAACCTTAAAGCGCGTTTTTCAAGGAAACCGGGAAAACGCGACTTTAAGCGGGGTCAAAAAGACTCATAACAATTTTGGTCAACTAAATAGTCACTAATAAATATTAGTGAAGCTTTAGAACCATAAATTAATTAACGAGAGAAATTCCGGAAAACGGGTACCGGTTAGTAAAAACTGTAACAACCGGGAAGTTGTGGGGTGAGAATGCAAATAAACAAACTTAGTGTGTCCACTTTGTAAATAAAAAGTAAAAAATGTGTGTGTGTGTGTGTGTGTGTGTGTGTGTGTGTGTGTGTATAGGGGGAACCGATTTCCCCTCCTCTCACTCACTCTCTTTATTACTTGTAACTCACAAGAAGACAAAAGAATAAAGAAAAGAAAAAAGAGAGAGATGTCCTCCCTCCTCTCTCCTGCCCAACCCCCCCACGTCACCGTTTCCCTTTCTCACATCCACCACAGCCACCATGCCCCCCCGCCACTAGCCTAACCACCAAGCCGTCGTCCTGCCACAGATCACAACTTCCACTAAAATCACCATTACTACCATCACAACCTCTGACCTTCACCCTCAAAATGAACTTTAGCACCAACACACCAGGCCGACGCACCCCCCCGGGAGCTACAGTATTTATTGACAACATAAATCCAGACACTAGATGGGGATTGATCTGGAAAACCTTCGATAGGTATGGAGAGTTAATCAGCATTCGGTTACCAAGAACTCCAAGGGTGCGCACGAGAACAAGATACGGTTTTGTGGAATACAAAACCAAAGAAGAGGCAATCTTAGCCATAAAGGACACAAATGGTATGGTACTAGATGGAAATCACTTGCAAACCCAGACGGCATTTTATCGGAACCAGACCACAAACAACATTACACAACAGGACAGATGGGCTCCACGGACTATTCCTAAACCGCACACAGAGGAAAGTCAGCCGCACCTCACTCAAACTGTTCAGACACAACACTCTCAACCACTCTCAACTGGGAATACCGAAGGATACATCAGCCTAGACTCACCGCTTCATTTGAAAGAGAAACTGGATAGAAGCATAACTGTCAACTCTACAACAGAAATTAAGATTGAGGATATTCGGAGTGTGCTAAATTCGGAAGACTATGAGAACATCGCAAGTTTATCTCCCAGAAGTTTCCTCATAACTTTCAAGACACATACAAAGGCTGAGATGTTTAAACATCGCAAGATGGAATCAACCAAGGATGGAGGAAGACTTTTTGGAACTCTGCAGATCAATTAAGCTGGAGGCGCACCACTATAGCCATCAGGGGCATACCAGTTCAAGCTTGGACAGAAGCGACTATACACTCAATCACTCGACATTTGGGCGGTATAGTTAATATCAACACAAACATGCATGGGCTACCGAGATTTTAGAGGCGCATGCAACGATCGAAACCAACAGAATGTCCATCATTAATGAGGAGAAAACAGTCGAGATTGAAGGAATGCTCTACAAGGTGGGTATCGTGGAGTTTTGGTCTGCAGAGGTGACAGACCATAGACAGGGGAACGTACAGAGCTCACCACCACAGGAGGCGGTCGCGTACAACAGGCAATGACCAAGCAAGATGATACTACCGGAGATGAGTCAGCACCGCTGTGGCCTCAGCTGACCCCTTCTCTTTGCCAGAGAAAACTCCACCAAGATGCACAGTCGACGGCGCCTCGAGCCCCAAGGCAGCCTATCCCCTCGATCGTGCCCACCACCCGACAGCAAGGTATTGCAGAAAGGTTTAACCTCTCGATCGTGCCCACCACCCGACAGAATGGTACTACAGAAAGGTTTTTCTTTCCACAAGAACACATTATGGGCAATTATTTTATTCAGAGTACTTTAGTAGCTCATATCCTCGGTTATATACTCCCCCATATCCACCGTTATTTTAATCCAGAAATTACTCCACCCCACATCTCCACTTCTCTCGGGGGAATATATGTTCCAATCACTCAAAATAAGTCACATACTCTCTCGGTGGGCAACAGTACAAAAACATTAGTTTAATATTACCATCTCCACACAAAAGCAACGGGATGCAAACTCCAATTAATTCTCTTGCAGAGAATGAGAATTGCGGCGCCACTATAGTCTCCCTCCACCACAACACATATTTAAATATATCAAATACCCATCATGACTCTCACCCCACCCACACCTCACCTACACCCTCTCTCGACACTCCACCCCTATCACCACTGCCATGCAGTCTGGACTCCGAAAATTCCCTTGCAGTATCCAACCCAAGTATCTGCCTCGAGGTAGTCCTTTCGCCAAACCAAAGCCAAAGATCAAGCTCTTCACCATCAACAGTTCCGGATACCCCAGCCATCAGTCCGACTATCCTTGCAGCCCAAAAGTGCTTAGAATTTGGGAGAAGGCTTAATTGTCATTACCCAAACCAGAATTATCACTTCAAAATTTTACCCTGATTCTAAGAAGGAGCAAAAGGGTAGAAGAACAACAAAGCGTCCAAAAGCGGGACAAACCAGATCTGCTCTCAAAACATCAGAAATTTAAACAAAAGGGAGATTTGGGGAATACTCAAAGAGGAAGTATCGGATTCAGATGTAAGCATCGTAGGAATATTCGGATCGCATCACCCACGTCCTCGAAATAATTCCTAAGGCTCTTGAAGTCCTGAGAGCAACCCAAATTCAACCTCAGTCGTAGATTCTCAAGAGATCAAATCGGAGATTCTAAGAAGGTGATACCCTCCATATTATATCTGTTGCGGATAGACCATCTATGCACTCGGAGCCTCTCAACTGGGGTCAAAAGAAAACGGAATTTCTCCAAGAGGATATGTTGGGATTAAGGATGTTGTTGGGGTAACGTTTTTAAGTGAAGCAAAGTAAAGTCAGGATGTTCGATAATTGATTCCATGGGTTGCAGACTGAACAGAACCGGAGAAGGGATTTGACTGGAAATTAAGATAGGATTTCGGACCATATCTGCGTGGGAAGGAAATAATAATGCTCTGAGGAGCAGCGGTCTTCTCTCGGTTGACCCTGTCATGTGTCATCAACTCGAACGAAACAAACGGACGGCGGAGGAAAGGAAAAGAAGAAGAGACTGTTGACCAGATCCGCTTGTTGTGTATTGTAGCGGAGAAAAAAGAGACTGTTTTCCTTCGATCGTGAAGTTTGTGTGTAGCGGAGATCTGTCTTTCAATGAAACTGTGATGATCAGGATATTGAATCACTTAGCAACAAGCTGCCCAAAATGCCAACGCATTAGTATAGAGCATTCCAGAACGTGGTTCAATAATTCCTTACTTCTTCATACGTTGTTTTCTTTTGCTGTTTTTCTTTCCTTGCTGTTTTTATTTCTTTTGCTTTACACTTTGCGGGAGGGCTTTAAGTCATAGTATGCTTTGTACCTGGTTTTACCAGATAATTATCAAAAAAAAAGAAAAAGAAACTCTCCTCCTATCACACACTCCCTCTCTCACATTTTTTTCCCCAGCCTACACTCTCTCTTCTTCCTCAAGCTTGCAAATGGCGATTTTGTGAGCCCCCTACAGCTCTCACCTTCTATCCTCTCTTTGAACACTCAAACCTTCTCCAAACTCAACAAAAATTATACCATTGTAATCCCTTGCAAAGGAGAACATTTTCATCCTTCCAAAAATCGAAAATGATCACTTCATTCGGTGGGTATTCTCCATTTGAAGATTCAAGTCACCATTGTAAGCACCTTCACCTCCTTATCATCTTGAGGTAAAAAGAAATTCGAAAATCCATCATTTCTAGCCCTTGTTGCATTATAAGGATTTTCAGATTTTAAACTCTTGGTTCTTCTTGCTTCAGCTGATTTTGGCCCTTTTTTGGGGCTAGGAATCTTGTCTTTTTTGCTAGTCAAGAACTTCATCCATCCATTGGAAGGTATACTTATTTCTAAACCCTTAAACATTTAAATTCTAGGGTTAGTATAAAATGTATACTAAGTAGTTGTGTGTATTGGCATGGGGTGCTGTAGCATTGCCCATTCCTTGAGCAAAAACCGAGAAACAATGAGAAGAAAGAGGAAAAGAAGAGAAGGAAAGAAAAGAAGGGAAAGCTAGCAAAAACAAGGTAATTGTTGCTTACCTTGAACTAGTTTTGAATGTAGTATTGTACAGTTTTCGGAGTAGTAAAGGAATGGTGTATTGAGTAATGAGTAGTAGGTATGTTGTAGCATAATGAGTAATGGTATTGAAACAGTTTTGAAGTTTTTAAATGAGTTTTAAAAGCTTGGGAAAACATGGGGTATTGAATGTGTATGTGCAGGAATTTTATGTTGTTGTTATAGAGTTGGAATGCGAGTATAATGTGTTGTATAAACAGGTTGTGAGAATGAGAATATGTGAGCTGAAATGATTAGTGGAGAATGTTAAAATATAGGGGATACTATGTCAAATTTTACTGAGGAATGAGAGGACTTAAGTTGGTTAAGAAGAGGAAGTAACCTAGGAAATAACTAAGTGTATTTGAGGAGTGTAATGGGAGTGTTTTGTAGTTTGAAATAGGTTTGGAAATGAGTGTGCTAATGAGAAGAAATAGGGTGTAGGGTAATGTATTTTGGATGATAGGAATAGCATTAGTTGAGGGAGTAATGGAGGATAGAAGTTGAATGAAAAATCTATAGCATAAGGAAGAAAACCAAAATCTGTAGCATTGGTGTAAGGAGAACTAGTGTAAGTGTTGAAATGAAATGAGGAAATTTTGTGTAAGTTGTGTAAGAATTGAGTAGTAAGGTTGGTGGATGAACCAAGGTGATTTAGAGGGCTTAAGTAGTGCTAAATCATGTGGGGAAGTATTGGTAAAGATTGGGGAAACAATGGGTAAAGAAACCAACTGAAAACAAAATTTAAAACTGAAGTACTGGGCCAGACCGACCTTGGGACCGAACTTGAAAGGTCGGTCGAGCCCAGAATTACAAAGACGGGAAACCTTCTGGAATGGACCGAACTTGCGACCGAACTTGCAAGTTCGGTCGGACCAGAAAATTCTCCCGTCAGAAACCTTCTGGAATGGACCGAACTTGCGACCGGACTTACAAGTTCGGTCGGCCAGAAAAATTCCCGTAATGCAAGCCACTGGAATGGACCGACCTTGCGACCGGACTTGCAAGGTCGGTCGGGCTAAAATTCTCACGAGAGAAACTTACTGGAATGGACCGACCTTGGGACCGGACTTACAAGGTCGGTCGGCCCTGAAATTTTCACGCGATGTAACCTACTGACTTGGACCGAACTTGCGACCGGACTTGCAAGTTTGGTCGAGTCAAAACAAAAAAAAAAGTTTTGTTATATGATTATAGTTATCATATGTATATATATATGCCTATACAAATTTATGCATATATATGTGGTAGAATATTACAAATGAAGTAGTAAAGGTAAGGAAGTAAGTAAATGTGTAAGGAAGCAAGTTTAAGAAGTAATAAGGAAAAGAATGGTTTTATAACCAAGTATGAATGTAAAGGAGTAGTGAGTATACATTAGGAGTATTAATGGAAGAGTAAGTTGGATCATTGATCATACAACTTCATGTATGTATAGGATCAAATAGTTGAACATCGAAGGAACCGGTAGTACGAAAACGATGGTGTACGGTATGATTTCCTCATGCCCTGTATCCTAACTTGGTTATCCCGATTTGTGTGCTTATGTGATCACCCATAAGAAAATGCATGAATCGGACTTTTATTGCACATAATTGTGTTTGGACTATATTGTTCTTGTTGTATCTTCTTGAACTAATAGTTTGTATAAATCATGAAATGTATGAATGAGAATGAAGTACAGGTGTAAGTATGAGTACTTGTGTATTGTATTGATGTATGGAAAGAAAGTATGGACTTCTACTAATTCCTAACAATCTAACTCCTAACATGAGTAATGAGTAAAATGGAATGAGTAGAAGCCCGATATAGTTTCGGCCACGCGTGAGGATAAGGAAACACAAGAGGTTGGATCCGAATCCTGGCTATAATCTTTTCCATGGACCAATTCCCTTGAATGAGTAGCATCCTGGATTAGTGGGCCACCCTAAAGCCCGGTGGTGGGATGTAGTAATCCCTGCCCGGAGGTCACACCGACTTAACTGGAGTAAAGTAAGTAAGAAGTAAGTATTTTATGTGTATTGGTCTTCACTATTGTAAGTCATTGACCCGGAGTAAAAGAGTATTGAACACCCGATTAACTCGGGTGTGTAATGAGGCTAACAAGACCTTTGTATGAATTGGAGAAATGTATCTCCGTATTGCGGTGCGTATTCGGTAAGTAAGATTGGTTGACTTGTATGTCTTCCTTGCATGTATTGAATGTATGTATGCCTTGAAAGAAGGTATTGAATTGATGGATAAGCATGTATGTATGTATGAATGAAACGAACCGCATGTACTCGACCAATTAGTTGGCGTACCCTCGCTAGCACGCGGGGTATGCGGTTATCATATGCAGCGTAAGCGACCCCCTAGGGGGAATGTTTTTATTCTACAGGTACCCGCGAGGCGTGATGGTCAAGTAAGGACCGTGTTGAGTTCTTTTTGGTAGTTAGTAGGATTGGAACGGTTTATCGAGTTGTACACGGCTAAGGCCTTTTTGTGTAGCCGGTGTACCATGTGGTACACCTTTTTGGATAATGAATTTGATTGGGTAGCAAGGAGTAGTTGTATAAACTCCTAATTTTTGGGAGGCAATATTGGAATGTAATTCGTATAACTTGGATACTCGGTAATCAAAATGTAAGTAAGTATTTGGTATTGTAAAGTAAGTAGTATGTATTTGGTTTATTCTAATCGTCAGACCGTTACTGTAAGTAGTGATAACCTTGTTAGTCTTGGAGGACTAACGGCGTTGTATCACCCGCCGGGAGTAAGTAAGTAAGTAAGTATTCCACTGTGAGTAAAGTAATTACGAGGATGATTAGAGGTTAGTGGAAGGATTAGCGGCTGGGGTGTTACAAAAAGTGGTATCAGAGCGAAGTCTTGCTCTGATGATTAGAATCCTAAGAGTAGTGATTACCGAGTTAGGATTTCAACCATTTTAAAACGGATATTTAGAAACCTAACTAGGAACTACCGTTAGCAATAACGGATACCCCTTGACGTCTGTAAAGACGATATCATTGCTTGAATCAAGACCATGAGGTCATAGTTTCACCGTATCTAATGTAATCCACACTTGTTCAGATGTCAGGATGTGGTCCAGGTCATCCCAGAGGAGGGACTAATGACGGACCAAGCGCGCAGACGATAGCTGAAATCGTCGCCGCCACGGTAGCACAGATGCTACCGGATGTAATCACCGCTGTACAACAAACACAGCAAAACCAGCAGCAGCAACAACAGCAGCAGCAGCCCGACCCACCTCATCCCCGAGAGACCAATTGGGTAAAGGCAGTCGCCGACCTTCGACCTCCATGCTTTAGAGGCGAGAGCGACCCCGCCAAGCTCGAGGCCTACCTCTCCGAGATGGAGACGGCATTCGAGACACTCAAGACTCCCGCTGGAGTTCGAGTGAGGATAGCTGTGTACTACCTCAAAAACGCGGCTATGGACTGGTGGAAGCTCATTAAGGCCGAGCACATAGCTGACCCTGCATTCGGTTGGGAAGCATTCACCTCTCTCCTCCGATCTAAGTACTATCCCGAGCATGTCAAGACCAAGAAATGGCTTGAGCTCGATGCCCTGAAAATGACCGAGAAGATGACGGTTGATGAATATTACCGCACCTTCACCTCTCTTTTCAGACTCCTACCCGACCTTGGGTATACCGGCCAAGTCTTGGTCGACCGCTTCTACGGCGGATTGAGCCATCGACTCCGGTATGGCATGGGCTTCACACGGTTTACCTCCCTTCAGGTAAACATCGTTGAACCCTTAAAAGCCATGAGTAATGTGAATTAGTGTTCCCGTATGTAAGTGTAACCTAATGCCTAAGTAATTCAGGAGTGTTACAACGCTGCATCTCGAGTTGAGATCACCTGCCAGCTGAGAGATGAGGAGCAAGCGCTGAAGCGCAAGGTGAGCGGCAAGGGTAACACCTCCGATGACCAAAACCAAGCCAGACCTTGGAAGAAGAAGAAGGGGAAGCATTCCCACCATAAGAACACTTCAGGAGACGGCGGAGCCCATACGGAGAAGGGCAAGGCAGCTGAGCCGTTACAGATTGCCTACACCGCGCCAGTGGCAGCGAAGCCACTAAGGTCTCAGCCCTACAAGGGTAAGAACCCGAAACCGAATTAGTACGCTTGTGAAAACGTATGTATATAGAGTATTGTAAGTATACCGAACCTTGCTAACTTGGAAGCTATAGGTTCTGGATTTGGCCAAGGCAAGAACCAGTCTGATGGCCGCAGCTACATATGCCGTAACTGCAACAAGGATCATCCCGGCACAGATTGCCAAGGAAGGGAGATCCGCTGCTTCACTTGCCAGAAACCGGGCCACCGTGCTAATGCATGCCTAGAGAACTCTAAGCCCAAGGGCAACTACCAGGGCTACAAGCAGCGTGAGGGCAAGGAGGTTGCATCTGGCGATGCTCATGCCCAGCATACCTCGCAGGGACAGGGATCCCGAGGTCCGCAGAAGGGCGCACCGCAGAGGCAGCCGGCCTTACACATCATTGACCGTGACAGAACCGGGACTAAGTCCGGCCCAGGTAACTACCGTAACCTTTAATCCTTGAAGAGCATGTTTATGTATCAAAGTAATTGTATGAATGGAAGCATGAATGCGTAAGTACTTGAAGTATGAAAATGAGTATGAGTAAGTAACATGGAAGTATGTATTGAGCATGAAATGAATTAGTAAGCCTAGAACTCACACTAGACGAAATTTACCACCTTAGTGAAATTCCTTATCTGTTACCCAATACCTTCGAACTCACCTCAAGAAGAGACCAACATCGCCACTCACCACTTCGACAACAATCAGTGCCAGGTCATCCGCTCAGGTATGATCTTATTAAAAGGATACCTGACACCCGAAACGCAAGTTTCAATCATCCGACGATGCAACGAGTTAGGAATGGGTCCAGGAGGATTTTATACACCCGAATTCCCCGGTGGAGCTACAATGAAGCTGAAAATGATGTGTGTTATACCCAAAATTTCAACTCCCCCGGAAGAGAGTCTCTACTAATAGGCTAGTAGCGAGGGTTCCCAGTTCGATCGGCACATTTCAGAGTACTAGGGACAGCTTAGTCATCTCCAGGGGCATTTTCGTAATTTTTCAAGGCTCCTAAGCCCCCTTTAGGCTTTCTCTCTCCTCCAAATAAGGGTTAAATCAATTCAAAATGCTTTGAAATTTTAACCCATGATAGAGGATGACATCTGAAGCATAATGGCGTTGGAATTTTGATTTTTCGAATTTCCAATAATTTTCTAGCAATTTCTGGTTGAATCTGACGAGAAATTGAATTTAAAAATATTCCAATATCCAAAAAATTCGATTCCAATTTAGAAAATTCGGAAATATCATCCTTTACCCATGTGTAAAATTTCATAATCAAATTCCTTTTGGAAGCCCTTAAGCTAAAACGTTGGCAAATCTCAGTTTTTACCGGATTTTTCTATCTTTAAGGAAGCCTATATAAGGAACCTTATCCCATGATCAAAGAAGAACCTCAAGAACCCTAGACCCTCAAAGAAGGCAGCTGTCTCATTCTCTTCACGTTTTTACACATCCAAGCACCAAAATCACATCAAAAATCCCCCGAAATCACCATTTAAACACATTTTTCAACTCCCAACACATCAACAATCATCAAACATCAACCAAACCACCTCCAAAACGTGAAGAACACCTTCAACAATCAGCAACCAGAAGCTCGGGTCGAACTCAATCCGGAACCGGCACCATCGGAGCCTCCGAAGAATCCCGACGTGAAGAATCCTCCTGAATTCGAAGGTAAAACAGGTTGCAATTCTACTTTTCTAACTCTCCACGACCTTATTAACTCTCTGTCAAATTTTGGGTTCAAACTAACCTTTTTACGCTTCTGTATTGCCAATTACTTTTGTTTCTGCCTTGTTACTTGTTCGTCAAGTTTCGTACATAATTCGACTTCAAACTGCAATCTTTCAATCACTAACGTCTTGTAACATCTTTCAGGCTACACACCCATAAATTTTGAGCCAAAAACACCTTCGGGAACAGCCTCAACGCCGCCGTCCGAGAGCGGTCCGCACCCACGGATGTCATGTCCGGGGTCCCGGACTCCCTGTCCGTAAGCCCGGACGCCCACGGACGGCGGCGGGATTTTTTTAAAAATTCAAAATTTAGGTTTTCTAATAATGTCCGGGCCCATGGACAGCCTGTCTGTGGCCCCGGACTTTGCAATTTTTTGTTTCCTTTTAATTTCGACTCTTCTGTATAATTAGGTTAACTGGGGTCCGTGGTCTCGGACATGGGGTCCGTGGCTACGGACGTAAGCAAAATTCGACCTAATTCTGCCTCTGAAACCCTAGTTTAGGTATCTTTCAATTTCACTTTAGTTTTCTGTCAAAAAATGCTAAAAAACAAAAAAAAACAGAAGCTCGCGCACTTAGGTTAAAACGACTCGTAATAAGCCGTAATTAAACTAAGTAGAGGAAAAACGACTTCTATGGGTAATGAAAGTAATTGAACCCTAATTAAGTCGAATATCAAGCCCCCGAACCCGAACTCTACCTTTCCTAATTTACTCTAGGTAAAAATTAGGTGGCGACTCAAAATAGGTTCCAGTGAGCTAGCATAGGTTTTAATAATTATTGTTATATGACATAGTTATTAACCTTAGGTTATAAGTGGACCTAAAACCCGACTAGATCCCAATCAACTTAATCAACACAGGATAGGGTTTAAAATCGAGGCTCACAGACTGGCGACTCTGCTGGGGACAAAATTCTTAATTTTTAACTTGTTTAATTTTAAGAAAGAGGGCTTAACTCGAAAATGTTTATTTATGGCTTTTACTATTTGTTTACTTTCATGCGCACTTTGTTTTTTGCACCTTTGCATCATATGAGAGCGAGGGTCCACACAAACCGATTTCACCCCGGGACCGTTTGAGGGTCCCCTGTCAGGGACTCACACCTTTTAGGTGATGTGAATAAGCGGGGGAAAAGAGGAGGGTGTCGTCTAACCACACCCCTTAATACCTAGGCCTTAGCCCCAAGCGTTTTCCTGGCAGTGCCCTTACCAAGCCCAATGTTTGGTCATTCAAAGACCCGACCATAGACGTACACGTAACAGTGATGTGAAAAAAGTGGGGAAGCCCAAAGAGAATAGCGTGCAAGCCCTTTTCCTTTGTGGTGACCTGGGCCCATGCCCCAAGCACCTCTCCGGATCGATCCACCCGGTTTGGATTTAAGCGTCTAGTGAGGACATGTTGAATTTGTGTGGTCTTGTTTGCTTGTATGATCGGCCCATTACCCAGCCTAGAGATTGATAGGAACTTCTCCTACATTAACCTAGCCCAACCCGAATTGGCGGCTCCGCTTGTTTGCGGCCTAGAGGTCCTGTTTGGTTTAATATGTGAGTCATTCAGGCTTCGGCCCAAAAGCTTAGACTTAGGCGATTTCTCTTCTGGCCCAATTTGAATTATCCAATCAGTTCTAGGCCCAAAAAAAGAAATCCACCTGAACTTGAAATAACCCACAAGTTCTGAAAATAAAATCTTTTTCTGCTTAGCAACCATCTTCTCTGGCCCAAAGAAAGTTAGGCCCATTTGTGATTTAGGGACCATTCCAGCCCATGTGCTTTACTCCAGGCCCAAACACATTCCGGCCCAAGGGCTCATTCTAGACTAGGTAGACTCTTATTCGGGCCCTAGCCCCAAACCCTAGATCTAGGTGTCACCTCTCAGGCCCAATCAAAGCCATCTGTCTAGATTTCAGCCCAAGTGCCAGTTCGTAGTCTGAAAGATACTCCAGCCCAAACACCTCATTCTCTGGGTATCCTGGCCCACTTGCTTTCAGCCTAAGTCTGTTTCGATCTATCTTGTGAAGCGTCATGTTTCAGCCCACTTCCTTTTGTTAGCTAATAATGGACACCTTGGACACAAGTAGACTCAAGTCCTAAGTGCGGTCCAATCGACATGGAAGCCCAGCTCGCAATTTTGGAACAAAAGCACATGGCCACCATTAAAGCCATGGAGCAGAGGCATAGTTCTGCCATGGACGCCGTGGAATCTAACTACGTTGCTGTTATCGAAGAGTTGAAAGCAAAGGCTCTTTCCCTCGAGTCCGAACGTCAAACTCGGGATGAGTTAGTGGACAGGCTTCTCAACACCGTTTATGACTGCATTGAAGTTGGCTCCATTAGGGTCCGAGGATCGGGGGAATGTCAAAGAAATTGCTACAGAACTCAGGAAAGTGATCAGACAACCAGGAGCAGCAACTTGCATCCAAAGCTGCACCCGTAAGAGAACCAGGCAACATGAGGAAGACAGTGATCGACAGTCAAGAGGACCTGGTTGGAGCGTTGGGACAGTAGAACCATCCCGACGGAGTTCTCGACAGAGAGAGTTTACAGACATCGGCCGAACACCAAGACAAGCACTTGAAGAGCTTCGAGGAAGATATCCGATGCAACCGCTCGCCCTGAGGCCAGGAACTACTCATTTGGGGAAGGATCTTAATCAATTTTGTCACTTTCATCAGCTGCCCGGTCACGACACTGACCACTGCAGAGCCCTACAACACAGAATCCAGGTCTGATTGACCAAGGGCTCCAATTCTAAGAACATGGTGGGGAGCACAGAGCACGCGTGCCAGGCATCATCAGAAATGTTTTTTAGTGTTTTTCTCATTAAATGCATTTCTTTTCTTGAAGTTGTCTTTCAACTTTTGTAGTAGTTAGTTCCCTTGAATCATTTTCGGTAGTTTTCCTGAGTTTGTAATTTCCAACATTATTCTTTTTGTTGAATAAAACATAGTTCCTTTTTCATTTATTCGAAAAAACTTTAAAAAAAAGAGCACTCACGTATTTCAAGGATCACGAAGTAATCATTTTCTGACTATGCAATGGAACGACTTGTCTCTTGTTTCTAAAAATTTGAACATGCCTAACCAAACACCACAACTCACCCCATAATATCCAAACAACCCACAATGAGGTTCAAGACCCACATCTATCAAACTGTTGTCACAAACCCCAAATCAATACTGGGGGCAATCCGAGTTTAGGATCATTGTCTTCGAATCTTTGTTTAAGCGTGTGAACTAGTCTCTGAGTGAAATTCACGAGAGTGTCTTGAGCGGAAAAACCATGAGTGAACGAGCGTGTCATTTTTACACGACTCCGGGGAGGCCACGTTCAAAGGTGAGGTAAACGGCATAACTCTGACCGAAGGAGATAGTTTGTAAATTTATTCTTAGACCTGCGAAAAGTAACAAAGAACGGATACACAACAATGACGAAGCACCTAGGTACAGCACCACATAGCCAAAAGCTTGTGAACCCCGATGTTAAACCCTAGGCACCCCCGCTAAGCCTTTCATATATCCCTTTTGGATATTGTGAACTCCACAAAATAACCCAGCCAGTGATGAATGTCCGACCCGGTGACCAAAGGAAGCGAGAAGCTCGAGTCTCAGATAACATCTTCATTAGTTCAAAAAAAAGCAACACCGTTATCGACATGACGAAGCAATCCGTAAATGGTCCCAGAGTGACACAGGATCCAAAGAGCACACATCAAAATAGCTCTCGAAGCCCAAAGCCGGGAAACACAAGAACCCCGAAGGCAAAGTCAAGAAAGGATCAAACAAAGAGGCAAAACCGAAGTGCCTCGAAGAAATCCAAAAGACGAAAAGAGAAATGGTGTAAAGGACAACTTCAAAAGTCCAAGTCCAGAAGCTCAAAAACAACGTCAACATGAACCTGTTAGACGACTTCAAGACAAGGAAGATGAATCTGAGAGAAGACGCAAGTTGCAGCTTTGGTCACCCACTTAAGCTCCACATACCTCAAATATCCCTCCATGGTCCCGTTGGCCTTCATCACACCCTGTGGCCACGTTATAAGCTTTAAAGACTTTCGACTTGATAGTTGTGCGTCCAATCACGTGAAAGTAACAGATCAAATGCGTAAATCCATCAAATATCGAATTCAATGGTCTAGAAGTTGTGACTGTAGGTGAGGAACGAGTGTAAGCACCAAACACGCCGAGTGTAGGTTAGGAAGCACCACATAAAAACATAAGCCCAGACCCTGTGAGGACGAGACTCGTTCGCACGTTTAATAAAAGAAAATACTGGGGGCAATCTATTGGAACGATCGATTGCCACGAACTCTAGCTCAGATTGTCTTAAGGGAAAAATACTGGGGGCAATTGTTGGTTCCAACAATTGCTATGACAACACCAATTGGAACCCAGAGCTTAAACATCACCACCACCATCACACACCACCGGCCCGCATAAGCCCTTACCTCCACATCTAACACCACAGGCCCACATAAGCACTTACCTTTACATCATACACCATACCCCACCGATGACATGTTCATCTCTTAGGAGATAAATTACAAGTTCGAAGTCTATGGTTAGGAAATGATAATTTTGCTTTCCTTTTCATTAAACAGATTATTCTTTAAACACTACCTTGTTTGGCACCTCTTTCAGCAATTTCTTGTTTTGGACAAATTTCCTACATACACTTTGATCGTATTTTGACATGCACATCCTCATTGCCACGTTTGGCACTTTCATAATTAACTTTCATCATGACCATTGCATCTATTCATATGAGACTCCTCGTCATAATTCAGGGATACAGATTCTCAGCTGAAGATACAGATTCTTCAGGGATACAGATTCTCAGCCGAAGGTACAGATTCTTCAGGGATACAGATTCTCAGCCGAAGATACAGATTCTTCAGGGATAAAGATTCTCAGCCGAAGGTACAGATTCTTCAGGGATACAGATTCTCAGCCGAAGGTACAGATTCTTCAAGGATACAGATTCTCAGCCGAAGGTACAGATTCTTCAGGGATACAGATTCTCAGTCGAAGGTACAGATTCTTCAGGGATACAGATTCTCAGCCGAAGGTACAGATTCTTCAGGGATACAGATTCTCAGCCGAAGGTACAGATTCTTCAGGGATACAGATTCTCAGCCAAGGTTCAGATTCTTCAGGGATACAGATTCTCAGCTGAAGGTACGGATTCTTCAGGGATACAGATTCTTAGCCGAAGGTACAGACTCTTCAGAGATACACATTCTCAGCCAAAGATTCAGATTCACCAGAGCAGCAGAACTCACTAGAGCAGCAGAACTCACCCGAATAGAAGAACTCGACCCAACACCAATTTTCAATCACTGATAGGTAGTCAACGCCTCAGAATAGCTTGACATCATCTCATTCATTATAGGTAGTCAACGCCTTAGAATAGCTTGACATCATCTCATTCATTATAGGTAGTGAACGCCTTAGAATAGCTTGACATCATATCATCCTTATAGGTAGTCGGCGCCTTAGAATAGTCTGACATTACTTCATTATTACCTTTAGGTGGTCGACGCCTTAGAACCGCTCGACACCCTTCCACTTTACTCATAGGTAGTCAGCGCCTTAGAATAGCTCGACGCAACTTGTCGGATTGCACGTGCGGTCTTTTAAGATCCAAAATTTTGGGGTATCACTCAAGCATCAACTGGCCTTTTCATTTCCATTACAAAGTCTAGTTGACGGGGGGCAATCTGTTATACCCAAAATTTCAACTCCCCCGGAAGAGAGTCTCTACTAATAGGCTAGTAGCGAGGGTTCCCAGTTTGATCGGCACATTTCAGAGTACTAGGGATAGCTTAGTCATCTCCAAGGGCATTTTCGTAATTTTTTAAGGCTCCTTAGCCCCCTATAGGCTTTCTCTCTCCTCCAAATAAGGGTCAAATCAATTCAAAATGCTTTGAAATTTTAACCCATGATAGAGGATGACATCTGAAGCATAATGGCATTAGAATTTTGATTTTTTGAATTTCTAATAATTTTCTAGCAATTTCTGGTTGAATCTGACGAGAAATTGAATTTAAAAATATTCCAATATCCAAAAAATTCGATTCCACTTTAGAAAATTCGGAAATATCATCCTTTACCCATGTGTAAAATTTCATAATCAAATTCCTTTGGAAGCCCTTAAGCTAAAATGTCGGTAAATCTTGGTTTTTACCGGATTTTTCTATCTTTAAGGAAGCCTATATAAGGAACCTTATCCCATGATCAAAGAAGAACCTCAAGAACCCTAGACCCTTAAAGAAGGCAGCCGTCTCATTCTCTTCACGTTTTTACACATCCAAGCACCAAAATCACATCAAAAATTCCCCGAAATCACCATCTAAACACATTTTTCAACTCCAAACACATCAACAATCATCAAACATCAACCAAACCACCTCCAAAACGTGAAGAATACCTTCAAAAATCAGCAACCAGAAGCTCGGGTCGAACTCAATCCGGAACCGGCACCATCGGAGCCTCCGAAGAATCCCGACGTGAATAATCCTCCTGAATTCGAAGGTAAAACAGGTTGCAATTCTACTTTTCTAACTCTCCACGACCTTATTAACTCTCTGTCAAATTTTGGGTTCAAACTAACCTTTTTACGCTTCTGTATTGCCAATTACTTTTGTTTCTGCCTTGTTACTTGTTCGTCAAGTTTCGTACATAATTCGACTTCAAACTGCAATCTTTCAATCACTAACGTCTTGTACATCTTTCAGGCTACACACCCATAAATTTTGAGCCAAAAACACCTTCGGGAACAGCCTCAACGCCGCCGTCCGAGAGCGGTCCGCACCCACGGATGTCATGTCCGGGGTCCCGGACTCTCTGTCCATAAGCCCGGACGCCCACGGACGGCGGCGGGATTTTTTTTAAAAATTCAAAATTTTTGTTTCCTTTTAATTTCAACTCTTCTGTATAATTAGGTTAACTGGGGTCCGTGGTCTCGGACATGGGGTCCGTGGCTATGGACGTAAGCAAAATTCGACCTAATTCTGCCTCTGAAACCATAGTTTAGGTATCTTTCAATTTCACTTTAGTTTTCTGTTAAAAAATGCTAAAAAACAAAAAAAACAGAAGCTCGCGCACTTAGGTTAAAACGACTCGTAATAAGCCGTAATTAAACTAAGTAGAGGAAAAACGACTTCCAGGGGTAATGAAAGTAATTGAACCCTAATTAAGTCGAATATCAAGCCCCCGAACCCGAACTCTACCTTTCCTAATTTACTCTAGGTAAAAATTAGGTGGCGACTCACAATAGGTTCCAGTGAGCTAGCATAGGTTTTAATAATTATTGTTATATGACATAGTTATTAACCTTAGGTTATAAGTGGACCTAAAACCCGACTAGATACCAATCAACTTAATCAACATAGGATAGGGTTTAAAATCGAGGCTCACAATGTGCTTGGGAAAGGATTGGAACCCTTATACCAAGACATACCAAACGACGCGAGTAGAAGACGGAGCCACACCTCCAGCAATACCCCCTAAATTCCAAATGCTTGTCACCCAAGCTGTAGAAATTGCACAACAATGTGAAGATGAACCAATCCCTGCACTTGAAGCAGATCTATGTATCGTCAACTTCTATGAGAAAGAAGGACGACTTGGCTTGCACCAAGATAAGGATGAGACAGCGGAATCTCTTGAACTAGGAGTGCCCGTAGTGTCTTGGTCCATTGGTGATGACGCCGTATTTTTGTATAACGAGCAGAAGCGTGTGGACCCTCGCAGAGAAATTGGTATTGAGATCAGGAGATGTCCTAATCATGGGTGGAAAATCAAGGTTGCTGTATCACGGGATCCAGAAGATCAAGCTGAACACGGCACCACCGGCAATAATCAATGCCACACACATGAAACCAGGACGCCTGAACCTTACCTTTAGAAAGTATTAATCTTGTAGTAGCATGTAATCCAGTAGTAACGTGTATTAGAGACACAGTATGTATGATGGTTGGTTATTCAATAAAAGCAGTGTTGATTATTAAATTCCACTTGCGTTCCACCATCGTTACTTATAATCTTATGAATCAATAGGTTGTGGACTCGGTACCGAAGGTAACCTGAGCATCTTCACCGAAGAACAAGCCGGCAAAAGCGGCACCATTCTAACGGGAACATTCCCGGTAAACGGCATCGAAGCCTCAGTATTATTCGACTCCGGTGCCTCTCACGCCTTTGTATCACCATCATTCGCTACAAGGTTGGGGCTAGACGCAGATGAGCTACCAAATTTCTTGGTTACTCTCCCGTCGAAGGAGCGGGTAAAGTGTACTAAGTATTACCACACCGCCACAATTCAGATCAAAGGTGAAGCGTTTCCCATTTCCTTCATCGAATTCAATGGATTGGGATTCGACTTAATAATTGGAATGAACTGGTTGGAGCGCCACAAGGGGAGAATCCTATGCGCCGAGCACCGATTGCTGCTCAAGAGTCCATCTGGGGTCACTGTTTCATACCGCCAGAGACCGAGAGAGCCTTCAACTACAGTCATCTCCGCTATGGCAATGTACCGGGAGCTCAAACAAGGACATGAAGTGTATTTATGTCATGTGCAAGATCTGGAGAGAGATCCAGAATTCAGTGATGATGTGACCGTAGTCTCAGAATTCCCTGATGTATTCCCGAAAGAGCTACCTGGTATGCCACCACTGAGAGCAGTAGAGTTCGAAATTGACCTTGTACCTGGTACTGGTCCCATTGCTAGGGCACCATACCGCATGGCACCAGCAGAAATGGCAGAGCTCAAAGAGCAACTACATGATCTACTCGACAAAGGGTTTATACGCCCGAGCGTATCACCCTGGGGAGCACTGGTCCTCTTCGTGAAGAAGAAGGACGGTAGTCTCCGCCTCTGCATCGACTACCGCGAATTAAATGCGGTCACAGTAAAGAACAAATATCCATTGCCACGCATCGACGACCTGTTCGATCAGTTAAAGGGAGCTTCGGTCTTTTCTAAGATTGATCTCCGAGCTGGATATCACCAAATTGCTATCAAAGGGCAAGACATTGAGAAAACAGCATTCCGAACAAGATATGGCCACTACGAATTCACGGTGATGCCATTCGGTTTGTCTAACGCACCAGCCAAATTCATGGACCTAATGAATCGGTTATTCAGTGATCAGCTGGACACTTCAGTAGTAGTATTTATCGACGACATCCTTGCATATTCGAAGTCAGCAGAAGAGCATGAAAATCATTTGAGAAGAGTACTTGAGACACTGCGCGAGAACCAGCTGTATGCAAAGTTCTCCAAATGTGAGTTTTGGCTAGATCAGGTATCATTCCTTGGTCTTGTCATCTCGAGCACGGGCATTTCAGTAGATCCGTCCAAAATTGAAGGAGTGCGATCATGGCCTAGACCTAAGACTGTTACCGACATCTGGAGCTTTCTTGGTTTAGCCGGTTATTACTGGAGGTTTGTAAAGGACTTCTCAAAAGTCGCTAAGCCCATGACGTCATTGATGAAGAAAGATGCACCATTTGTATGGACAAAAGAGTGCGAGGTATCCTTCCAGAGCCTAAAAGACTCATTGACCTCAGCGCCAATTCTCACACTTCCAGAGGGCACAGAGGGATTTAAGGTGTATTGTGATGCATCGGGCAAGGGCATGGGATGCGTACTCATGCAGCATGGCAAGGTAGTAGCCTATGCTTCTCGCCAGCTGAAAAAGCATGAGGAGAATTACCCGACACATGATTTAGAGTTATGAGTCATTGTCTTCGCCTTGAAGATATGGCGACACTATCTCTATGGGGTAAGCATCACCATCTACTCCGACCACAAAGGTTTGCAGTATGTATTCACCCGAAAAGAATTGAACTTAAGATAGAGGAGGTGGATGGAGTTCCTCTCAGATTACGACATCAACCTCCAATATAAAGAAGGGAAGGCAAACGTTGTAGCCGACGCCCTGAGTCGTCGAGCACACTCGCTCCATTCGCTACTCGCTTCTTCTAGCTTGGTTGACGAGGTGCGAGATGCTCAGTTGAGCGACCCTTACTTCATAGAGATCAGACAGAAAATCACAGAGGGTACCTTCAAGAAATGAAAGTACGACTTCAAATTGCATGAAGATGGTTTGATCCGTTTGAATGGCAGATTATGCGTCCCCCAAAGCAATACTGAGCTAAGGGATCGCATTCTGCGAGAGTCACATTGTTCGACATTGCATGTCCATCTGGGAGCCTCTAAAATGTACAAAGACATGAAGAGGTACTTCTGGTGGTCAGGAATGAAATCTGACGTGACTGAGTATGTTCTGAGGTGTCTCACATGCCAGAAAGTGAAGTTCGAGCACCGAAGACCGGGAGGAATGGTGCAATCCATGCCCATTCCGGAGTGGAAATTCCATGATATCTCCATGGATTTTGTTGTTGGACTCCCACCTGCTACGGGAGGACTCAACATGATCTGGGTAGTAGTCGATCATCTCACCAAGGTTGCCCGATTCATACCGATGAAGGACACCTGGAAGGTGGCGAAGCTCGCGGAGCTATTCGACAAGGAGATCATCCGACACCACGGAGTCCCGAAAACCATTGTATCTGACCGCGACACCAGATTTCTTTCGAGATACTAGAAAGCAACACGGGAAGCGTTGGGCACTGAATTGAAACTTAGCACCGCCTTCCACCCACAGACCGACGGTCAGACAGAAAGGACCATCCAAACACTAGAGGATATGCTTAGGGTGTGTGCCTTAGACTTCCAGGGGAGCTGGATTGATAAGCTTCATCTTATCGAGTTTTCGTATAACAATAGCTACCATGCTTCGATTAAGATGTCGCCGTTCCAAGCTTTGTATGGTAGACCTTGCCGTACCCCGTTGTGTTAGGATGAGTCAAGTGAAGCGGTCATCATAGGACCGGAGTATTTGGAACAAGTACAAGCTGAAGTACAACAAATCCGAGCAAATATGAAAGCAGCCCAAGATAGACAGAAATCCTATGCAGATGTGCGATGACGCGACCTTGAATTCGCCGTGGGCGACCAAGTGTTCTTGCGTGTCTCACCTATGAAGGATGTCTTTCGATTTGGCCAAAAGGGCAAGCTGAGCCCAAAATTTGTAGGCCCGTATACCATTACCGAGAGGGTTGGAGCCGTAGCTTATAGGCTAACATTGCCTGAAGAATTGGGGCGTGTTCATGATGTCTTTCATGTATCACAACTCAAGAAATACATAGCCGATCCCTCTCATGTATTAGAACCCGAACATCTATCCCTAGAACCGACGATGAGATACGTCGAGACTCCACTACGAATCCTTGATACAAAGACAAGAGACACTCGCCATAAATCTGTACGAATGGTGAAGGTCTTGTGGTCTAACCACGATGTCGAGGAAGTGACTTGGGAATTAGAGGACGCCATCAAGGCGAAGTACCCGAACTTATTTGTAGACTAGATGTCTAGTATCCGTATAGTACGGAGGGTACGAGGCGTACCCCTTTTAAGGGGGGTAGAGCCTTTTTGCTTTTGCATTGCTTCGGGTTAGCATTGCATATTTTGTATGTATGGTAATTGTATTTGGTTGGCACATGTAGTGCTAATTGTATTTTGTTGGCACAAGTAGTGCTAGTAGTATTCGGTATGTAGTACGATGAGTATGGTATGTGTATGGTATGTATGTAATCAGTAATGCATTGTGTTGTACGGTATATGACACGAATGACATTGTGAAGTGTATTGTGAATGTATCATGGAAGGTGTGAATTGAATTGTGTATTGTGTATGGTATTTGAACTAAGTATGGTGCATGGTATCTGAATTGTGTATGCTGGTAGTGTAAGAATTGTGAACACCTTGTAAGGTGGTAGTAGAACGCTTTGTGGCAATTGGCTTGCCAAAGGAGTAGAAATGGTAAACCGTAGCCTTGAGCAACTTTGAGGGCAAAGTTTCTTAAGGGGGTAGATTGAAATACCCCGTAATTAAAAACAGTGATTAATTAGGCTAATTATATTTTTAAAGGCTTAATTACACTTAAATAAATACAAGGGAGCAAATCCCGAAGAAAACGGACCTTTAAAATGGGTTAAAAGCATAAACGAACCTTAAAGCGCGTTTTTCGAGGAAACTGGGAAAACGCGACTTTAAGCGGGTCAAACAGACTCGTAACAATTTTGGTCAACTAAATAGTCACTAATAAATATTAGTGAAGCTTTAGAACCAATAAAATTAATTAAACGAGAAAATTCCGGAAAACGGGTACCGGTTAGTAAAAACTGTAACAACCGGGAAGTTGTGGGGTGAGAATGCAAATAAACAAACTTAGTGTGTCCACTTTATAAATAAAAAGTAAAAATGTGTGTGTGTGTGTGTGTGTGTGTGGTGTGTGTGTGTGTGTGTGTGTGTGTGTGTGTGTGTGTGTGTGTGTGTGTGTGTATAGGGGGAACCGATTTCCCCTCCTCTCACTCACTCTCTTTATTACTTGTAACTCACAAGAAGACAAAAGAATAAAGAAAAGAAAAAGAAACTCTCTCTCCTATCACACACTCCCTCTCTCACGTTTTTTTTCCCTAGCCTGCACTCTCTCTTCTTCCTCAAGCTTGCAAATGGCGATTTTGTGAGCCCCCCTACAGCTCTCACCTTCTCTCCTCTCTTTGAACACTCAAACCTTCTCCAAACTCAACAAAAATTATACCATTGTAATCCCCTTACAAAGGAGAACATTTTCATTCTTTCAAAAATCGAAAATGATCACTTTCATTTCGGTGGGTATTCTCCATTTGAAGATTCAAGTCCACCATTAGAAGCACCTTCACCTCCTTATCATCTTGAGGTAAAAAGAAATTCGAAAATCCATCATTTCTAGCCCTTGTTTGCATTATAAGGATTTTCAGATTTTGAACTCTTGGTTCTTCTTGCTTCAGCCGATTTTGGCTCCTTTTTTTGGGCTAGGAATCTTGTTCTTTTGCTAGTCAAGAACTTCATCCATCCATTGGAAGGTAATACTTATTTCTAAACCCTAAAACATTTAAATTCTAGGGTTAGTATAAAATGTATACTAGTAGTTGTGTGTATTGGCATGGGGTGCTGTAGCATTGCCCATTCCTTGAGCAAAAACCGAGAACAAGGAGAAGAAAGAGGAAAATAAGAGAAGGAAAGGAAAGAAGGGAAAGCTAGCAAAACAAGGTAATTGTGCTTACCTTGAACTAGTTTTGAATGTAGTATTGTAACAGTTTTCGGAGTAGTAAAATGAATGGTGTATTGAGTAATGAGTAGTAGGTATGTTGTAGCATAATGAGTAATGGTATTGAAATAGTTTTGAAGTTTTTAAATGAGTTTTAAAAGCTTGGGAAAACATGGGGTATTGAATGTGTATGTGCAGGAATTTTATGTTGTTGTAGTAGTGTTGGAATGCGAGTATAATGTGTTGTATAAACAGGTTGTGAGAATGAGAATATGTGAGCTGAAATGATGAGTGGAGAATGTTAAAATATAGGGGAGACTATGTCAAATTTTACTTAGGAATGAGAGGACTTAAGTTGGTTAAGAAGAGGAAGTAACCTAGGAAATAACTAAGTGTATTTGAGGAGTGTAATGGGAGTGTTTTGTAGTTTGAAACAGGTTTGGAAATGAGTGTGCTAATGAGAAGAAATAGGGTGTAGGGTAATGTATTTTGGATGATAGGAATAGCATTAGTTGAGGGAGTAATGGAGGATAGAAGTTGAATGAAAAATCTGTAGCATAAGGAAGAAAACCAAAATCGGTAGCATTGGTGTAAGGAGAACTAGTGTAAATGTTGAAATGAAATGAGGAAATTTTGTGTAAGTTGTGTAATAATTGAGTAGTAAGGTTGGTGGATGAACCAAGGTGATTTAGAGGGCTTAATTAGTGCTAAATCATGTAGGGAAGTATTGGTAAAGATTGGGGAAACAATGGGTAAAGAAACCAACTGAAAACAGAATTTAAAACTGAAGTACTGGGCCGGACCGACCTTGGGACCGAACTTGCAAGGTCGGTCGAGCCCAGAATTACAAAGACGAGAAACCTTCTGGAATGGACCGAACTTGCGACCGACTTGCAAGTTCGGTCGGACCAGAAAATTCTCCCGTCAGAAACCTTCAGGAATGGACCGAACTTGCGACCGGACTTGCAAGTTCGGTCGGCCAGAAAAATTCCCGTAATGCAAGCCACTGGAATGGACCGACCTTGCGACCGGACTTGCAAGGTCGGTAGGGCTAAAATTCTCACGAGAGAAACTTACTGGAATAGACCGACCTTGGGACCGGACTTACAAGGTCGGTCGGCCCTGAAATTTTCACGCGATGTAACCTACTGACTTGGACCGAACTTGCGACCGGACTTGCAAGTCGGTCGAGTCAAAACAAAAAAAATGTTTTGTTATATGATTATAGTTATCATATGTATATATATATGCCTATACAAATATATGCATATATGTGTGTAGAATATTACAAATGAAGTAGTAAAGGTAAGGAAGTAAGTAAATGTGTAAGGAAGCAAGTTTAAGAAGTAATAAGGAAAAGAATGGTTTTATAACCAAGTATGAATGTAAAGGAGTAGTGAGTATACATTAGGAGTATTAATGGAAGAGTAAGTTGGATCATTGATCATACAACTTCATGTATGTATAGGATCAAATAGTTGAACATCGAAGGAACCGGTAGTACGAAAACGACGGTGTACGGTATGATTTCCTCATGCCCTATATCCTAACTTGGTTACCCCGATTTGTGTGCTTATGTGATCACCCATAAGATAAATGCATGAATCGGACTTTTATTGCACATAATTGTGTTTCGACTATATTGTTCTTGTTGTATCTTCTTGAACAAATAGTTTGTATAATTCATGAAATGTATGAATGAGAATGAAGTACAGGTGTAAGTATGAGTACTTGTGTATTGTATTGATGTATGGAAAAGTATGGACTTCTACTAATTCCTAACGATCTAACTCCTCACATGAGTAATGAGTAAAATGGAATGAGTAGAAGCCCGATATAGTTTCGGCCACGCGTGAGGATAAGGAAACACAAGAGGTTGGATCCGAATCCTGGCTATAATCTTTTCCATGGACCAATTCCCTTGAATGGGTAGCATCCTGGATTAGTGGGCCACCCTAAAGCCCGGTGGTGGGATGTAGTAATCCCTGCCCGGAGGTCACACCGACTTAACTGGAGTAAAGTATGTAAGAAGTAAGTATTGTATGTGTATTGGTCTTCACTATTTTAAGTCATTGACCCGGAGTAAAAGAGTATTGAACACCCGATTAACCCGGGTGTGTAATGAGGCTAACAAGACCTTTGTATGAATTGGAGAAATGTATCTCCGTATTGCGGTGCGTATTCGGTAAGTAAGATTGGTTGACTTGTATGTCTTCCTTGCATGTATTGAATGTATGTATGCCGTGAAATGAATGTATTGAATTGAATTGGATAAAGCGTGTATGTATGTATGAATGAAACAAACCGCATGTACTCGACCAATTAGTTGGCATACCCTCGCTAGCACGCGGGGTATGCGGTTATCATATGCAGCGTAAGCTGACCCCCTAGGGGGAATATTTTTATTCTACAGGTACCCGCGAGGCGTGATGGTCAAGTAAGGACCGTGTTGAGTTCTTTTTGGTAGTTAGTAGGATTGGAACGGTGTACCGAGTTGTACACGGCTAAGGCCTTTTTGTGTAGCCGGTGTACCATGTGGTACACCTTCTTGGACAATGAATTTGATTAGGTAGCAAGGAGTAGTTGTATAAACTCCTAATTTTTGGGAAGCAATATTGGAATGTAATTCGTATAACTTGGATACTCGGTAATCAAAATGTAAGTAAGTATTTGGTATTGTAAAGTAAGTAGTATGTATTTGGTTTATTCTAATCGTCAGACTGTTACTGTAAGTAGTGATAGCCTTGTTAGTCTTGGAGGACTAACGGCGTTGTATCACCCGCCGGGAGTAAGTAAGTAAGTAAGTATTCCGCTGCGAGTAAAGTAATTACGAGGATGATTAGAGGTTAGTGGAAGGATTAGCGGTTGGGGTGTTACACTTGACTAATAGAACAGAGCCCACACATTCAGATCAACCCACAAACACCAAAGAAAGCCAAACCTGGCTCTGATACCACTAAATGTAACGACCCCAACCACAGGCTAGACGTCAAAGCCGTTACACGCCACGTATTACTACCTAATAACGCAAGGCTCTAAACTAACGTTCACAATAAAAGACCAAAGAAATCCTTGTGTAAATAAGTATAATCAAAACGTATCCAAAGTATTCTGAAAATCAATACAAAATCTCCAAAGGTATGCCAGAGAATAGAAGCGTAGTCTCAAAGGCCCGAAGGCTACTGATATCGAAGCCATAATCAAAGGTAAACCTTCTCAAGCAACTGCAACCCTACACAAGCCAATAAAAGGACAAATGGTGGTCATAGGCTTCCAAAACATAAGTGGCTTGGGTTCAAAGGAAAAGAAAAGAAAGATAAGGGAAGAAGTTAGGGGCTTAATGCTACGGGTGTATTACATTTGGATGCTTTGTAATGGGGTGGTTTTTAGGGATGAACTTCTGAATGTCAATCGATTAGGTACAAGAATCAAGTTGAATGTTTGGAGTTGGACGAACATTTGATGGAAGGACTTCCCCTTATCCTGTAATACTTTCATACGCATGGTGTCCTTGAAGGATTATGTTTAGATATCTAAGGCTTTTATGAGTTGGGATTTTGATTTCGTTGAGTTAAGGATGTTTGGGTTTTTGTGTTCTACTCTGTTTGGACGATTAAGATTGTAATTGGACATGGTAGGTACTCTTTTCCCTCCTTAAGTTTTTTTCCCACTGGGTTTTACTTGTGGAGGTTTTAACGAGGCCCGTTATACCGGTCCGCCTGTTTAGCAGGTTTTTTTCATTCAATATAATGGCTATATGCCCAAATTATCTAAAAAAACTAAACATAAATACATGTCAATGTCTAACCTTTAAGACCATGATCTCCAGCCATAGAACAATCTGAAAAAAGTTAATATGTTGTGGAAAGGGGTGAGCAACCATAACTCAGTAAGCAGTGACCGTCATCAATGAGGTCACTCAAAACAGCTGAAATCAGAAACAGAAGCAGAAGAGAACAAACACATTGACAGTTATCAAATCAGGCAGAAGATAACATAATCGATAGCAAAGTGGAACACACAGATTCCCAGTTCAGAACATTCAGAGTTTTACAGTTAGAAGGCGGGACACTAGCACAAAGTATAACACTCAGAAGGGTCGGAGACCCATAGATTATAACAGATCTCTTGGCAACGCATAAATAACCCAAAAGGGCCAAAGGGTTCGTCAACCCCACAAATTAGAAAGAGAATGACCCACACTCAGATCGACGTCTACATGTTATACCATGGAAATCTCGACCCAGCCATTCCGGCTCAGAAGCATTACAGGTCCCAAAACAGAAAGTTGCAAAACAGATGCAAACTTGCATTAAAATGTCCAAAACTCAGAAGGATCAATAGTACAGACTTAGGGGAATACAACCTCGTAAACGGCTCACAAAACGTAGCGAGAACGAACAATTTGGACAAAAATAGAGGGGTGTCCGGACATGCGTCCGAACTTGCATGTCCGGACACAACGCAAAAACAAAACTGTGAGACGTCCGGACTTGCGTCCGACCTTGCAAGTCCGGACGGAGTTCGAAAGGGAAAATGTGGAAGTAACAGAGATCATGTCTGGACTTGCGTCTGACCTTGCAAGTCCGGACAGGTTTTTCGGAAAAAATACGGGGTGACGTCCGAACTTGTACCCCACCTTGTAAAGTTCGGACACAAGTCGAGAGCAAATTAAGAAACTTGGTGAGGCGTCCGGACTTGTGTCCGGGCTTACAAGTTCGGACGCAGTTCGAAAATGCAAACCCAGAATCGTCCTCGCGTTCTGTCCGGACATGCATGTCCGAACAGATGTCGAGACGCGTTGAAAAACTCAGAAAACCTACGGCGCCAGACGACCTGTCCAGACCTACAAGTCCGGACATATTTCCGGACGTCGTAAAAACTACAGTTCTAGAATCGACAGAGAGCATACGAAACAACATAAAACCAATACCAAATAAACAGAAGTTCCAGAATTCATAATGCAATTTACCGTGAGGGTTTATACTGCCAAAACGCAATCAAAACCACATTCAAACCCAACAAAACATATGCAAAGCAGAATTTTAGACGCGCAAATTAGTTCTCCCCACGGGTGAACTTCCACACCGAATCGAGTAACCACCTACCTCGATTAACAGCAGAAATCTACAATCTGAAGCAGTCCACAACAACCCCGAATAATCCACCAGCCAGACACGGATCCACAGCCACTGATTTCCACAGTTGACAATCTAAAATAAAAAAACTAAAAGAAGAAACCAGGAATTATCGAAGTCACAAATTCCACAACACGAACCTGATTTCGGGAGTTCAGAAATCCCATTATTCGAACAGTCTATAGCCCGCGCAAACCACAAATCGAAGGCAACCCAACACCCTCTGAATTCAACAAACTGAAGACTCAAAAATCATAACCAGAAAGGGTAAGACACTACGCCGGAATATACAATATGAAAATCCAAACCTGAATTTGAGAAGAAGAATCACACAGCAATGAAGATCTTCAATCCGATTCCAGCAGCAGCATTCACACTTCTCAGTAGAGGAAGGAATTGAGAGAGAAGAGGAGGGAGAAGGAAAAACTTTCGTTCTGAAGACTTGGAGAAAACACGCTCCCCCACGATTCAAACTGGCATGATATACCGATCAGTAATTGGGAAATAGAGAATATTAAGTAAATCCTTTACTTATTATAAAATACATTAAATACCTTAATAATCGAAGGCAATGACCTCCTTGCCCCTGGCTAATAAAAGAATGTCACCGATGTCCCACTGCTATAAGGAATGTAATCCAATCTTAGAAATTAAAAGAATAGTCAAAACCGGATATATAATAAGGTTATAAATTTCGGGTTATAACAAGTAGCATCGGGTCCTCTTCCCTAGCAAACGAAGTAGGCTTCAAATGGGCAATTCTTTTGGTGTAGTCCTCGGGCATTTTGTCTCTATGCGCCTGCCTTTGGACGATCTGCCCCAGGTTCAATGCAAGCTCCTGAAGTTTCCTCAAGGGGTCGTTGCCTGCCATTGTAGCGCGACGACTTATGCTTCTGGTGTGGTACATAAAATTCAGTCTGTCAACCAGTCCTACACCCCTTAGAGCTCTAAAGCGAACTCCTGATTATGAATCACTGAATTATATAAGCACACTCAACCCTCATACCCCAATAATTGGCTTCATATCCCATAGTAAGAGCTAACACCATACTTTACATGTAACATATATAATAGCAAGGTCTATATACACACAGTATTATTCAGTGTATCTACAACTCCTTTCAGTATAATAGTACGAAGTTAGAGTATATAATCCACATATCCACACATAACACAGTAACAATTAACAATTCAAACAATTGTAATTCCCCAAGACGGCTTACCCCACATTTTAATTCCTTTTCAATCCAATTTTTTTATCTTATTTCAAAAACCATGCTTTGATGCCACCTTTTAACACCCTGGATTTTACCTCAAATGAAAGAACGTGTTGCTACGGATCTAACGCCGCAAACAGTTTCCAAAACGGACTCCAAACAAGTCTTAAAACTGCAAAACAAGGTTTGTCCAAACTTGTGTCCGGACGTTGTCGTTCGAACACAAGCCGAGAGAAAACGTACTAGAGAAATCAAGGTGTCTGAACTTGTGTCCGGACATTGATGTTTGGACACAAGTCGAGAGTTTGCAAACAGAAGGTAGAAGTGTCCGAACTTGTGTCCGGACATTAATGTTCGGACACAAGTCGAGAGTCAAAAATAGTAGCATCCGAACATGTAAGTTCGGACACAAGTTCCGATAAAAATCTCTTACGTGGTCCGAACATTGGTTCGAACTTGTAAGCTCGGACATGATCCAAAACTCACAAGTTGGGTTCGTCCTCACATGTTGTTTGAACATGTAAGTTTGGACAGATGTTCGGACACACTCAAACATTGAAAAACAACAAGCACTCTCGGGGCCTGTCTGAACATGGATGTCCGGACGGACGTTCGGACAGGTCCCAAACAATGAACTTAAGAATGTAAACAAAGGTATATAACAGTAGGTAATGGCTAGAATTGGAAAGAAAACCATCAAGTTGTAAATACCTTATAACAATGTAGTAATGTTACCATAAACACAACGGAAATTACTTCAAATCCAAGGTGCCACCGCCACACTCAAACCTTTGAGTGCTCAGGCTAATTTCAATCAAAGCAATTAAAACAGATGACCAAACATTACAATCCAAAAAATACGGAAGCGTGAATACTGTAAATCAATTATTGTAACTTGAACGTGACAATTCCAAAATTGTAGCTCAAACCATTGCAACTCATTATCATTGACTTAGAAATAACTCTAGTTTTCCTAATGTATGTGGTAGCACGTTCCCAATCCCCAAACTTCAGTAACCATTACCTGCGATCAGAAAACAATATACAAAAGCACGAAAGGGACCATTCAAATCAGTGAAACTGAGTAAACATTGCCTCATTGTGTAAAATACATTTTGAAACTCATTTTGGATTTACAAACCAACAATACATAAAACAACATTTCCAAGCCAAAGTCATTTCCAATAATCACCATTCACCAAAATAAATCGGGGGAGAGCTTTCACCAGAATTCCAATCACAAGTATACACGGACGGACACCCAAATTGGGACAATAATATTCCACCTCACCCTAAGTCTTTAAGTGTGCACACCCCCCAAAAGGTACTTCTGACCTAATGGAGTAGATCATAGAGCTTAATTGCACATCAGTGTTTACAGGCAATTTCAATGTAAATATATATATGGGTACAAAGTATCAATAACACGGAGCACCATAAAGGTACCAACAATTTACACGGAGCACCATAAAGGCACCAACAATTTACACAGAGCACCAATCGGTACCAACCAAGTAATCCATCCAGTGAAAGTCTCCCAAAAACAGTAATCAATTCCAGTTGTAAAACCATTGAATCCAGAATACACGGGGGAAATAATTCCCAACTTCAAAATCCCAAATCAGGGTTTTAACAATCCATCAATAATTCGCAAACCACACAAGAAAACAATTATGAGCACAGATGTTTACCTGATTACGCACACCACTATGAAGACGGCTCAGACAAATCGCTAGTAGCACCCGTCAACGAATTCGGGGTCTAGAATTATGAATAAATTACCAATCAGAAAACCAACCAATCACAACCCAAAATAATCGCAGTGCCTTACCAAGTATTAGACCATACCCTTCTATCTAATCCGGCACCAGGGAAGGGACTAGACAATTGCAAGAGCAAGAACGAAAGTTTGGGAGTTTTGGAGAGAAGGAGCGTAATAGCGTCGCCAAGAGGATAAAGGAGATGATGGGGAAGGTCGTGAATTAAATAGAGCAGTTATGGTAGAGAGATAGAGAAATAATATTAATTAAATATTAAATGTAATTAGTTTTAGAAGAGAGAAAGAAATAATTAGCATTGTAAATAGTTTGAAAAATGAATTAAACAATTAGTATTGTAAATAAGTTCGAAGATAAAGTAAATAATTAACATTGTAAGTAACTTGAAAAAGAACTAGATTCAACGGATTAGAAAATAATGAGTAATTTATTAATTTAAAATAAGATGAGGAAGAAATGGTTTAGCCGTTGCCATGCAATAAGGATGAATAGAAATATATTCTAGGGAGAGATATTTGTTTAGAGGTAAATAAATAAATATTATGTAATTATTTTGGAGAAGTGAGGAGATCATGGTAATGTCGGTGGAAGATAGGTATATTTAGTATTTAATATAATTTGGGAAAAAGGTAAGGAAAGTATATTAAAATTATAGTAATTTAGGAATAAGGAAGAAAATATAAAATAGTTATTTAACTTCCCCGGGCCTTAATTAATACCACTCTCGACTAAACCATCATATTATATATGTTCTAATATAATGATTACTCATTCATTTCTACTATGTAATACGCATATCCTAACTCGAAATTCGCGGGTATTTCACCGGTCGAAAGACATGGCCTGGTCATGGTTCATAAGGCCATTAATCTAGAGTGGCAGAGCTTCATCCTCCATGAGGGATAGCTCCTCACATTGATAGGAGAGCTCCTCCACTGACTGCCGGAGAGGTGATCCCGTAGATGAAACACCAGGCGTGCAGTGCTCGATCGAGAGACGACAATCCAAGAAATTAAAGGATCCAAGTGCTGGTGAAGATGGACACAAAACTTTGAGGGAAAAGGAAGAAGATAGGTGGTCATAGAGCTCAAAGAAGAAGCCGATGAGAAAGTAGCATTGAGAATCATATGAAATATAAAAATCTTAATGCTAAAGAATGAAGAACTTGGGACAAACCAACCCCAAAATGCATGCAATCCATGATTGAGCTCTTAAATGAGCTTACAAAAATAGACTGACAATTGATGAAAAAGATGAGGGGGGAAGCGGTGGAAAAGGAACGGAGAACTCTTGCGAGAGCGAATGCTTGTTAAGAAGCAATGATACCTTATATAAATGCACATGCTCAGATGGAAAGAGCAAGCATATGATATGTAGGGGTGTTCATAAATGGTTAACCGGTTATTCGGTTAACCAGATTCCGTTTAACCACATTGACAGTTAGTCAAATTTGATAGCCGTAACTAGTTCATTTAGAAACGGTTAGCTGGGACCGGTCAACTGTCAGTTTCAGTGCGGTTTACCGGTTTAACATTAACCGAAATGATGTAAATGTATGTAGTTTTTTCTTATAATTAGTAAACAACATACAGTTTTATCGATTTTGAAACGGTAAGATTTTTTTTTTAGTATAATTCTAACAATTAACTAAATATATGTACAATTATTTTAACCGGATTCCATAAAATCAATAAAAGTAACTATAAGAATCCATAAATTAAGGCCGCGTTCGTTGAGAACATTGTACTTTTTTTTTTACATTAATGTGACACTTGTCACTTATCTGTTGGATCATTTAAATTAACTGGACCCACAAAAGCATAGTTGGCACTACCCTATCTGTTAACCATGGTGAGATTAAACAAAAAGCTAGTATGAGTAGCTTTTTTATGCTACCATAGAACAACCCCTAAGGCGTCGTTCGATCTTGGCTGCCAAACGCAGCAAATGCTGCGAAAATTTAAAGCTGACTGTGGTTAACATATAAGTAACTGACATGTGTATAGAGCTCTGTTTTTATTCAATAAAAAATGGACAAGTGTCCCACTTTTTCATCCTTAATCTGTCAAATGTCGCTAGCGAACGGGGTCTAAATGTTTCATATAACTGAACCAACAACCACTTCGATTACCTGGATTTATGGTTCCGTTTCACCGGTTCAACCCACTTCCTACAATCCGACCTGAACATTTGGGTACGCTCTGCAGGAACAACAACAATAGCTGCACGAGTTTCACATTTCCGGCATTGATATGTAGCGCACAGAGTCCTCCACTGCAGACTGCAGACTGCAGACTGCAGTAGTACCATATTGCATCATTAACCACTGTAGACTTTTATGGAACGCAGCAATTGCTCCATTTCCGCGCGACTGGCGCGAAGGATCCCTAAAGCGAAAACAAAGTTATAAAGAATAGCTCTTCATCGTTTCGCAAAGTCGCATACCCGCATTTGAAGAGAGCAGAAGAAAAATGTCATCAGATTCATCTTCTTCCTCGTCTCCTCTACATTTTGTTCTGTTTCCTTTCATGTCAAAAGGCCACATAATGCCTCTGCTCCACATCGCCCGCCTCCTAAAACAGCGTAATTTGTCCGTCACAATATTCACTACACCCAAAAACACTTCCTTCATCCGAGCACAACTGGTCGGATTACCCGTAAACATTCATGAACTCCCTTTCCCACAGAACATTGAAGGAATTCCCCCTGGAGTTGAGAACACTGAAGAACTCCCCAGCCATTCCAAATCTCTTTTTTTCGCCTTTGCTAACGCCACCATCTCCATACAGCCAAGCTTCGATCTTGCACTAGACTCTCTGAGTTCACCAGTCAATTGCATCATCTACGACTGGTTCCTCTTCTGGGTACAAGATTCAGCTGAGAAATTGGGGATCCCAACCTTCACCTTTAACGGTATGTGCATCGCTTCACATACTCTGTACTTGCTGGCCAAAACTGAGAAATCCACATATTGGCACCTTCTAGATGACGAGCCTTTCTCCTTTCCAAGTTTCCCGAGTTTGAAACTCACAAAGAATGACTTCGACAAGGAAATGCTTGACACCAGCCCAGATAATAATCCGTCTGTGAAATTCAACATGAAATTAGCTTGTATTCAGAAGCCGTGGTATGTTGTGGAATTCCTTTTATGAGCTGGAAAGTAAGTTCCACGATCAGTGGAACACAAATCTTGGGACTATTCCAGCTTGGTGTATCGGTCCGTTGTGCTTGAGCGCTGGTGCCAATCGCCCGACGGATGCTAATAGTAGCACCCAAGATGCGAAACCATGGATTGAATGGCTCAACCAGAAACAGGGTTGTGGCGAACATGTACTTTATATCTCGCTTGGGTCGCAGGCACAGTTGTCAGAGGAACAAGTGGGTGAAATTGCTAGAGGATTGGATGAATCAAAAGTTAATTACTTATGGGCGCTGAAGAGATCTATGGCGGAATACATCAATGAAGAGTATGAAGAGAGATTGAAGGGGAGAGGATTAATCGTAAGGGAATGGGTGGACCAAAAGGCGGTGCTTGAGCATGGAAGCGTAACTGGGTTTTTGAGTCACTGTGGTTGGAACTCTGTCATTGAGGCTATATGTGCTGGTAAGCCGATACTAGCACTGCCTATAATGGCCGAGCAGCCTATGAATGCTAGATTAGTGGAGGATGAGTTTAGAATTGGACTTCGAATTCCGGTAATCCAAGAATCAAATGTACGGTCAAGTGAGGTTAAGATGATGGTGACTGAGTTAATGGGTGGAGATGCAGGGGATAGAGCAAGAAGCAGAGTTGAGGAGCTAAGAGATGCAGCTCGGAGTGCTATGTTGGAAGGAGGTTCTTCTTGGCGTACACTGAATCACCTGCTCGAGAAGGTTCAACATGGTCGTTAGAGGAAAATAATCAATAGTACTACTCCCTCCGTCCCACCTTGACCGTCCTATTTACTATTTGGACATGTCATTTGACTTCAATTTTTAACATATAAGATAAATTAATTTTGAAAATTTAAGTTTTGCATATGATTCCTTACATGATAAACTATATGATACAAAATTTAGTTTTATAAAATTATTTTACCTTATATGTTTAATATTGAGGTGGAAAAATATGCCAAAAAGCAAACAGGACACTTATGACCGGACGGAGGTAGTACTATTTACCATCTGTCTTAATTTCCGGTCGAGACACTTAATTAATAGTAAGCACAAATAAATGGTGACTTTAGGTGAAATTTTTTAATAAATAAACTACCATTGAAATTTGAAATTGAGATATTTAATTAATAAGCATCACTTAGGTTCGTAGCTTGGTTGGTAAGTTTAATAAATAAACCACAATATGTGGAGATTAAAATGGAGATGAATGTGGACTATTGCAGATGTTGGGGGCAAGTTGAACCCACGGTTTCATTTAAAACTAGGGGCTATGTCGGGTTTTTTATTTTTATATTTATTAAGATAAGATATGTGATTTATTTATTGGATTATTTTTATTTTTGGTTCCATACTCAATTTTGATTGATTAAACATGATCAGTTTAATTTTTGTTGTAGGTAGAGTTCGTTTTGCAAGTCGTGAGCGAAGGGCCCTTATGAGTTTGTCGTGTCAAATTGGGTTGATGGGTCGGGTTGAAATTCACCTATATCCAACCTAATTAAAATTGTATTGACTTATGTCCAACCCAAAAATAATCGGACTACAAACTTCCAACTCATACCTAATCCATATAAAATCATTAAACCCAAACCCGATCCGTTTAACCCATTTAAATACAAATACTCTTAGTTTTCTGTAGAATAATCAGTCGTCCATCAAAGCGTACACATGACTGTTATTTATTTCGAATCATTGTGTGCCATTTTTCCAAATGTCAACATTTTGTTAAATGGATCAATAATCTTTACTCGTAGCCGTTATTTGTGCGGATGAAATAGTGTGAACGGTGGAGTTTGTGCAACTAATGATTGAAGTATTTAGGTTTTCAAACAAAAGTAAATAGTGGATATAGATGGCCTAGAGAATGTATTTAGATTTATATAATAATTATTTGTATGGGCCTAAAAAAGTGATAGTATATTTGTTTGCTATTATACTAAGGGTTATACAATTAATACATATCCAAGTAAAATACATTCATATTTATTTATTTGTTTTTAGATAAATTAAGTAAACGGGTCGGGCTGGATTTGGGTTAGGACCCTTAACCCATACCCAACCCATATATTTAATAGGTAACCCATACTCGACCTAAAAATTAAATGGGTCAATTATCATAACTCGTACCCGCTATTTACGGGTTGGATTGGGGTGCGTTTGAACTTTTAGGATCCGTTCGTTGACCATGATTCAATCTTTAATCTGTTTTCCAACACATGGACAATATTTTGACCTTTTACACATGTCAATATGACATATGTTAACCAGCGTTAGATTAAACAAAACGTAGCTAAAACTGCAATTCAACGCTCTGGCCGAACGGTCCCTTAACCATAAAGATAGGTTTGGAAGCTTTGTGATAAAGGTTAGTGTGGTTAAACAATGCGAGGTTGAAATACATGGTTTTTTGTGTATTTGGTTAACACTTTAACCAATAAGGAGTTTTCATGTGACACATTAATCTCAAAAAATGAAATAAGCTGCTGAACTAACGCAACCAATGGATATTGAAAATTTAGCTAGCTTTATTCTACAAAAGTCTCTTTATTATTGGTAGAGTTTCTTCACCAGAATACACTTGCTACAATGTGTTAACTGAGGGGATGAAACAAAAGCTGCTTTTGACCCCCCTAACTCTCACGGGTATATGCTTAAATCTGTTTTAGTTTTTTTGTTATATAGTTTATTTATGCTACAAGATTTTTTGTTCGCCCCTATAACATTTTGTAAAATATCATCATGATATCACCAAATTTTAATTATTATCAATTTTATTTCTATTAATATGTAATATATGCTTTCAAATTCTATTGGAAAAAACCATTTTTAGTCTACAATAGATAAAAAATCTTTTAATGTTTAAATTTTAGATATATATAGTCTAAAGTAAAGCTGATTATATATTATTCTTAGTAATCATATACCCCTTATGGGGTTGTCAATTTCAAGTTTTGGGTCGGGTTGTGTTGGAGAAATATGCGACTACTACTTCAACCTAGGCAGTGTACCTAATCGTTTTGCGGGATAGTGGAATTGTGGGGTGTCGAACTCTTGGGGACCTTGCTGTGGTTTCACTGATAGTGCAATTTAATTGAGAATTCTAATTAGACTACTGAACAGAAACTTATCATTTTTTTAGAGGAATTGTGGTTTAGAACTTAGTGTAAACAAAACAATAATAAGAACAATTAATTAGAACAGATTAATAATAACAGTTATGAAACTCTTTTGTTTTTAAGGAAGCATCCCGGGTTGTTCTGCTCACCTATTTTACTCAATTATATTATTGTAGACTTCCCACTTTAACAATAAACTCAAGAATCTTAATTAGTTTATTGACCGTTCCCTGTCTAATAAACCCTGATTAATTTAAATAACTAGCGCATTTCCTTGTTCAAGTTATTAATAAATTAATCGCATTATTAACAATTCCTATTGGAGACTGGTTAACCTATAGGTGAAAACTCACTTCTAGTCGTTAACCTGCTTTGACTTCTCTTGTCTAGAATCTTGTCTCAGCACTGCATTTTGACAAGAAACTACAAATATCACTTTAATAAATGGCCTAAATATTAGAGCGCATTAAGGAGGAGAATCAAAATATTGTTTGAACAGATTTTATTAGAAAGTCTACGTAACACAGTTTAGTAAAATAAGCTTGCTTCTCAACCCGGGAGCTAAGGTTTTTTACTCAGACATAATTATGAAAACAGACGTCGTAAGCACGACAGCCATTAAAACAAATTACAATTAAAGAGAAGAAAGAGCACTCTGCATTCGTACGCACTGTATGGAATTTTGTGGAAGAAGAGTGATTTGGGAGAGAACGTGAATATTACAGAGAGTAAGCTTGGGGCAAATGTGCGCAGGTTTTTCTGATGAAGTGGTAGTGTTTATATAGAGGAGAGGAAGAAGAAGAAAACAGAAGAAGAGATGGAGCATGCGTGCGAGTGGATTAACAAGATAAGGGAGGTGCCAGTTGATTGATGCAGTAGATGGATAAGTCGCAGACGCGTGAGGATTTTCAGGACGGCGAGAGCGGCGCCTTATCTTGCTGTCGGTAGGCGGGAAGGAAGAAGAAAACTGTTCGCGACTGAATCTAATCTGGCAAATTTTCGTGCGTCCGCCTGTGTGTCCGCCTAGACTCGTGCGGACTCCTCTGCTGTCCGCCCAGCCGTCCGCTCAGACTCAAGCGGACGCCACTGCTCCTGTCCGCCTGGCCAACCGCCTCTCCCCATGCGGACGCCACTGCTGGTGACCGCCTCCTGTCCGCCTGTCTTCACGCGGTCGCGGTCACAGGGGATGTCTCGACTTATTTCTTTATACGAACTAGACTTATTTCCTTCCACGAACTTTTGACCGGCTCTAGATTCTTCGTTATAAGTCCGTTTTACTCGCCGTTTGTTGCGTTGGAAAGCTTGTGAGATAAACTATTTGATTCCAACACTTTTTCCTGTATTTGATACATAAAATATATCAGTCCATATCAAGACATAAATCTTAGGAAAAGCATACCATAAGTGAGAAATATTATCCTGAAAGTGAGCAAGAATAAGGTAAATTAAACCCTTAAATGTCTATGTATTTCTCACTTATCAAACTCCCCCACACTTATCTTTTGCTTGTCCTCAAGCAAATCTTTCTGACATAATATTTAAACAAGTTAAACATACAATAATCAAGTAAGGAGAGCACAGAAGAGGTAATTGCCAATCTTTTCAGATTTTTAAAAGGGTACTAATAACAATAATTTTATTAGATATATTTCTCTATTTCTGAGAATAACTCTGTAGTCCTACAAAAGAAAGAGAAGTAATACCATGAGAATTCTACTTTTAACCCTGAGCCAATCCACCATTTTCTTTCACAATTCCTTGAACGACAAGGGGCATGAAGTAAAATCTTATTCCATTATACCTTTCAATGCCACATACTCATGATCCATAATGATGTTTTTTTTTCTTCCATTTTTCATTTTAAGACCGAATGCACAGGTACTTCAATTTTGAAGTACATTTTTCTTTTCACCTCAGACTTTTCTCTCCACCCTTGTAGCAGTTTTGGGTCTACTATCCCAGATACCGAGTACCTTAGGTAGCCGGGTGATGAAGCACCCCTAAGAACTTAATAACCGAGTGGACGAGGCCTGTTTAGGATCAGAATATGCCTGTTTGGATCAGAGGAGTACCTTGCCTTGTTCTTTTTCCACCGTTTCATTCCAATTCAAATCCAGGCTCAAAGTCAAAACAAAATTCAAATGATAATATCCTCAAAAATTTTTTTGAGTAAGGAGCAGAGTGTTTTTTTTTTTGTGCACCCTTTAAACCTGTTAATACCAGCATTACTCCCTCTATGGCTCCTTCTTTGATTATTAATCACTTAACAAATTTAAACACAGTGTCGAAAAAGAAAACTTAAGAGCAAGCTTTTGATTATTATCTCTCCCCCACACTTGAACCAAAGCAATGCCCTCATTGCATAGAAAGAATTAAAATAACAGGGCATGCAAACTACCTGGTTAATGATCATAAAGCATGGTAATAAGAGATATTTAAATTTAAAGAGCAAGGTATGGATAGTGTACTCCCCTGATTTCATGCAGAATATGGAGTATAGCTCCCCCACACTTGAGTTCAGCTGTAGAATGACGTAATATTTACCTGGAAGAAATATTCTAAACAGCCAGAAGAACTCAAGTTAATTCTCCTCGTTCTTTCTTTTTATTTTTATTTCACTCTCTTTTTTTTGCATAAATAAAATACAGAATATAAACACAATACAGATTTAAAAAGATAGATAGTAGGGTGCCTCCTACCAAGCTGCCCATCTTTAAGGTCTTTGGCTAGACCGTACCTCATTGATTCAAGTTGTAACTGGTTCTTTGAAAAGAAGCGCAGAAGCTTCTTCGTTGTCTAACGTGTTTCCCATATATAACTTGATACGAGCTCCATTGACTTTAAATGATCCTCCTTTCTTATTGTCCAATTCCACCACTCCATAAGGAGAGGTAGATATTATTTTAAATGGTCCAGACCAGAAAGATTTTAACTTACCTGGGAAGAACTTAAGTCTGGAATTATAAAGGAGGACATAATCTCCCACTTTGAAGTCTCGCTTGGCAATCATCTTATCGTGCCAACGCTTGGTCTTCTCCTTATAAATCACTGCATTTTTATATGAGTTGTACCTTAGTTCTTCCAGTTCTGTCAACTGAAACTTTCTTTTTTCACCGGCTTGTTGGAGATCGAAGTTCAACAACTTTAGAGCCCAATAAGATTTATGCTCTAATTCCACCGGCAGGTGACATGCCTTCCCAAAAACTAGTTTGTAGAGAGACACGCCGATAGGTGTTTTGAAGGCGGTACGGTATGCCCAGAGCGCATCATCCAATTTAATGGACCAATCCTTTCGAGAAGAGCTCACCGTCTTCTGTAGAATCCATTTTAGCTCTCTATTCGTTATCTCTGCCTGACCATTCGTTTGAGGATGGTATGGTAGAGCAACCTTATGTCGGACTCCATATTTCTTCAGGAGAGCATCAAACTGGCGATTGCAGAAGTGAGATCCACCATCGCTGATTATTGCTCTAGGAACACCGAATCGACTGAAAATGTTCTTCTTTATGAACTTCATCACAACTTTACCATCATTAGTAGAGCAAGCAAGGGCTTCCGCCCATTTAGAGACATAATCGACTGCTACTAAGATGTATAAATTTCCAAAAGAATTTGGGAAGGGTCCCATAAAATCAATCCCCCAAACATCAAATAATTCGACTTCTAGCATATTGTTCAAGGGTAGTTCATTACGGCGAGAAATATTACCTTGCCTTTGACACCGATCACAAGTAGACACAAAGGCATGACAGTCTTTGTGAAGGGTGTTCCAATAGAAACCGGATTCAAGTATCTTTGCAGCTGTACGGGTTGCACCGTGATGACCGCCGGTTTCTCTGGAATGGCAATGGAGAAGAATATTTCTGATCTCCGTCTCTGGGACACATCTTCTGATAATACCATCTGCACAGATTTTGAAAAGAAATGGATCATCCCATAAATAATGTTTGACAATAGAAAAGAACCTTTTTCTCTGCTGATAAGTCATATCAGCTGGGATGATCTTTGTAGCCAGATAATTTGCAATATCGGCAAACCAAGGGTCTCTTGCCGTTTGAATTGTGAAAACTGCCTCGTCCGGGAAAAATTCATTGATGGGTCTCTCGTCCTCTGGTCCCTCCATTCTTGATAAGTGGTCAGCCACGACATTCTGGATACCTCTTTTGTCTCTTATCTCTATGTCGAATTCTTGTAAGAGAAGTATCCATCTTATCAACCTGGGTTTTGCATCTGCTTTGGCAAATAAATACTTGAGGGCAGAATGATCAGTATGAATAATAACCTTACTACCCAATAAATATGAACGGAATTTATCCAAAGTAAAAACGACTGCGAGCAATTCTTTTTCGGTGGTGGCATAATTTTTCTGAGCATCATTTAAAGTGCGGCTTGCATAATAAATTACTTTCAGAACCTTATCCAATTTCTGGCACAGAACAGCACCCACCGCATAATCACTGGCGTCACACATAATTTCAAAAGGTTGTGACCAGTCGGGTGATACAACAATAGGAGCAGAGACAAGTTTTTCTTTCAACAAATTAAAAGCTGCTAAACATTCATCAGAAAAATGAAATTTAGCATCTTTTGTCAGTAAAGTGCAGAGAGGCTTAGAAATCTTGGAGAAGTTTTTAATGAATCGTCTGTAAAAACCTGCATGTCCAAGAAAACTTCGGATACCTCTGACAGTAGTAGGAGGGGGAAGTTTTTCTATTACCTCAATTTTAGCGCGGTCCACCTCAATACCTTTGGAAGACACGTTATGTCCTAGCACGATCCCTTCACGAACCATGAAGTGACATTTTTCCCAGTTCAGGACTAGATTTGTGTCTTCACACCTGGCCAAAATAGATCAAGATTCTCCAGGAAAGTGTCAAATGTCGAACCAAAGACAGAGAAGTCATCCATAAAGACTTCTATACATTTTTCAATGTAATCAGAGAAAATAGCCATCATGCACCGTTGAAAAGTAGCTGGTGCATTACATAATCCAAACGGCATTCTTTTATAAGCATATGTTCCATAAGGACAGGTAAAAGTAGTTTTATCCTGATCTTCTGGAGCAATTGGGATCTGAAAGTATCCTGAATAGCCATCTAGAAAACAATAATAGTCCTGACCTGCTAACCTTTCCAGCATTTGGTCAATAAAAGGTAAGGGAAAGTGATCCTTACGTGTGGCAGTATTCAATTTCCTGTAGTCTATACAGACTCTCCAACCGGTAGTGGTGCGTTGAGGAATCAACTCACCTTTCTCGTTGGGAACTACAGTTATTCCGCCTTTCTTGGGTACCACTTGCACTGGGTTTACCCATTTGCTGTCTGAAATTGGATAGATAATGCCAGCGTCAAGTAGTTTTATTACCTCTTTCTTGACCACCTCTTTAAGAACAGGGTTGAGACGCCTCTGTGGTTGTGCTAAAGCCTGAAATCAATCTTCCATGTAAATTCGATGAGGAGCAAATTAATACTACTCCGTAATTTTCGTTTTTCAGATTTCGTTACATAACATTCTGGTTTGTGTTATTAATTATGTTTTGTGGTGCCGTGTTTAGTAATTGGGACGTCGGAGGCAATTAATTAAAAGACGGGGGCAAGGAGGTCGTTTCCCCTCTTTTATTTTGGTGAGACTTATTAAGGTAAATAAGTCATTTATTTCTCATTCTCAATTCACGATCATTTGCAAACCGCTCGTTCATTCTCTCGACAGTTTCTTGAGCGCTTCTTCTCCCTCTACTTCCGCTCCTCTCATCCCTTGGTATTGGTTCTGGAATCTGTGTGTTGCTGCTGCATTTGGTTCGATTCTTGATCTGTCGTCGTTGTCTTGTCTCTGCGGTAATTCAGGTTTGGTTTCTCCTTTGGTTTCGGTGGGTTTCGCTTCTGTTTTGAGAAGGATAGCTTTCTGATTGTTGAACTGCCTGGTTGTGAATTCAGCGTTGATCTGGGCTTCCCCTCTACTGCTGTTCGTCGGGTTGCGTGTGGGCAGTGTCTGGACTGAATCTTCTCTGCAATTGATGTAAGTGGGGGATGGAATCGGGGTTGTTTACTCACCCTCGGGGACTGTTTCGTTCTAACCTTTCTGTCTTGCAATTGTGTTTTGATTGGGTGTTTTGCTTTGGTTCTGTGTTGTTAATCGCGTGGCTAAACCCCCGAGGGTACTGATTTACCATTCCGTGGATTTGGGTGAGTTTGGTATTGATTTTGGTTGGATTTCTGCGCGTTTGTTTCGCTCTGTATTTCGTCAGTTTCGCGCTGTCCGAACATCTGTCCGAACTTGGAAGTTCGGACAGTGCATCGGGCGCGTTTTGTTTTTGAAGGTTTTGAAGTGTCCGAACATCGGTCCGAACTTCAAAGTTCGGACCTGACGCTAGGATGGATTTTCGTAAAAGTTTCGACGTGTGTCCGAACTTGCAAGGTCGGACGCAAGTTCGGACACTAAGATGATTCTGGCTTTCAACTCTCGACTTACGTCCGAACTTCGATGTTCGGACGTAAGTTCGGACATTTGTATCTCCGCGACCTCTGATTCTCGGCCTCTGTCCGAACTTGCAAGGTCGGACGCAAGTTCGGACATGCCACTGTTTTGAGCATAACTTCTCTGTTTTAGCTCCGTTTTGCGTTCCGTTTGCGGGGTTGGTTCCCCTATCTGTGTACAAGCTTCCTATGCTGTTTATATGCATTTTTATGCGCTTAAGATCTGTTTTGGAGCTTTTGGTTTTGGGACCTAGTTACTTTGCTTCTGAGCCTTGGATAGTCGGGTCGGGCTGTCCCGTAGCATGCTGCGCAGGAATTCCTTCTGTTTATACTCCTTAGGGTCTCCCTTAGGACGTTATTTGACCGACGGGTCTGTTAGCTGTCTCTACGGCTTCTGTTGTGGGATCCTCGGATCCATAGGACCTTATGTGTGTCCTTCTGTTGTGTTAGCTTGTTTCTAGTGTCCCATACTTCTGTTCTGTTCTGAAGGTCCGACTGTGTTTTGAAGTGTTATGCCGTTCTGCTCTGCTTCTGTTTTGTGGTTCCATTCGGTCTGTTTTATTGACTCCGCTATCCTCTCTGTTTATAAGTATTCTTCTTCTGCTTCTGTTTTGAGTAGGCTTCCTTGAGGAAGTCTTCTGCTTGCTGGTGTTTAGCTCACCCCTTTACTTTGTTGCAGATTGAGCTCGTGGGATCTTCTCTCCTCGTCCCCTTCTGGAGCTTGTTTATTTTATGTGCCTTTAGACTTTGTTTTCTTGCGCTTTGGACGCTTTAGTACTTTGTGTAGCCTTTGGGCCTTTCGCTTTGTATTTGACTTGTAAGCCTTTGGATCTTGTAAACTCTTTTTTATACAAGTTTCTTATTCGGTTTTGGGATTCGTTTGCTTAGAGCCTTGCGACGTTAGGTAGTAGACTCGCGGCGTGTAACGGCCCTAACTCCTAGGCCGGTTTTGGGGTCGTTACATTTAGTGGTATCAGAGCCAGGTTGCTCGTTCTTTGGTGTCTGTGGGGTTTGTCTGCATGTGTGGGTGTCTGAAAGGTCTGCTGTTTGCTGCTTGTTGGTTTCTGATAAATTTTGATGTTGTATCTTCAGTATGCCTCCCCGACGTTCAGGACGTGGTGCAGCTGCAGGCGATGCTCCCCAGGGGGACATTGCAGAGATTGTGCAGCAGGTGGTGACCCAGGTGCTGCAGACTGTAGGGGCCACTGCTGGTCAGGCGGCAGGAGCCGGTAACGCGGGGGGCAATAATGTGAAGGCGCTTCAGGAGTTTCTGAAGCTGAAGCCACCTTCCTTTGATGCTAGTGGCGACCCACAGGAGGCGAGCCACTGGATCACTGCCATTGAGGACCTTCTGCGGGTCATGGGATGTGAGGAGGATCAGAAAGTCGGATTTGCTACCTTCATGTTTCAGTCGGAGGCGAAGGAGTGGTGGAAGACGGTCGAAGGGAAGTACCCCCACCCATGGACATGGGAGCAGTTTAGGGGCTGCTTCAATCAGCAGTTCTATCCCGACGTCTTTCGTGATCAGAAGATTGTAGAGTATGGGAGGCTTCGCCAGACGAAGGAGATGTAGATGAGTATGTGAGGAAGTTTATCTCCCTTTCGAAGTTTGTGCCTGAGCCAGATGATAACCGGAAGGCTAGGAAGTTTGAGGCTGGTTGAGGGGCGACATTCGAGCTGCTGTGGCACCTTTTCGCCACAAGACTTTCCGGGATGTGGCCGATGTGGCGTTGGTGGTGGAGTCTGAGCTGCAGGCTAGGCAGCGGTTGAGAAGAGGGACCAGAGGCCCGATAAGGGCAAGGACCAGAAGAGGAAGGGTCGTGTGGAGGAGCCCGAGAGGCGTGAGCAGACTTCTTCTCAGAAGAAGAAGTATAGAGGAGACCGGGGTTCTTCTTCATCAGCATCCCTGCTGTGGAGAAGTGTGCGGTGTGACCGTTTCCATCCTGGGCGGGAGTGCTACAGGAAGTCCGGGGCGTGCTTCAAGTGTGGTTCGCTAGACCATCGCATTGCCCAGTGTCCACAGGCTAGAGGTGGAGGTAGCAGTGGCGGTTCTGAGGGCCGAGGAGCTGGTTCAGGGTCCGGGCAGAAGACTGAGCAGAAGAAGCCCCAGACCCAGGCTCGTGTGTACGCTCTAGCTGGTGAGCGAGACCGCGACTCAGGCCGTGTTGTGTCAGGTATTCTTCAGATCTCTTCTCAGCCAGTTTTCTGCTTGTTTGATTCAGGAGCTACCCACTCCTTTGTGTCTGCTGATTTAGTGGGTAGTCTCGGGTTGTCTGCTGTGCCTTGTGATGTGGATTTGTGTATTTCTAGCCCGCTGAGTGGCGTACCTGCTTGTGTACTTGATTCTGTGTGTAAGTCGGTTCCGGTAGTGATTATGGATAGGAACTTGTCTGCTGATTTGATCCCTATGCGTATGTCTTGCTTCGATGTGATTTTGGGCATGGACTGGCTAGCAGAGCACCATGCCCAGATAGATTGTGCAGCTAGGAGAGTTGTGTTTGATAGACCGGGTGAGACCCGTTTTGCTTTTGTGGGGAATTCCATTCCTTGTGCTCCTGTGTTGGTGTCTGCTATGCAGGCAGTCCGTTCCTTGAGGAAGGGCTGCCAGGGGTTTCTTTGCTTTGTACCTGAGGTTAAGGAGGGATCCCGGTTGGAGGAGATCCCCATTGTGTGTGAGTTCCCTGAGGTGTTCCAGGACGATGTGCCAGGACTACCACCTGATCGTGAGGTGGAGTTTTCTATTGAGTTAGCGCCAGGGACTCAGCCTATCTCTAAGGCTCCCTATCGCATGAGTCCGCAGAGCTTAAGGAGCTGAAGGTGCAGCTGCAGGATCTTCTGGATAAGGGCTTCATTCGCCCTAGTGTGTCTCCATGGGGAGCACCGGTGTTGTTTGTGAAGAAGAAGGATGGCTCCTTCAGATTGTGCATTGACTACAGGGAATTGAATAAGGTTACCATCAAGAATCGGTATCCTCTTCCCCGCATTGATGATCTCTTCGACCAGTTGGCAGGGGCGACAGTTTTCTCGAAGATCGACTTGCGTTCTGGATATCATCAGCTGAAGATTAAGGCCGAGGATGTGTCTAAGTCTGCATTTAGGACCCGGTATGGGCATTATGAGTTCCTGGTCATGCCTTTTGGGTTGACCAATGCCCCGTCGTTCTTCATGGATATGATGAACAGAGTTTTCAAACCTTTCTTGGATTCTTTTGTAGTTGTGTTTATTGACGACATCTTGGTGTACTCCAAGAGTGTTGAGGATCATGAGGAGCATCTGAGGATGGTCCTACAGACGTTGAAGGAGAAGGAGCTGTATGCTAAATTGAAGAAGTGTGAGTTTTGGTTGGATAGAGTGGTGTTTCTTGGCCACGTGGTTTCGAAGGATGGCATATCAGTGGACCCAGAGAAGATTAAGGCAGTTATGGAGTGGGCGAAGCCCACTAGTGTGTCCGAGGTGCGCAGTTTTCTGGGATTGGCTGGGTATTATAGGAAGTTCGTGGAGGGCTTTTCTAAGATTGTATCCCCCTTGACTCGTCTTCTTAGGAAGGATGTCAAGTTTGACTGGAGTGAGGCGTGCCAGGAGAGCTTCCAGGAGTTGAAGAAGAGGTTGACTTCGGCCCCGATTTTGACGTTGCCTTCTGGGACAGAGGGCTTTGAGGTGTTCTGTGACGCTTCCCACAGAGGGTTGGGGTGTGTTCTGATGCAGCAGGGAAAGGTGGTAGCGTATGGGTCACGACAGTTTAAGCCGTATGAGAAGAATTATCCTACCCATGACCTGGAGCTAGCTGTTGTGGTCTTCGCCTTGAAGATCTGGCGGCACTATTTGTATGGGGTGACGTGTAAGGTCTACACGGATCACAAGAGTCTCAAATATCTGTTCACGCAGAAGGAATTGAATTTGAGACAGCGGCGCTGGTTGGAGCTGTTACATGACTACGACCTGGAGATCCTCTACCATCCGGGTAGAGCGAATGTGGTGGCTGATGCCTTGAGCCGTAGGGGTGCTCCTGGACTTGCTTGTTCGTTGTCAGGGGTTCAGAGGTCTGCTATTGAGCTTCAGCGTATGGGGATTTGGGTTGTTCGGTCAGACCGTGCCAGGATGATTGCTTCGATTCAGGTCCAGTCTACTTTGATTGAGCGGATCAGAGAGAAGTTGGCAGATGAGCAGGAGTCAGAGTATTCTGTGTCCAGCGATGATTGTCTACGCTTCAGGGGCAGAGTCTGTGTGCCTAGTGGAGGCGACCTTAGGCGGGAGATTATGCAGGAGGCTCATGGAGCTCCTTATTCTGTGCACCCAGGAGGGGTGAAGATGTACCGGGACCTCCGAGAGTCCTTCTGGTGGGCGAATATGAAGAGGGAGATTTCCGATTTTGTGGCTCGTTGCCAAACCTGTCAGCAGGTGAAGGCTGAGCATCAGCGACCTGCGGGTCTTTTGCAGCCTCTTCCCGTTCCTGAGTGGAAATGGGAGAGTGTTGGCATGGATTTTATTGTGGGGTTGCCTAGGACATCTTCTGGGTACGATGCGCTGTGGGTGATTGTGGACCGGTTGACGAAGTCAGCTCATTTCTTGCCTGTGAGGAAGACCTTTAGCCTGGAGCGCCTGGCTCGGCTGTATATCGATGAGATTGTGAGGTTGCACGGTGTGCCGGCGACGATCGTTTCGGACAGAGATCCGAGATTTGTATCTCGCTTCTGGCGAAGCCTGCATAAGGCGTTAGGGACGAATTTGGCTTTCAGTTCGGCTTATCATCCTCAGACCGATGGGCAGACGGAGAGGACGAATCAGATTTTGGAGGACATGTTGAGGGCTTGTGTGCTCGACTTCGGGGGCAGCTGGGATCAGCATGTGACTTTGATTGAGTTCGCCTACAACAATAGTTTCCAATCGAGCATTGGGATGGCTCCCTATGAGGCGTTGTATGGTAGGCGCTGTAGATCTCCTATTTGTTGGGATGACCTGCGAGAGAGGGCGATAGTAGGTCCTGAGTTGGTGCAGGGAGCTGTAGACAAAGTTAAGACTATCAGGGAGCGTTTGTTGGTTGCCCAGAGCCGGCAGAAGAGTTATGCAGATCAGAGACGCCGTCCGCTTGAGTTCCAGGTGGGAGACCACGTGTTTCTAAAGATCTCTCCAGTTCGGGGTGTAGTTCGTTTTGGGAAGCGGGGCAAGCTGAGTCCTCGGTTCGTAGGGCCTTTTGAGGTGCTTGGGAAGGTTGGGCCGGTGGCCTACAGATTGGCATTGCCACCAGCTCTAGCAGGAGTGCATGACGTGTTCCATGTGTCGATGCTCAGGAAGTATCTACATGATCCTTCGCATGTGATTGACTATGGTCAGCTTCGACTCAGAGATGATTTCACCTATGAGGCAGTTCCGGTTCGTATTTTAGCTCGGGATGTTCGTCGGCTTCGTAGCAAGACACTGCCTATGGTTAAGGTGCAGTGGTCTGATCAGTCCGAGCGTGAGGCGACGTGGGAACTCGAGGAGGAGTTGCGTGCTAAGTTTCCGTCCCTTTTCGAGCAGTGAGGTATGTTGAATTTCGAGGACGAAATTCCTTTTAAGGGGGGAGTGATGTAATACTCCGTATTTTCGTTTTTCAGATTTCGTTACATAACATTCTGGTTTGTGTTATTAATTATGTTTTGTGGTGCCGTGTTTAGTAATTGGGACGTCGGAGGCAATTAATTAAAAGACGGGGGCAAGGAGGTCGTTTCCCCTCTTTTATTTTGGTGAGACTTATTAAGGTAAATAAGTCATTTATTTCTCATTCTCAATTCACGATCATTTGCAAACCGCTCGTTCATTCTCTCGACAGTTTCTTGAGCGCTTCTTCTCCCTCTACTTCCTGCTCATCCCTTGGTATTGGTTCTGGAATCTGTGTGTTGCTGCTGCATTTGGTTCGATTCTTGATCTGTCGTCATTGTCTTGTCTCTGCGGTAATTCAGGTTTGGTTTCTCCTTTGGTTTCGGTGGGTTTCGCTTCTGTTTTGAGAAGGATAGCTTTCTGATTGTTGAACTGCCTGGTTGTGAATTCAGCGTTGATCTGGGCTTCCCCTCTACTGCTGTTCGTCGGGTTGCGTGTGGGCAGTGTCTGGACTGAATCTTCTCTGCAATTGATGTAAGTGGGGGATGGAATCGGGGTTGTTTACTCACCCTCGGGGACTGTTTCGTTCTAACCTTTCTGTCTTGCAATTGTGTTTTGATTGGGTGTTTTGCTTTGGTTCTGTGTTGTTAATCGCGTGGCTAAACCCCCGAGGGTACTGATTTACCATTCCGTGGATTTGGGTGAGTTTGGTATTGATTTTGGTTGGATTTCTGCGCGTTTGCTCGCTCTGTATTTCGTCAGTTTCGCGCTGTCCGAACATCTGTCCGAACTTGGAAGTTCGGACAGTGCATCGGGCGCGTTTTGTTTTTGAAGGTTTTGAAGTGTCCGTACATCGGTCCGAACTTCAAAGTTCGGACCTGACGCTAGGATGGGATTTTCGTAAAAGTTTCGACGTGTGTCCGAACTTGCAAGGTCGGACGCAAGTTCGGACACTAAGATGATTCTGGCTTTCAACTCTCGACTTACGTCCGAACTTCGATGTTCGGACGTAAGTTCGGACATTTGTATCTCCGCGACCTCTGATTCTCGGCCTCTGTCCGAACTTGCAAGGTCGGACGCAAGTTCGGACATGCCACTGTTTTGAGCATAACTTCTCTGTTTTAGCTCCGTTTTGCGTTCCGTTTGCGGGGTTGGTTTCCCCTATCTGTGTACAAGCTTCCTATGCTGTTTATATGCATTTTTATGCGCTTAAGATCTGTTTTGCGAGCTTTTGGTTTTGGGACCTAGTTACTTTGCTTCTGAGCCTTGGATAGTCGGGTCTGGCTGTCCCGTAGCATGCTGCGCAGGAATTCCTTCTGTTTATACTCCTTAGGGTCTCCCTTAGGACGTTATTTGACCGACGGGTCTGTTAGCTGTCTCTACGGCTTCTGTTGTGGGATCCTCGGATCCATAGGACCTTATGTGTGTCCTTCTGTTGTGTTAGCTTGTTTCTAGTGTCCCATTCTTCTGTTCTGTTCTGAAGGTCCGACTGTGTTTTGAAGTGTTATGCCGTTCTGCTCTGCTTCTGTTTTGTGGTTTCATTCGGTCTGTTTTTATTGACTCCGCTATCCTCTCTGTTTATAAGTATTCTTCTGCTTCCGTTTTGAGTAGGCTTCCTTGAGGAAGTCTTCTGCTTTGGGCTGTTTAGCTCACCCCTTTACTTTGTTGCAGATTGAGCTCGTGGGATCTTCTCTCCTCGTCCCCTTCTGGAGCTTGTTTATTTTATGTGCCTTTAGACTTTGTTTTCTTGCGCTTTGGACGCTTTAGTACTTTGTGTAGCCTTTGGGCCTTTCGCTTTGTATTTGACTTGTAAGCCTTTGGATCTTGTAAACTCTTTTGGAATTTATACAAGTTTCTTATTCGGTTTTGGGATTCGTTTGCTTAGAGCCTTGCGACGTTAGGTAGTAGACTCGCGGCGTGTAACGGCCCTAACTCCTAGGCCGGTTTTGGGGTCGTTACAACAGAGATGGACTTATTCCTTTGATATCCGCTATCGGCCAACCGATAGCGGTTTTATGATGGCGTAGCACCCCTAAAAGTTCCTCCTCCTGCACATCTGTCAATTTAGAAGAAATAATAACTGGTAGATCATATGGCTTTTTTAGAAAGGCGTATTTTAAATGAGGAGGAAGAGGTTTCATTTCGACTGTAGGTGCTTTTTCGATGGATGGCTTGGGTCTGTCTGCGTTTCTTTCTACTGGCTCGAATCTATGTCGGTAGGACTGGAAATGTGGCTTATGTTTGTTTAACTCTTCAGCCATGAGAGCAATATCGGGATTTTCGTCTTCAGCTTCACAAGATGCCATAAGACATCTTTCCAAAATTGTTTTCATCTTCTGAAGAACGTCTCATGTACTAAAGAGTCAATAGTGTCAATAGAAAAACAAATTTGTGTATCAGAAGGATGCTTCATGTTCCGGGTCATGTCGAAAACTACCTGCTCATCATGAAGTCTTAAAATTATTTTTCCTCCTTCAACATCAATTAAAGTTCTCGCAGTTCTCATAAAAGGTCTACCTAAGATTAGTGGGACATCTTTATCTTCCTCAATATCTATAACAATGAAATCAGCGGGGAAAATAAACTTGCCAACAGAAACCACTAAATCTTCAATTTTTCCTTCAGGGTGAATTATGGAACGATCAGCTAACTGGAGCTGAACAGGAGTAGGAGAGCATTGACCTATGCCCAATTTCTTGAATATAGATAAAGGCATTAAGTTAATACTTGCGCCTAAATCGCATAACCCGTTACCACAATTTATGTCTTCTATTGCGCAAGGAATGATAGGGAGACCTGGATCTCCCAACTTTGGTGGTAGCTTCTTCAAGAGTACTGCAGAAACTCTTTCGGTTAGTTTCACCATGTCATTTTCCTATAAAGATCGCCTGTTAGACAAGATATCCTTCATAAATTTCGCATATATAGGCATTTGTGTTAAGGCATCAGAAAAAGGGATATTAATAGTTAATTTCTTAAAGATGTTAAGAAATTTTCCAAATTGATCGTCCAAATTCTTTTTCTTTAATCTATCAGGAAATGGGATTGGGATTTCATACGAAACCTGTGACGGTTTAATAGTAAGGGATTCAGGAGACTCCTTCTCCTTGGGAATTGTTACATCTTCTTTGTCAGCTTTTTGTTCATCAGATTTCTCCTCAGTTTCAGGGGCATCGGATACCAGCTCTTTCCCGCTCCTTAGGGTTATTGATTTTGCATGCTCCCTGGGATTTGGATCCGTCTGGCTCGGAAGTGACCCTGCTGGTCTTTGAGCCAACTGTTGGGAAATCTGACCTATTTGTCTTTCCAAATTTGTGGTTATGGTAGCCTGATCAGCAACTTTGGCTTCTATCTCAGAAAATTTTGAATTTATCGCCTGACCTTGTTTCAGAAGCTGATTCATCATGCCTTTTAGTTCACCCACGTCTCCTTGTGGGTTGGTTGGCTGTTCCTGTTGTCGGTTGTACTGTGGTTGTCGGTTTTGGTTGAAACCTTGGTTTCTCGTCTGGTTGAATCCTTGGTTGCTCGTCTGTGGGTCATAATTCCTCCATGGTTGTTGATTGCTCCTCCAATTGTTTTGGTTGTATGAGTTTTGATAAGGAACCCCTGGTCTGTTGTTAATCAGACCTACCTCCTCAAGGGTCCTGTTGCAACCTGAACCATCACAGTTTGGGGTTTCATGAGCTCCTCCACAGTTTTCGCAACAGGGAGTCAGAAATGGAGAAGTGGCCACTGCCTTCGTAGCTTTTTGTTGTGGTTGACTCAGCGTTAGCTTCTCCACAACTTTTGTGAGTGCAGCAAGTTGAGCAGACACATGATCCTGCGGGGGAATACTATAGATACCGGTTTCTTTCTTTACTTCACCTCTCCCCTTATTTTTACACCATTGTCTGGTGCTGGCGGTCATCTGGTCCAGTAGATCAACTGCTTCTTCTCCGGTCATTTTCATAAAATTTCCTCCAGATGAGGAACTTAGCAACAATTTGTTAGAGTCATTTAAGCCTCTAAAGAATGATAGAACAAGCTCCTGGCTACTCATACCGTGATGTGGGCATAATATCTGTAATTCTTTGAATCTATCCCACGAATCATAGAGAGATTCACCTGGTTCTTGACAGAAGTTAGTGATCTCAGCAATTTTTTCTCTTGTTTTGGACGGGGGATAGTATTTCGCCAGAAATTTGTTTGCTAACTCAGCCCAACTGTGGATGCTGCTGGGTTGTAGACTTCTCAGCCACCTGGAGGCGCCATCTTTCAATGAATAGGGGAACAATTGCAGACGGATGCGTTCGTTCAGACTTCCTGTTTTGTTAAAAGTGTTACAAAAATCAAGAAATGCAGATATATGGTGTGGAGCATCATCTGAATCTAGCCCGCTGTATTGGCCCTGGTGGTAGAGTGTGGTAATGAAACTGGTTTTGAACTGCCAGGCATCTAGTTCAGCCTGAGTGACCTGAGGAAGGACAATAGCAGAAGGCCTTCCTTCAACTGATGGTTGCTGGTATTGGCAGAGAGTTTGTCGAGTTGCCATCTCTACACGTTGTTGTCGTCTCTCTCTGTGAAGAAATCTCTCGATCTCAGGTTCAAAATCGTTTTGAGGACTACCTGTAGATCGAGTACGACGCATATATAGAAATATCTAAAGTGTTAATGTTAGGAGTTAGTATACTGGAAATTATAAGTTAGTTGTTAGTATACTGGAAATTATAAGTTAGTTACTGAAATTAAATGACAGAAACTTTAAAGGACAGAAATTATAAGTTAGTAGTTAAGGACAGAAATTAAAAGGACAATGGAAATGAAATGTTAAGGACAATGGAAATTAAATGTTAAGGACAATGGAAAAAAATGACAGAAATTTGAAATGACAATGGAAAGAAATGACAGAAAATTAAATGACAATAAAATAAAGAGTTAGTAATTAGATGTTAATAATTAGATGTCCGAAGTCCGATGTCCGTAGTTAGATATCCGATGTTCGATGTCCGATGGTTAGATAGTTAAATAGAAAACTTAATAAAATTAAAAACTGTCAGTTAACCGTGCCGGAGGTCCCCGGCAACGGCGCCAAAAACTTGTTGGAGAAATATGCGACTACTTCTTCAACCTAGGCAGTGTACCTAATCGTTTTGCGGGATAGTGGAATTGTGGGGTGTCGAACTCTTGGGGACCTTGCTGTGGTTTCACTGATAGTGCAATTTAATTGAGAATTCTAATTAGACTACTGAACAGAAACTTATCATTTTTTTTGAGAGGAATTGTGGTTTAGAACTTAGTGTAAACAAAACAGTAAAAAGAACAATTAATTAGAACAGATTAATAATAACAGTTATGAAACTCTTTTGTTTTTAAGGAAGCATCCCGGGTTGTTCTGCTCACCTATTTTACTCAATTATATTATTGTAGACTTCCCACTTTAACAATAAACTCAAGAATCTTAATTAGTTTATTGACCGTTCCCTGTCTAATAAACCCTGATTAATTTAAATAACTAGCGCATTTCCTTGTTCAAGTTATTAATAAATTAATCGCATTATTAACAATTCCTATTGGAGACTGGTTAACCTATAGGTGAAAACTCACTTCTAGTCGTTAACCTGCTTTGACTTCTCTTGTCTAGAATCTTGTCTCAGCACTGCATTTTGACAAGAAACTACAAATATCACTTTAATAAATGGCCTAAATATTAGAGCGCATTAAGGAGGAGAATCAAAATATTGTTTGAACAGATTTTATTAGAAAGTCTACGTAACACAGTTTAGTAAAATAAGCTTACTTCTCAACCCGGGAGCTAAGGTTTTTTACTCAGACATAATTATGAAAACAGACGTCGTAAGCACGACAGCCATTAAAACAAATTACAATTAAAGAGAAGAAAGAGCACTCTACATTCGTACGCACTGTATGGAATTTTGTGGAAGAAGAGTGATTTGGGAAAGAACGTGAATATTACAGAGAGTAAGCTTAGGGCAAATGTGCGCAGGTTTTTCTGATGAAGTGGTAGTGTTTATATAGAGGAGAGGAAGAAGAAGAAAACAGAAGAAGAGATGGAGCATGTGTGCGAGTGGATTAACAAGATAAGGGAGGTGTCAGTTGATTGATGCAGTAGATGGATAAGTCGCAGACGCGTGAGGATTTTCAGGACGGCGAGAGCGGCGCCTTATCTTGCTGTCGGTAGGCGGGAAGGAAGAAGAAAACTGTTCGCGACTGAATCTGGCAAATTTTCGTGTGTCTGCCTAGACTCGTGCGGACTCCTCTGCTGTCCGCCCAGCCGTCCGCTCAGACTCAAGCGGACACCACTGCTCCTGTCCGCCTGGCCAACCACCTCTCCCCATGCGGACGCCACTGCTGGTGACCGCCTCCTGTCCGCCTGTCTTCACGTGGTTGCGGTCACAGGGGATGTCTCGACTTATTTCTTTATACGAACTAGACTTATTTCCTTCCACGAACTATGACCGGCTCTAGATTCTTCGTTATAAGTCCGTTTTACTCGTCGTTTGTTGCGTTGGAAAGCTTGTGAGATAAACTATTTGATTCCAACACTTTTTCCTGTATTTGATACATAAAATATATCAGTCCATATCAAGACATAAATCTTAGGAAACACATACCATAAGTGAGAAATATTATCCTGAAAGTGAGCAAGAATAAGGTAAATTAAACCCTTAAATGTCTATGTATTTCTCACTTATCAGGTTGACTTCAACCCGAACCCGACCTGCTCATGTTTCACCTTAACCCGTGTAACCGACCTAAACCCGAAACGGGTTATGATTTGTCAACCCGAAACTGACTTGATGACCTGAAATCGACCCGAAATCTACCCAAATTCAAATATTGTACTATCAATACAAATTCTACACTAAATCATCTAGACAATATACATAACATATAAAATCATCAAACATAAATGGTTACATGATTGATATATTTAGGGTTATGTCGCATAACTATAAGAATATATATTTTCTTTTCATTTTTTTAAATATTTTTGACTTGCAGGTTGAAATCGGGTTGCCAGGACAAACCCAAAATGACCCAAAAATGTTTTCAGGTTGAAAATTACAACTCAAATATGTATTGTAGTTTGTCGATTTCGGGTCAGATTTCGAGTTCGTGTCAAGATTGACATTCCTAACCCTTTCAATCCAATATTAATGTTTTTAGTTTTAATTACAAATTTTACAAATTAAAAATAATATTAGAATTACTTAAAATAATTTTAGAATTTTGTTTTAGAAAAAACTACTATTTTAAAACTAGTGTTCTATATTATTGAAATTAACATATAATCTAATATATCAATTTTTAAAAATGAGAAATTCAAAATGTAAAACATACTTTTATTTATTAATTTATAAATTTCAGTTTTAAATTAATTTTTATGTCAAACTATATATCCTGTAAATTTTATAATATACTTTCAATATTAAAAATTTTAAAATTAATTTAAAAATATTAATTAATATTATTAAAATTTCTTAACAGTTCGTCGTGACTCCGTGAAGAGCATGGGTTTGTCACATCCATTCTTCACGTATACTTGACAACCATGTGTTGATCTATAACTTGTTAAATTTAACAATATACCGCAAATAGCAAATATGTCGATTGCTAATAGGTTAGCTACAGTGCCGATGAGGGACTTTTAACAAACGCAACAATTAACCCACAGGAGGGATATGTCCATGTGTAGGTTCAACACATTTTCAGCCTTTAGATTAGAATTTATTTTTTAAAATATTAATTCCAACCATAAATAATATTACTTATTTTATAATTAGTTTTTAAAAATTGAAAAAACAAACAAATTGTTATAAATGAGAGAATAGAGAAAGAGTAGAAAGCGGTAATCAGGTTTTCATTCCACTTTACAACTGAGTACAATGGTCTCTATTTATAGAGAGTAAGGGATAACCCGAAAGGGGTAATATGGACATTCACTATATATATATATAACACTCCCCCTTGAATGTCCGATATTGATTGCCTCGTTAAAAACCTTGCTTGGAAAAACCCAGTGGGATAAAAACCAAGACTAAGGAAAAAAGAGTGCAATCATAAGTTCTCCCCCTGAACTAAACGTCACTTCAAGTCTCTGAATCTACATAGCCCAATCTTGCGGATTAACTTTTCGAAAGTTGAAGTTGGAAGTGACTTGGTGAATATATCTGCCAAATTCTCGCTTGAACGGATTTGTTGTATATCAATTTCTCCATTCTTCTGAAGCTCATGGGTGTAGAAAAACTTGGGAGATATGTGCTTTGTTCTATCTCCTTTGATGTACCCGTCTCTCATCTGGGCTATACAGGCAGCATTGTCTTCATATAATGTCGTGGGAATTTTCTGATCAAAAGATAGGCCACAGTCTCTTGTACATGCTGGATCATGGACCTCAACCAAACACATTCTCGGCTGGCTTCGTGCATTGCTAGAATTTCTGCATGATTAGAGGAGGAGGTGGCGACACTCGTTTGCTTTATAGACTTCCATGATATGGCCGTACCTCCATGAGTAAATACATAACCTGTTTGTGACCTTGCCTTGTGGGGATCAGATAGGTAGCCAGCATCAGCGTAACCTACTAGACCAGACTTAGGTGTCTTTGGAAAGAATAACCCCATATCCATTGTACCTCGAAGATAACGGAGTACATGCTTAACACCATTCCAATGTCTTTTTGTAGGAGCAGAGCTATATCTTGCTAATAGATTTACAGAGAATGCTATATCAGGTCGAGTATAACTCGCCAAGTACGTCAATGCTCCAAGCACTTAGATATGGGACTTCAGGACCAAGTAAGTCTTCGTCACTTTCACGGGGTCTAAATGGGTCCTTGTTTACATCTAGGGACCTAACAACCATTGGGGAGCTCAACGGATGAGCATGATCCATATAAAATCTTTTCAACACCTTTGTAATATATTGAGTCTGGTGTAGGAATACCCCACTTGGTGAATGCTTAGTTGCAGTCCTAAGCAGAACTTTGTCTTACCAAGATCTTTCATTTCAAATTCTGACTTTAAACATTCAACAGCTTGTTGAAGTTCTGCAGATGTTCCAATTATGTTGAGTCATCAACATAGACTGCAATTATGACAATCCCAGATCCACTTTTCCTTATGAATATACAGGGACAAATTGAGTCATTCTTATAGCCTTTCTTAAGCAAGAAGTCGCTAAGGCGATTATACCACATACGGCCGACTGCTTTAGTCCATAGAGGGATTTATTCAATTTAATAGAGAACTTTTCTCTAGAGCTTGATTTAAATGCTTCGGGCAATTTAAATCCCTCTGGTAGCCTCATATAAATGTCGCTATCAAGCGATCCATATAGATAGGCTGTAACCACATCCATTAAACGAAACTCAAGATTTTCTTGGATTGCCAAACTAATCAAGTATCTAAAACTTGTGGCATCCATAACTGGGGAATAAGTTTCTTCATAGTCAATGCCAGGTCTTTGACTAAAACCTTGTGCAACTAGATGAGCTTTGTATCTCACAATTTCATTTTGCTCGTTTTTTTCGCACAAACACCCATTTATAACCAACTGGTTTTATCTTACTGGGTGTATGGACCACTGGTCCAAAAACCTCACGTTTTTAAGTGAGTTTAATTCTGCTTCAATAGCATCTTTCCATTTTGGCCAATCATTTCTTTGTCTGCATTCTTCAACAGACTTTGGTTCATGATCCTCTTCATTATTCATAACTTGTAGCGCTACATTATATGCAAAAATTTCATCGACGTCAATTTCATGTCGGTTCCATCGAATTCCAGTCATGACATAGTTGATAGAGATCTCTTCATTATCATATTTGTTTCAGGTACCTGATTTTTCTGCATTTCTGCAACTGTCATGTCTACGGACTCTTCAAGAGTCTCACCCTTTTCACTTAGACCATCTTTAATGCATCCCTTTCGTTTTCGAGGGTTTTTATCTTTGGAACCGACTGGTCTACCACGTTTTATACGTGTGTTAGACTCATTTGCAACCTGTCCTCCATGGACATCAATTTTAGCGGGAGCATTTTTAGCTGGCACATACGACTGTGTCACCTGATTTAGGTCAGTAAATGCATCAGGCAATTGGTTTGCCAGCTTTTGGAGATTAATAATATGTTGAACATCTTGTTCACATTGCTTAGTGCGAGGATCGTAATGTAGTAATGATGGTTCGTTCCATGTAATCTCCTTTACCAATTGCTTATTTTCTCCCCCTAATGATGGGAAATGTGACTCATCAAAATGACAGTCAGCAAATCGAGCTGTAAACAAGTCCCCAGTTGTTGGCTCGAGATATCTAATAATTGAGGCAGATTCAAGCGCAACCTATATTCCCATTCTTCTTTGAGGTCCCATTTTGGTTCTTTGCGGTGGAGGTATAGGAACATATACCGCACAACCGAAAATCCTCAGGTGAGAGATATTGGGTTCTTGACCCGTAACCATTTGTAATGGTGATAACTTATTAAAGCTTGTTGGCCTGATGCGAATCAAGGTAGCTGCATGTAATATAGCATGTCCCCACGCAGATACTGGGAGTTTTGATCTCATTAGTAACGGTCTTGCAATTAACTGCAGACGTTTGATCAAAGATTCTGCCAAACCATTTTGGGTATGCACATGAGCTACTGGATGTTCAATGGTTATTCCAATGGACATGCAATAGTCATTGAAGGCCTTGGAGGTAAATTCACCAGCATTATCCATGCGTATGGATTTGATTTGATTATCAGGAAAATTTGCTCGCAATCGAATCAACTGAGCCAATAATCTTGCAAATGCCATATTACGGGTTGATAATAAGCTAACATGTGACCTTCTGGTTGATGCATCTATCAAAACCAGAAAATATCTAAATGGTCCACATGATGGATGGAGAGGTCCACATATATCACCCTGAATCCTTTCGAGAAAAGCAATCGGCTTTATCTCGAGTTTAACTGGTGATGGCCTTATAATTAGTTTTCCTTGAGAACAAGCAATACATGGAAAGCTATTTAGTTGAAGAAACTTTTTGTTTTTCAACATATGACCACATGAATTTTCCATAATTCTTCGCATCATGATGGAACCGGGATGGCCTAACCGGTCATGCCAAGTTTTGAAATCATCAAAATATTTTAGTTTTTCAACAACATGTATTTTTGTTGTATTAATATACGCAGGGTACAACCCAGAGGAAATAGCAACTAGCTTTTCCAACATTTGTCTCTTTCCAGCTATCACTTTTGTGATGCCAATATATTCAATATTTCCATCATTCCCCGTCTCAATGTGATACCCATTCCGGCGTATATCAATGAAACTCAACAGGTTTCTTTGAGACGTGCTGGAAAATAATGCATTTCAATGCATATTTTTGTTCCCTTAGGTAGAGTAATGGTTGCTTTTCCAGACCCTTCAACAATACTCGTACTACCTGATATGGTAGTAACCTTTGGCACATAATTTAGTAAATAAGAAAATATTTCTTACTCTTAAGAATTGTGTGCGTTGCAGCACTATCATAAGACATACATCTTCACCATCCATCAATGAAATTCTTCAATGGTAATTATTATTACAATCTGTCATATAAATAAAATAAACAAATATTAGGAACGATCCTATAGTATCGTTTTTATGACAGCATTTTAATATTAGAACTGAAAAACTTTCCGGCACGGTGCCTTTTTTCTATAAATAATACCAAAATCAAACTTAACAGGCACAATGCCCTATATAGCGATGTAACCATCATAGAGGTCAAAATTTGACATATGAACATACAATTTTCACTGGTGCTATACCATCATGATTCTTCATAAAGCATAATACAATGCTCACCTCGTACAAAAATAAATATATAAATACGGCTTGCATATGAATTAACCAGGTGTATCCATCTTTTCGACGGGTGATCTACTCAATATCATTTCTTTTTCATATATTATAATGATTTCTGGCGCAATGCCAATGTCATATTATATCAAAATTAAAGTTTTCAGGTGTGATACCTTTATATCATATCAAAATTAAACTTTCAGGCACAATGCCCTTTACATTTTGGTAATGTTGACCATTCTTAAACACTTTTGTCATAAGATAAACATATATAGAAACGATACATGTATCGTTTTCAGAACATCGCTTTTATATAGCATCAAAAGCTTTCCGGCATAATGCCTTAATGATTTACAAATTAAAATTTAACAGGCGCAATGCCGTATGTAGTGATATAAGCATTATAATAATAATAAACAAATAAAATTTGAACCATATATCAAAACAAAATAAATAAATAATGTATAATAATGGAAATATTAAATAACAATAAGATCAGGCACGATGCCTCACGTGATAAATAAATCTGGCACGATGCCTCACGTGATAAGTAAATCTGGCACGATGCCTCACGTGATAAATAAATCTGGCACGATGCCTCACGTGATATCTATATCTGGCACGATGCCTCGTGTGATTTTAATTACAGGCACAATGCCTCACACGATACATAATAAAATAAACAGCGAAATAAATAAACAATGGAATAAATAAATGAATGAATAAATAAATAAATATTAAAGAAACTGAATAAATTAAACACTACGAAATGAATGAAATAATTAATTGAAATACCCCGAACTTAAATATGGTGATTAAATTATTCTAATATAGTATTTAAGGGCCTAATAGTGCCTAAGTAATTTTTGGTAAAGAAAATAAATCCAAAGAAAGGAGAAAAACGCTTAAAAAGCGGAAAACGCTAAAATGAGCGTTTAATTAACCATAAGAGGTACGAGACCTCGGTTAGAGTATTACAAGGATTCTTAAGGCTTATTCATGCCTAATGGATGTACGGGAATAATTCCCGAAGAAAACGAATCCTAGAAACGGATTAAAAACACAAACGAATTCTAAAACGCGCTTTTCGAGGAAACCGAGAAAACGTGATATTAATCGGGTTAAATAGACCCGTAATAATTATAAGTAATTAAATAGTCATTAATAAATATTAATGAAGGTCTAGAACCAATAAAATTAATTAAACGAGAAAATTCCGGAAAACGGGTACCGGTGAGTGAATAGTGCAAAAACGGGTAATTGTGGGGTTTAAACTGTAATAAGCACAACTAGTGTGTCCAATATTGTAAAAAGAAATTCAAAACCCATGAGGGTTCTGTGGGCTTCCGATTTTGGTCCCCCCTCACAGCTCTCCTTATTTCTTCTCTTACTCACAAGAGACAAAGCAACAACAAATAAAAAGTAACATATTTGCTATTCTACTCTCTCTCCTACTCCCCTTATTCTCATCTCTCACGTACAGACCTAGCCCATACTCTCTTCTTCTCCAAGCTGCCGCCTATGGCGATTTGAAAGACCTAGAGGACAGCCACTTCTCCTCCACGGTTAACCATCCAAACCACCTCCGAATCTCACAAAAATAACACCGTCGGAATCCTCTCTTCAAGGAGAACCATCTCCACCTTTCAAAAACGCAAAACGAGCAACTTCATTCTTGTGGGTGTTAACGGCTGAAGCTTGGACAGCACCGGTTGAAGCTCCATTTCTTTCCATATAAATCCTAAGGTAAAGCAAAGAGCTAAACCTTTCTTTGTTTACATTCGTTTCATTCTCTGATGCGAAAACCAAACCCACGTGAACTTCCATTTTCCATTTCTCTAGCCGGTTTGGCACTACTACTGCCCAACTATCTGGAGCCAAGTTTGGTCGGAGTAAAACAAGAAAACAAGAAAACAAACAGAGAAAGAAAGGAAGAAAGAAAAACAGAAGCACAAAGAAGACAAGGTAAAAAACTTACCTCTGTTCAGTTTTGTACATATGCGTGTATGTGAGGGGGGCAAGTGAAATGCATTAGTAAATGTAAAACCAATATCACCGTAGCAATGAAATGAGCAAATAGCTAGCACTAGTAAATTGTGGAGTTGAAATCTGTCAAAACCTAAAGAAATAGGCTGCTGTTGTGTAAATGGGAACTGATGCACATACATATATATGTACACTGTCGGATGCACATATAAACTGGTACAGGTTGAACCGACGTTGTTTTGTGAAAGAATTAGTGTGAGGATAATGTAAGATTATAGGGGAAACTATGGCAAATTTTACCTAGAAACTATGTCACTTAAGAGCTGTTAGCTTTGTAGAAGAGAATGAAAATAAAACAGAAGCAGTAGCAGCAACTCGTTGAACTGCAACAGAGGGAAAATAAGTGAAATAGTAAAAATGGTGAGATAGCAGTAGGTTGAGAGAATTGATTTTGGTGATGAATTTAGGTAAGTTAAATACATGGGTAAGTAGTTAAACATGTAATATTAACATTAGAAACAACTAGGAAGTGAGTAGAGGAAGAAGAGAAGGAAACAGAGCAAGGAAATATTTCTGTCGTAACAGACCAATTGTTGGTCCGGGACCTAGGTCCTACATTAAGGCCCGGACCAACCATGCAAATTAACCGTGAGTTTTTCAATTACTTCTGGTCCGGGACTTAACCCAAGAGCAAGGACCCGGACCACTTTGCAAAAACTAACCGAGATTGAAATACCCTATTGGTCCGGGACTTAACCCAAGAGCAAGGGCCCGGACCACTTTACAAAAACAAAATACGAATTCGACTAGATGTGGTCCGGGACTTAGGAGTTGGACAAGGTCCCGGACCAATATCAAATATCACCCGAGAGGAATTTTTAATGGCTGTAAGGTAAGGTATTGTTTGGATATGATCACATAAGTTACTTAGGACTTAAGTAATCATAAATAGGAGTCATTAGAAGTAAAAACAAGCTAGAGTAAGAGTGAGAAGTAAGTAAAGAATGAGAATGAAATTGTATAAGTAAGAATTAGTAAGTATGTAAAGTGAACGGTAATGTTAGTATAAGATAATTAGTATCTAAGTAATGATGCTTAAGGGTCATTAATGGCATAAACAGGTATGAGGAGTAATTAAGGAAATTACAAGTTTATAAACCTTAAGATAAACCGAACCAAGGGGATAACGGGGTAAGTACGGGAGTAGAAATTCTTTACGTATCGTATGAGCATAGTATTAATGACATGTTTGAAACATTATCAGTGGAACAAGTGTGAACCAAGGAACAAGGGAACACACGGTAAAGCTAACCCCGGTGAAAGGTATGGTTTTCTCATGCCCGTATGCTAACGAGTTACGTTGATTTGTGTGCTGTTTGCCGGCTAATCAAGACTAAAGCATGAAAATGATTTATTGCCTTCATTGTATGTCTTGATGTATGTTGTGTGAGCTAACCCTTCTTGATTGATTGTGTGGCTTCCTTTAGTGCGTAGTACGACTCATAGATGAGTCTGGTTGTGTAGTGACTCGCGGTAAGAGTCACGTTGTGAACCAACAGAACCGTAGAAACGCGCTATATCAACAAACCAATAACCGGTAACACAAATCAAGGAACTCACTAGAATGTGAGAGAATGTACGGGAGTAGTAACCTCCCGATAATGTTAGGAGAACCGAAGTGAATAAACCACAAACAGTAAGTAGTGGAAGTGTATAAGTAACACCTACTAATGGAATCATTCTTGGTACAAGATACGAACCATGAGAGTAGTAAAGAATGACGAGGGATCTTCAAACCCCTTAGCAATTAGTCGACCCGTTATGAGAGGACCCGACTGATGTAAGTAATGACCCGAACAGGAGAGTATTCGATATGTTGGGGAAACCCTTAAACCTGAGAATACTAGACGGTAGTAATTCCCTAAGCTAGTGGAGGATATCAAGAGAGATACTTCTAGGCTAATCCATGAGATTGTAAGATACTCCATGAGAGGAGTGTTGGGAACCTGAGTAGTCCGATAGAAATGGACAAGTGTATATTTGAGAAGCTAAGTGTATAGCCTTCGAATTGTAGGTCCGGTGGCGAGTCTGGTGTATGACTCCGCCCAGAGACCAAGTAATGAGTATTGAGTATTGCGTAAGTACGAGTATGTAATGAGTACCGAGTATTGAGTATGTATGAGTAAGTACTGAGTATTGAGTATAGAGTACGTATGAGTAAGTATTGAGTAATGAGTGGGTATGAGTAAATACAGAGTATTGAGCAGTGAGCATGTACAAGTATGGTAACGAGTATGGAGTAAAGAGTGTGTACGAGTAAGGGTATGAGCATGGAGTGAGGAGTACGTAAGAGTAAAGTAACGAGAGTAACAAGTAAGGAGCAGGTACGAGTAGAGTAATGAATATCGAACAACCCCGAAGTGGTAACGAGTAAGTAACTTATGCGAACGGTCAACTATATATCGAACTGTCTTCCTTAGTAGACATTGAACCTTGTATGTGAATGTAAGTATTGATGAATGTATTGTGTAGTAATAGTATGTATGTATGCATGTAAAATGAACTCCATGTATATTCGACCCAAAGTAGTCGATGTACCGCGGTTAGCACGCGGTATATGCGAAAATCATATTCAGCGTAAGCTGACCCCTTCGGGGGACCGTTTTTAGTGTGCAGGTACCCGAAGCTGATCACCGTTCGAGAGAGTAGGACGGGGGCTGCTACGTAAGCATGGGTAGTTGCATAGTAGGGATTGGTACTTGTAATGTAATGCGAATGTGGAAGCTTTAAACTGTATCGGTAATTTAAGGATTGTAGTATACTCGTATAGTATCGTATTGGAGTTGTAAATGTATTATGGTTGAGTATGTATAGGGAAGTATTGTATTGTATAGAATACTCGGTATGTTCATTTCATCAGACCGGTAGTATGTAGTAGTGCAGCTAGCCTTGTTAGTCACGTGGGTGACTAGCGCATTGTACACCGCCGTTGAGTATGTATTATCCGCTGCGAAGGTAAGTAATTGTAACAGTAATGACGGTATTAGCGGTAGGGGTGTTACAAAAAGTGGTATCAGAGCGAAGTATCGCTCTGATGGATGAAATCCGAGTTTAGGTAAATACCGAGTTAGGAAGTAGAGACTTAGGGCTATGGGTTGAGTGCTAGTGTGTGAGGACGCTAGATAGGAATTTCCAGTGTGATCTGGATACCTACAGTAACCATACCGCCCTCCGCAACCCCCAGTATAAAGTTGGAACAATAACGCCAGAGAGATGGAAAGACCTCTCACACTCGGGTAAAACCCGATCTGGCAGTTGCAGAAGTAAACCTTATTAGAAAGAACTGTCATACGGTAGAGTCCAAGAACTGGAAGTCCGATGACGGTTCCCGTTGAATGACAAGGACCGCACTTAATGGCGGAGAAGTGAAGATCCTAAACACAAGGATAGCGAATTTATGGCACCATGGGCGACATGCTTCGCAGTCGCGAGAACCATGCGTAGCCAGCAAGGAGAGAAGCACAATCCTACAAGGAAGCGAGAAAAATGGAGTAGCAAGCCGAGACAAGAGAGTCTACGGACTGTAATCTTTAATGATACCAACAACGGTATACAAACCGACTAAGGAATTAGTCGAGGTTGGATTAATACCAAACCTACATGCCAAGAGGCCGTAATAACAGAACAACATAGTTCAGATAACTATGAAAGAAATCATAACACATACACCTATAGGACCACAACCTGGTTCCTAAGGATAAGTCAAGTCTCGTTAACCACTCTGAAGGTGTGAGACACCCGGATGGACGACAATCATGTCAAGTATACAGAGAAGCGACTCAGAAGATCGATCACCAAGATCAAAGGATCAAAGAAAGATCCGATAAGACCGCCAAAATGGATGAAACGATACCGTAACTGGTATACGTTAACCGAAAAACAACCTACCCGCGCACTTGCCCAGGCAAGTGCAGCAACTACAAGACGGTTGGAAGACTTTTAACAACCCGCAAATACTTGCTAAAATACCGCTATGACGAAAGGAGCAAATATAGGATCATCAACCCTAAGTATCTAAATAATGAAACCTTGGAACGGCCTAGCGGCCCGACCATTGTATTAAGAGTATACCGGTCAGCAAGAAGCTGAACCTGGTCAGGACCTGAATCATGGCAACGCCATGAAGAACTTCTTTAACACCGAACTGTTATTTCAAAACCCAAATCTTTTCTTTCAAAACCACAAACTCTTCTTTAAAACTTGGATTTTTAAAACTGGATCGACGGAATTTCGGTGAGTATCATAGATGATACAAGAGGAGTTGGCAATAGAATACTTCACCTAGGCGTGTGACGAACACTACTAGTGTACCCAAATACGGGATGTGGGACGACCGCACTCCGAAGGAGCTTGCGGGCCTGACATATAGTTAGGTAAGTGGTAACGTGCCAAGAAGGTACCCCACGTATGTATACATGTAGTGTACGAAACACGGGAAGTAGTCAACTCCGTTCTACGGACCATAAGTAAATTTAAAGCATAACAGTTAGATACCTCAAACGAGCAAAGGAAACTCAGGTAAGCCTACAAGCTAATAGAGTCAAGAACTCACTCTAGGAGGATAATTAAGAGTTAAAAGTGCAAGAAGCACAACAACTGAATAAAGACATTGGATATGTCCTGAAGGTATTGAAGTAAAGTATGACAACTGGAAGGAATACCCCGTCTAAACACTGTAAGGCGAATGCCTAACATTAACACTTTAGTGTTCAATGAACGGGATAGAATTCCCAGAACAACTACCACAAACACACAGGGTGATGTTATAAGGTACCGGAAATACCATCCATCACCGAAGAGAATGTCAAAACCGTTATAACATAAGGAAAAACACCAATGGTTTACCCTAGGAACGGGAGACTTTATAAACCTCAACGGATAACCCAGATCCAGAACCGCAAGGTAGGATAACAAACTGAACACACTCGTTAATGTCAGCCAGATGCTACCGTATAATCAGTACTACCCAGGAGCAATCCATAAAGGGTAGCAAGTCAAAACAGTCGAACAAAATGTCGTGATAGAAACACCACAATCGGAACGAACATCCGAATAGAACACCGAAGGGATCCCACTTGACAGGGGATACCCCAAAATAATAAATGGTATCGACCAATACCAAGATACAAAAAGGGTCTCCAACAAACGGAAGCGTGATGCGATGATCTTATCATGGAGCCCAGTATCACCTCCAAGCCATCATATGGTATACGGAGAAGTAACCACTTTGGAACGGCTTATGATGAGCAGAGCTCTAGGCGATATGGCTAGTATGCCATGAAACGGTTACAGTACACAATTCGACGGTTGCAAAACCCATTGTGAACCCTATGGAAAGCGGTCAAGGACTACACCAATAAAAGATTAATGACCAACGAGCAAGGATACCCCTCATAAATGTGAGACCGCAAGAGCGGTGAACACTTGGATCCCAAGAAGGGGATACCATCAGTAACTATCGGGAAATATATCCCTTTAAGAACTACTAATGTAGTCAAGCTTGAGTATACAATTATTGCCAAACAACGTAAAATAAGCTTCAACAGGAGCTGTTGACAACTAAGGAGTAACCGGTTCAATAAGAACTTGATATGTGGGAACATAAAGTATAAGTAAATGACGCTCAAAGAGCTCAGACGTATAAACACCAAACAATGATATAAATAGTGGAAATGCATGAGCTGAAGCTAGCACAGCGGATGCCATGTAAACCAATACTGCAAAATCAGTAAGAACATGGTGCGCAACAGGCGACCAATGTATGTGAATAATCACCCAATACTGTGGAGTTGTTAATACAAGGTGGTAGACAGACCGGGCGACAAGCCAGAAGTATGCACCAAATGATGAAGCACCACCTGAAGGAGTAACGATCAGTCCTATTGCGATCTCATAAGAGAGTTACTGCCAAGGGTTCACGCCTCTGCACTCTGTAGGACTGAGTGTTTTGGTATTGCACTTGTGTAGTTAATGATCTAGTGGGATAGCTAGGAATATGGAAAATGTAAGTAGTAGTAAATTCTTCCTTTCACCAGTGAACATAGCATAAGCTAGCTAAGCAAAAGCTTAGGAATAAACCGTGCGGCCTAAGGCCAAAGAAGCACGAAGAGTGTGAAACACACCAACAATCACAAGACGTGAATTCCATGGGAATAAAAGTGAAAGGAGACTTAAGAAAGTCACAAGGACTGACGCATTGAGAATGCGAGGTCACAAAGGTAAAGAGCATTTGCAATGAACCAGAAAAAACTGGTATAATTCAGAATACACTGATAACGAGGGAAGCACTACAACTAAGTAGTAGCTTAACCCCAACCGACAATAAGTCGGAGGACCAAGTGAAAGATCACTAGAATCCACAACAGTATGTATATAAATTCCCAGAGAGCTGGTTATGAACCTAAAACTCATTGAGTTGTGCACGGTAAAAGAACATCACACGTGGTCAATGAACCTTATTCCCACAATAAGAGGGATAAAAAGGTGATGTGTAACACATTAAAGGTAACGAGAAGGGCGAATAACCCAAGTTATCAGGGTCGCGCAGCAGAAGCTAGTGGGCCCGTAATCCTAAAGGAAATGCGGCTAGTGAATAAAAGGTCAATCAGCAATGCCTTAAAGCCATTTAGGCTAGAACCGAACTCGGTTCAGAGTTAAATAAACTCCGATGGAATTTCTTGATGTAGGGACTAACCGGTAATACGGTTAAGACCCATTGATCAAGGAACATTGTATAATAGACCGCTTGGAAGCAGAACCACTCCATGACGGTTGCATGCCTTCGACCAATGTCCAATGATGACACATGGTAGATTACGTGGGCGTAATCCCTTTTAAGGGGGGTAGAGCGAAAACCGCGAAAGGTATGTTTTACGTGATAAGTGCATAAACTACAATGCGCATAGCGCAAGAGATTCGTTTTGATGGTTGATACTTATGTTACATAAACATTCGTATTCACTCATCGTGTAATTGTAGTTATTGGAGAAATAAGAATAAGAAAGGAGTAGAGAAACTCCAGGGGAATGAGAACCCCATTGGTAATAGTATGAGGAATGAGTATGTATGGGAGACGTGAGAAGTATAAATCGGTATGAAACCGATGTATGTTATGAGTATAAATTGAGTATAGTAAACTAATGGGATATAATACCCATGAATGTCCTAAGTATAGTAGTTGGAAGATGTAGTAACAATCGATGAGATGATTAGTAAGTAAGTAAGTGAATCATATGAATGGGAAAATGTATGTGTATGATTATGAGTAGCAAGATTAACAAGATAGAAAATGAAATACTGTTTGACAAGCTGTCTGTTTGTATTGAGGTGGGAAGTGGAACTTGATTTGCTAGCGATTGTTGAGCAGAAATATATGTTACTATACTCCTACCTAGGCAGTGTACCTATCGTTTTGCGGAATAGTGAATGAGTGGGGTTGTCGATCTCAGGGACCTCGTTCAATTAATTGACAACTTATTACTAACCGAGAAAATTAAACTAAGAAAACAGGAAACGTCACTTTTCAGGTTTACTTAATCTAATATAAAGAATTACTAAACAACCTAACATAAAATAATGAAACAGTAAAAAGATAAAAAAAACAAATAAAGGAATAAAGACTGAAACTTTAAATCTAAAGAAGCCCCGGATTGTTCTGCAAACCTTCACTTTACTAATCTATTTATAAACTCTTCCCTAATTCTGCAATAAACTCAGGAATCATAATTAATTCGTTGACCGGTCCCTGTACAACGAATCCTAACTGGTAGTAGAAATAACAAGCCGCAAACCATGCCCAAGTCAATTCTAACCAATCGCTTTATAACCAATTCCTATTGGAGACAGATTAACCTATAGGCAAACCATGCTTCTAGTCGTTAATCCGGTTTAACTTCCTATGTCTTGTTAACTAATCTCAGCGCCGCATTTGATTAGAAAACTACAATATTGCTTTAATAATTAGCTAGAGAATTAAAGCGCATGAAGAGCTTGAATTAAACTACTGCAATTATAATCAGAGAAAAGATTACAAAATAAAACATAAAGTTTCGATTTGCTACCCCAACCCAGGGAGCTAAACTAACTACTCAACATAACTCTAAAAATAAAAAAACAACAAAGGAAGAACACTTTGACATATTAGACAAAAGGAAAGAAGAAGAAACCCTATTAAGAGATTCTCTGCTCCGTCTTCTGTCTTCACGGTGTGTCTTTGCATTAATTCTCTGTCAGAAGTGTGGTGTGGTAACAATGGTGGACTTGTATGGGTGTGGTGAGAGAGGAGATTGAGAGGCCGAAGCCTCTCTGGTGTGGCGGCGTCCAGGGCGTGAATGATGTCCATCTCCTTACGAGAGCCCTAATGTTGTGTTTATAAACCACCGTCCTCATTAGATAAAACACTTCGTTTTATCATTAAATAAGCCTTCACTTATGAAATTCAAAAAATGAATAAGCAATGATAATCTAATTAACCATGCCGTGAGTGATCGTGTGCCGCAATCATGAATTACTCATGACAAGTCTCTTATAGTAGTGCACGTGAAGAATCGTGAAGTGCAACAGCCTTTGCATGTACTAATCATTAAAGAATGATTATGTTAATGTTGCAACCGTGAGTAGATGATGAACGTATGCTATATATATTTCTCCATGTTGTTGATGTCATTGGCGTGCATAATCGGGTATTGTAATTTCCTGTATTAACACATAAAATCCATCAGCTCTCATCAAAACATAAATCTAAGGAAAGTATATGATAAGTGAGAAATATGACATGAATAGTTATGAAAATAGGAAGAATTAAAGCCATAAAAATGGATATATTTCGCACTTATCAAACTTCCTCACACTTAGCTTTTGCTTGTCCTCAAGCAAATAAAGAATAAAACTATCTCTAAGGCCGTAGTGTCAAACCTCAGGATCGAACAAGTGTAGAAGGAAATCAAGCGAAATGGCAAACAAAAGAATAATCCTGCTCTTAGCTGTAGGTTTTCGCAAACAGAGAAAAAGAACAATTAAGTAAAAGCATGGAGAAGTTTGATTGCATAAACTAAATATAGGATAGTTTGGGATCTTCCACCAACTTCTTTCCTCTAACCTTTGGATGACAAGGGGTGTGAAGTAACACCTTATTCCGTGATACCTTTCAACACCACATACTCATGATCAGAAACAAAAAAATTAAACTGCAATTAACTTTTCTTTCGCTTGCAAAAACATTCTTATTGAAGAAATATATACAAAACAAACAAATTATTGAGAATTGCAGAGTTATTCCGTAACCCAGACTTTTCTCTCTATCCTTGTAACGGTGTTGGGCCAACTATCCCAGATCCCGAGACCTTAGGTAGATAGGTGTTAAGACACCCCTAGGACTTAATAACCGGATAAACGAGGCCTGCTTTTGTTAGGAAAAATTTCTGATCAGTGGAGTACCTTGCCTTATCCTTTCATTCCAAACTTTCACATCATTTCCAAAATCCCAAACTAAACTAATTCAGTTTACACAATCAACTAATCCACCAAATTTCAGTGAAAACAGAATTAGTTTGAATAAAAACAAGTTAGATAGACAAACAGCTTTAAGCAAGAGATTCTTAATGTTGTCACCTGGCTCAACTTCAAACTTCCACAAACATTCTCACCCAAGAATTCAATATTATAAGCACTCAGGGAAGCCATTATCTCAAAGCAAGAAGACAAACAAACACAAGTGTGGCATTTAAGCGCAACTGCATATTTTCAGGGAAAGGTCTCTACTTCCTCACACTTAAGAGGAGCAATGTCCTCATTGTTCAAAAATAAAAATCAAGAAAAGACCTTTCAAAATATGCCAGACTCATGAAGAATTTCATTCAGGACCATAAGGACTGATAAAATAAATAAGCATTAAAAGCATTGTAGGCTGAACACAAACATTAACAATAAAGGAACTAAAACTCCCCTGATATTGTAGATTGAGGAAGGTTCCCTTCCTCACACTTTAGCTCGAACAAGGGGGGTAGCATCATTTCTCACCCTTGCGTCCAGGCAAGTGTCCAACCTTGGAGAACATCAAACACCATAATAAAAATGTTCACCTGCACACATTCACAACTACCACAAAAACGCTGAAAAACGTTTCATTAAAAGCACAGACACCATTGTCACTTCTAAATAAAAGAAAAACAAAAAAACCTGAGAAAATAAAAACAAAAACAAAATATTAATTTAACAACTGGGTTGTCTCCCAGTAAGCTGCCCGTCTTTATAGTCTTTGGCTAGACTACTGCTTTGTTATCCTGGATCAAAAATATAAGTAGACAACAACTTTGCCAGGAAAACGAAATAGACAGTAATTAAAAGCAAACCACCTGGATCAAAACAAAACGTTACTTCAGCAAATAAAATAGGAAAGTAAATACTCCACAAAACCTGATGTTTGAGAAGATATTGCCGGTAACGTATTTCTAATTGGAGATCAGGTGATGATGAATTTTCTTCCTCAAATTCGAGGACATAAATGTCCTGCTTCTGTTGTTGAGGTTGCTTGGAGGCAAAGTGGGAGTTTTTGATGACTTGGTGGAAGTGGTGTTCCCTCCTCAGATTCGAGGATACAAATATCCTCTTCCGGTTGGTGAGGCTCCATGGGAAAATCCTTCTCTAGCTCACAGACCGGCTCAAACAAAATCTGTTCAATCATTGGATAGTCGAGTTGAGTCGAGGTTGTGGAGGGAGGGGAATGTAACTCTTCAGCATGTCGCTCAACCTCTTCATTAGACTCCTCTTCAGCTTCAAAAATTATAGGCTTGGAATGGTCTTCACCCATCAAAGTCTCCACTTGAGATTGGTCCACTAGGTCCGAATAACTTTGGCTATGGGAGAATTCCAGTTGTTGTTGTGCTAACTGATGCGAGATCTGATTAAGTTGCCTTTCCCAACACTGGTTTATAGCTTCTTGCTCAGCAAATTTGGCATCTAAACTGTCCAACCTAGCATTAGTGATTTTCGTTTGCTCTAGAAGCTGCTCTAGCATACTCTCTATTCTGCTTGTATCCTCCTTAGGGGGCTTCTGATAAGTGTAGAATTGTTGTTTCTCCATCTGCATTCTAGTCTGCTCACCTTCCCACCAATAAGGCTGTTGAAAAGGCGATTGTTGTGGCTGGTAATAATCTTGTTGCCAGTTCTGGTAGTAACTTTGAGTACCCGGCTGATTATACCTGTTCAAATTCTGCTCTATGTTCATTATCGCAACCGTCGTTTCCAACTGTGTCAACACTCTACTCAGTTCATCCATGTTATACTCCATCTTTGCCTACAAAAATAAGAACAAAAATACAAAGTAAAATAGAACTAATAATAGAAAATAAACACAAAAATAAAATCAGCTAACTCAAACGAATAAAAATAAAATGGAAATAAACAGTCAAATAAAATTATGAACTAGAAATCCTAACTAAATAAAACAAATGTGAAAAAAAAGTAAAAAAACAAAATCGAAAGAAAAATAAGTATACGAAACAAAATTCTACTCCTAAGTACGTGTACTAAAAGTAACAACTATATCCTAATTAAACTATAAACAAAAACAAAAAGAAAATTGAGAATAAAAGCTTACGTAATCCTAAACTAGCAAAGAAACAAAAACTAACTAACAAAACTAAAAAGAAGAAAACTTACGTACTAATGCATTGGAGCAGATCAAATTCGAAAAGAAAGAAAAGTCACGTAACAGAAGCTAACTAAATTGAATTCAGAAAGCAAGAATTGTATTCGTATTCAACTTAAAGAAATCGACCAAAAATTAAATAAAAATTAAAAAAAAAAAAAAAATTAACTCAAATAAAATCTCAATTAGATAAATAAAAATGTCAATTAACCGTGCCAGAGGTCCCCGGCAACGGCGCCAAAAACTTGTTGAGCAGAAATATATGTTACTATACTCCTACCTAGGCAGTGTACCTATCGTTTTGCGGAATAGTGAATTGAGTGGGGTTGTCGATCTCAGGGACCTCGTTCAATTAATTGACAACTTATTTACTAACCGAGAAAATTAAACTAAGAAAACAGGAAACGTCACTTTTTCAGGTTTTACTTAATCTAATATAAAGAATTACTAAACAACCTAACATAAAATAATGAAACAGTAAAAAGATAAAAATAAACTAAATAAAGGAATAAAGACTGAAACTTTAAATCTAAAGAAGCACCCCGGATTGTTCTGCAAACCTTCACTTTACTAATCTATTTATAAACTCTTCCCTAATTCTGCAATAAACTCAGGAATCATAATTAATTCGTTGACCGGTCCCTGTACAACGAATCCTAACTGGTAGAAATAACAAGCCGCAAACCATGCCCAAGTCAATTCTAACCAATCGCTTTATAACCAATTCCTATTGGAGACAGATTAACCTATAGGCAAACCATGCTTCTAGTCGTTAATCCGGTTTAACTTCCTATGTCTTGTTAACTAATCTCAGCGCCGCATTTTGATTAGAAAACTACAAATATTGCTTTAATAATTAGCTAGAGAATTAAAGCGCATGAAGAGCTTGAATTAAACTACTGCAATTATAATCAGAGAAAAGATTACAAAATAAACATAAAGTTTCGATTTGCTACCCCAACCCAGGGAGCTAAACTAACTACTCAAACATAACTCTAAAAATAATAAAAACAACAAAGGAAGAACACTTTGACATATTAGACAAAAAGGAAAGAAGAAACCCTATTAAGAAGATTCTCTGCTCCGTCTTCTGTCTTCACGTGTGTGTCTTTGCATTAATTCTCTGTCAGAAGTGTGGTGTGGTAACAATGGTGGACTTGTATGGGTGTGGTGAGAGAGGAGATTGAGAGGCCGAAGCCTCTCTGGTGTGGCGGCGTCCAGGGCGTGAATGATGTCCATCCTTACGAGAGCCCTAATGTGTGTTTATAAACCACCGTCTCTCATTAGATAAAACACTTCGTTTTATCATTATAATAAGCCTTCACTTATGAAATTCAAAAAATGAATAAGCAATGATTAATCTAATTAACCATGCCGTGAGTGATCGTGTGCCGCAATCATGAATTACTCATGACAAGTCTCTTATAGTAGTGCACGTGAAGAATCGTGAAGTGCAACAGCCTTTGCATGTACTAATCATTAAAGAATGATTATGTTAATGTTGCAACCGTGAGTAGATGATGAACGTATGCTATATATTTCTCCATGTTGTTGATGTCATTGGCGTGCATAATCGGTGTATTGTAATTTTCCTGTATTTAACACATAAAATCCATCAGCTCTCATCAAAACATAAATCTAAGGAAAAGTATATGATAAGTGAGAAATATGACATGAATAGTTATGAAAATAGGAAGAATTAAAGCCATAAAAATGGATATATTTCGCACTTATCAGCGATCAAGGGAAGCCGAACACAAATTGGGGTGGAAGGATAATTCAACATCAATGCTGATCACATTGGGGTTGAAGGACTCTGGAAGCTCCCCTAAGTGGCCACAATAATGACACTAGTAATAGGTATAATCATCATAAATGGTATTTGGGAGATGTATGCAAGTTTTCAAATTGAATTTCCAAAACTAATTTGGTACAATGTGTTTCTTCAAACTTAAGAATGAGGACCGGTTTTAAAACCGCTCCCACGGGCGCTAGTGAATCCTCCATGCCTAGGCACGGGTATCCGGTCGAAACCATAGGAGGTGAAGCTAGTTTTGAGTCTGTGGAAGTGTAGAGTAGTTTAAAACCACTACACCGATTGTACGGTAACAGTGTGTTTTGTATTTTTCCAAAGGCACTGGGGCAGCGTAGTCCCGAGTAAGTATGAGTAAAGTATGAGTAAGTAAGTATGAGTAAGTGCCTGAGGATCTCTATATGTGCAAATGAATTTGATCAGAACCAAAGGACCGTAGAGCCAGAAAGCGTAAGTGCTCAAGTCATGACGGCCGTGAACCAGAAAGCGTAAGTGTTCAAACGTGACCGGGTACTGAGGGATCGCTTGACATGGGAGGGGATGGTACCCAATTTATCTGCGGACGGACCCCATGGAAAGCTTGTAACGGATATTTTTGATTGTTATGCATGCAGTGACATGCTGTTTGGATGCGTAGTATGCATCATGTCAGACATTTGGAGTTTGACAAGCTTTATGTAGAGGTCATAACCTTAGCATAGCATATTTATACAAGTAACAGTATTAGATTCACCAACTTTGAGGGCAAAGTTCTTTAAGGGGGGTAGATTGAAATACCCGAACTTAATATGGTGATTAAATTATTCTAATATAGTATTTAAGGGCCTAATAGTGCCTAAGTAATTTTTGGTAAAGAAAATAAATCCAAAGAAAGGAGAAAAACGCTTAAAAAGCGGAAAACGCTAAAATGAGCGTTTAATTAACCATAAGAGGTACGAGACCTCGGTTAGAGTATTACAAGGATTCTTAAGGCTTATTCATGCCTAATGGATGTACGGGAATAATTCCCGAAGAAAACGAATCCTAGAAACGGATTAAAAACACAAACGAATTCTAAAACGCGCTTTTCGAGGAAACCGAGAAAACGTGATATTAATCGGGTTAAATAGACCCGTAATAATTATAAGTAATTAAATAGTCATTAATAAATATTAATGAAGGTCTAGAACCAATAAAATTAATTAAACGAGAAAATTCCGGAAAACGGGTACCGGTGAGTGAATAGTGCAAAAACGGGTAATTGTGGGGTTTAAACTGTAATAAGCACAACTAGTGTGTCCAATATTGTAAAAAGAAATTCAAAACCCATGAGGGTTCTGTGGGCTTCCGATTTTGGTCCCCCCTCACAGCTCTCCTTATTTCTTCTCTTACTCACAAGAGACAAAGCAACAACAAATAAAAAGTAACATATTTGCTATTCTACTCTCTCTCCTACTCCCCTTACTTCCTCTCATCTCTCACGTACAGACCTAGCCCATACTCTCTTCTTCTCCAAGCTGCCGCACATGGCGATTTGAAAAACCTAGAGGACAGCCACTTCTCCTCCACGGTTAACCATCCAAACCACCTCCGAATCTCACAAAAATAACACCGTCGGAATCCTCTCTTCAAGGAGAACCATCTCCACCTTTCAAAAACGCAAAACGAGCAACTTCATTCTTGTGGGTGTTAACGGCTGAAGCTTGGACAGCACCGGTTGAAGCTCCATTTCTTTCCATATAAATCCTAAGGTAAAGCAAAGAGCTAAACCTTTCTTTGTTTACATTCGTTTCATTCTCTGATGCGAAAACCAAACCCACGTGAACTTCCATTTTCCATTTCTCTAGCCGGTTTGGCACTACTACTGCCCAACTATCTGGAGCCAAGTTTGGTCAGGGTAGTAAAACAAGAAAACAAGAAAACAAACAGAGAAAGAAAGGAAGAAAGAAAAACAGAAGCACAAAGAAGACAAGGTAAAAAACTTACCTCTGTTCAGTTTTGTACATATGCGTGTATGTGAGGGGGGCAAGTGAAATGCATTAGTAAATGTAAAACCAATATCACCGTAGCAATGAAATGAGCAAATAGCTAGCACTAGTAAATTGTGGAGTTGAAATCTGTCAAAACCTAAAGAAATAGGCTGCTGTTGTGTAAATGGGAACTGATGCACATACATATATGTACATGTCGGATGCACATATAAACTGGTACAGGTTGAACCGACGTTGTTTGTGAAAGAATTAGTGTGAGGATAATGTAAGATTATAGGGGAAACTATGGCAAATTTTACCTAGAAACTATGTCACTTAAGAGCTGTTAGCTTTGTAGAAGAGAATGAAAATAAAACAGAAGCAGTAGCAGCAACTCGTTGAACTGCAACAGAGGGAAAATAAGTGAAATAGTAAAAATGGTGAGATAGCAGTAGGTTGAGAGAATTGATTTTGGTGATGAATTTAGGTAAGTTAAATACATGGGTAAGTAGTTAAACATGTAATATTAACATTAGAAACAACTAGGAAGTGAGTAGAGGAAGAAGAGAAGGAAACAGAGCAAGGAAATATTTCTGTCGTAACAGACCAATTGTTGGTCCGGGACCTAGGTCCTACATTAAGGCCCGGACCAACCATGCAAATTAACCGTGAGTTTTTCAATTACTTCTGGTCCGGGACTTAACCCAAGAGCAAGGACCCGGACCACTTTGCAAAAACTAACCGAGATTGAAATACCCTATTGGTCCGGGACTTAACCCAAGAGCAAGGGCCGGACCACTTTAAAAAACAAAATACGAATTCGACTAGATGTGGTCCGGGACTTAGGAGTTGGACAAGGTCCCGGACCAATATCAAATATCACCCGAGAGGAATTTTTAATGGCTGTAAGGTAAGGTATTGTTTGGATATGATCACATAAGTTACTTAGGACTTAAGTAATCATAAATAGGAGTCATTAGAAGTAAAAACAAGCTAGAGTAAGAGTGAGAAGTAAGTAAGAATGAGAATGAAATTGTATAAGTAAGAATTAGTAAGTATGTAAAGTGAACGGTAATGTTAGTATAAGATAATTAGTATCTAAGTAATGATGCTTAAGGGTCATTAATGGCATAAACAGGTATGAGGAGTAATTAAGGAAATTACAAGTTTATAAACCTTAAGATAAACCGAACCAAGGGGATAACGGGGTAAGTACGGGAGTAGAAATTCTTTACGTATCGTATGAGCATAGTATTAATGACATGTTTGAAACATTATCAGTGGAACAAGTGTGAACCAAGGAACAAGGGAAAACACGGTAAAGCTAACCCCGGTGAAAGGTATGGTTTTCTCATGCCCCGTATGCTAACCGAGTTACGTTGATTTGTGTGCTGTTTGCCGGCTAATCAAGACTAAAGCATGAAAATGATTTATTGCCTTCATTGTATGTCTTGATGTATGTTGTGTGAGCTAACCCTTCTTGATTGATTGTGTGGCTTCCTTTAGTGCGTAGTACGACTCATAGATGAGTCTGGTTGTGTAGTGACTCGCGGTAAGAGTCACGTTGTGAACTAATAGAACCGTAGAAACGCGCTATATCAACAAACCAATAACCGGTAACACAAATCAAGGAACTCACTAGAATGTGAGAGAATGTACGGGAGTAGTAACCTCCCGATAATGTTAGGAGAACCGAAGTGAATAAACCACAAACAGTAAGTAGTGGAAGTGTATAAGTAACACCTACTAATGGAATCATTCTTGGTACAAGATACGAACCATGAGAGTAGTAAAGAATGACGAGGGATCTTCAAACCCCTTAGCAATTAGTCGACCCGTTATGAGAGGACCCGACTGATGTAAGTAATGACCCGAACAGGAGAGTATTCGATATGTTGGGGAAACCCTTAAACCTGAGAATACTAGACGGTAGTAATTCCCTAAGCTAGTGGAGGATATCAAGAGAGATACTTCTAGGCTAATCCATGAGATTGTAAGATACTCCATGAGAGGAGTGTTGGGAACCTGAGTAGTCCGATAGAAATGGACAAGTGTATATTTGAGAAGCTAAGTGTATAGCCTTCGAATTGTAGGTCCGGTGGCGAGTCTGGTGTATGACTCCGCCCAGAGACCAAGTAATGAGTATTGAGTATTGCGTAAGTACGAGTATGTAATGAGTACCGAGTATTGAGTATGTATGAGTAAGTACTGAGTATTGAGTATAGAGTACGTATGAGTAAGTATTGAGTAATGAGTGGGTATGAGTAAATACAGAGTATTGAGCAGTGAGCATGTACAAGTATGGTAACGAGTATGGAGTAAAGAGTGTGTACGAGTAAGGGTATGAGCATGGAGTGAGGAGTACGTAAGAGTAAAGTAACGAGTAACAAGTAAGGAGCAGGTACGAGTAGAGTAATGAATATCGAACAACCCCGAAGTGGTAACGAGTAAGTAACTTATGCGAACGGTCAACTATATATCGAACTGTCTTCCTTAGTAGACATTGAACCTTGTATGTGAATGTAAGTATTGATGAATGTATTGTGTAGTAATAGTATGTATGTATGCATGTAAAATGAACTCCATGTATATTCGACCCAAAGTAGTCGATGTACCGCGGTTAGCACGCGGTATATGCGAAAATCATATTCAGCGTAAGCTGACCCCTTCGGGGGACCGTTTTTAGTGTGCAGGTACCCGAAGCTGATCACCGTTCGAGAGAGTAGGACGGGGGCTGCTACGTAAGCATGGGTAGTTGCATAGTAGGGATTGGTACTTGTAATGTAATGCGAATGTGGAAGCTTAAACTGTATCGGTAATTTAAGGATTGTAGTATACTCGGTATAGTATCGTATTGGAGTTGTAAATGTATTATGGTTGAGTATGTATAGGGAAGTATTGTATTGTATAGAATACTCGGTATGTTCATTTCATCAGACCGGTAGTATGTAGTAGTGCAGCTAGCCTTGTTAGTCACGTGGGTGACTAGCGGCATTGTACACCCGCCGTTGAGTATGTATTATCCGCTGCGAAGGTAAGTAATTGTACAGTAATGACGGTATTAGCGGTAGGGGTGTTACATTAATAATAAACAAATTCTGGCATGATGCCTCACATGATATTGAATATCTGGCATGATGCCTCACGTGAAATTAATAACTGGCACGATGCCTTATATAAAATTAATAACTGGCACACTGCCTTACATAATTTTTTTTTTTGGTTAGATCGGGCACAATGCCTGTTGTGATACTAAAATCTGGCACAATGCCTTACGTAATTATGATATATAAGTAAATGAATGAATAAATAAATAAATGTGTAACATAACATAGACGGAAAGAAATAATATGTCGCCTCTGAAAACAAACCCTAGTTTTCTAGGGACGCTTGGGTTGATGATTGACTTTCCGATTTCAATAGCCATATACATTCGCCACTGATATACATTCGCACATTCACCAGTGGTTGATTCCAATAATTATCGCCGGATGATTAAGTAATATCTGGAAATTTGATTGATCGACAAACAAATGGAAGTTGAAGACACGGATAGAAACACCATTCGAAGTTTAAATAGACTTTCATATTGTACTTGATCGGTGGACAAATGCGGTGGTAAACAGGTAATGATAATTTTTTTCATCAATGAAACGATTTGGGTGAAAAAGACACCCGAATTGAATGAACACATAGATCCGTCGAGTAGCGATTGTAGGTATCAGTTTACCGGATGCAATTAGTATTCGTTAGAGGAAAAAAAAACAAGATCGTATGAAGTATGATACTCGAACAAAGAGTTTGAATGAAAAGAAGAGTAGGTGCTATATGTCGATCAGGAAAAAGAAAATTGGATGGGAAAAAAATGGCCGATACCTCTGTAGAAGATGATGACCCGGTTACTCAGTTTATGTTAGAGCGTGCTGATAACGTGTTATAAATGAGAGAATAGAGAAAGAGTAGAAAGCGGTAATCAGGTTTTCATTCCACTTTACAACTGAGTACAATGGTCTCTATTTATAGAGAGTAAGGGATAACCCGAAAGGGGTAAGATGGACATTCACTATATATATATATAACACAAATAAATATAAGAAAGATATAGTAGACAACTTTTTCCACTAATAATTCCAATCTCATTGAATATAACGACAATACGTCTCTAGAAACTAGATCGTGTGACACCGTTTAATATTTTTTCTTTATTTCTAAAATTACAAATGAACTTTGACATCTATTTAGGCCCCGTTTGTTGATAACAAATCGTGCGCTTCCAGTGATTTGGAAAATAGGGGTATAAAGCTCATACTGGACCTTTACCGTAACGCAGGTTTTACCTGCGTTCACGGGGCTTTTCGTGCCTGCTCCACGATTTATGTTTTGGGATTACTCATTTACCCTATGAATATTTGTCAGCTCATTTCAACTACCGTGGCTAGCATGTTTTTGTGTACGTTTTCGAATCCATCTATGGAGGATCTTCTTCGTCCTCCTCATCTTCGCCACTCAGCCCAAGCAAATAACCGAAATCGACAGCATATTAGCTGGGGTGGGCTACAGGGTATGAACAGTTGAGCTCAAACAAGTGGCTCACCGCCTCAAGACAGCCATGGTCAACTCCCCATCTGACTTGTCACATCTCTCCTCCGACGACGTTGTGCAACATAACCCAGCCGATCAGCTTCCTGGGATGACTGATTCCTTTCCGAACTTCACATCTCAATTTACAGTAAGCATAGGAAAGTGGATAGCAGGGGGATTATAATGATAAAAATAGAGGGGTAGGATATGTGCCTCCACAATTCGTCTCCACCTAACATTAGGATTTTTAATGTCGACGAATAGCAACGAATGGTGGCAAGATTAATATCCACCTTTATGATATCAAATTTTAGGCGCCCTCACTGAACGGCCCTTTAGATTTTATAATTCCTCACAATTAAGTGAAAGTGTAGATATTTAAGTAATAATAGATTTTAGCAAAATGTAGGTGTAGATTGGTTGGATAAAAGAGTAGAATTTATATTTAATCCTCATTTAGGTGATAGTGTAGATATTTAAGTAAAAGGGGTTGTTATTCACAGTACAAAATTACTAATCACCGCAGTACAAATTTTTTTAAATCATATTAACACTGTAAACATGTAATGATGTGTCCATGTGTTTTTTTTTTAAAAATGATATCTGAAAGTAATTTAACCCAAGAAGTTTGTAGTTGATTAGTACCGAATTTTGCTAGTTACTTTGTTGTTGTAATCAATAATGGAATTTTTTTTAAGTGTTGGATTACATTTTTATGTGTTTACACTATTAATATGATTTAAAATTAATTTGTACTGCGATTAGCAAAAACTTTACTATTTGTAGTACAAGTTTTATTTTTCACCAAACTTAGTTGAATAAGTTGGAATGTTGTGGGGAGACATTTTTTCTGAAACAAATGAGAATTGAATGACCAAATTTTAGTCACAATGAGTAAACATTGGGTTTATTTCGCTCGGTAGAATGGTTCAACATATAGCGTTCTTCGGTTTCATATAGCGTTCTTTGCTAGATGTTTGGACGTGGAATAAACGTGTTGTTATACTTTTCTGGATTTATAATCTTTGGTAGATTTTTGGATGTGGAATAAACGTGTCGTTATACTTTTCTGGATTTATAATCTTTGGTGGATGTTTGGACGTGGAATAAACATGTCGTTATACTTTGCTGGATTTATAATCTTTGGTAGATGTTTGGACGTGGAATAAATGTCGTTATACTTTTCTGGATTTATAATCTTTGGTAGATGTTTGAACGTGGAATAAACGTGTCGTTATACTTTTCTGGATTTATAACCTTTGGTAGATGTTTGGACGTGGAATAAACGTGTTGTTATACTTTTTTGGATTTATAATCTTTGGTAGATGTTTGGATGTGGAATAAACGTCGTTATACTTTTCTGGATTTATAATCTTTGTTAGATGTTTGGACGTGGAATAAACGTGTTGTTATACTTTTCTGGATTTATAATCTTTTGTAGATGTTTTGACGTGGAATAAACGTGTCGTTATACTTTTCTGAATTTATAATCTTTGGTAGATGTTTGGACGTGGAATAAACATGTTGTTATACTTTTCTGGATTTATAATCTTTGGTAGATGTTTGGACGTGGAATAAACGTGTTGTTATACTTTTCTGGATTTATAATCTTTGGTAGATGTTTGGACGTGGAATAAATGTGTCATTATACTTTTCTGGATTTATAATCTTTCGTAGATGTTTGGACGTGGAATAAACGTGTTGTTATACTTTCCTGGATTTATAATCTTTGGTAGATGTTTGGTCATGGAATAAACGTGTTGTTATACTTTTCTGGATTTATAATCTTTGGTAGATGTTTGGACGTGGAATAAACGCGTTGTTAAATGACTGCTGCTCGGAATGAACCCTAACTTTCAATTGTGTGATGCATGGGGTTTGAATTCTAGGACTTTTGTTAGGAGTTTTTACATTTTGATATATTTCAGTTATTGTGACATAAACATTACGTTCTAACCGCTTGGTAGATGTTCGGATTATTAGAGAGTTATTCACTTTCAATTCTGTGATTCATGGGGTTTGAATTCTAGGACTTTTGTTAGGAATTTCTACATTTTGATATATTTTAGTTCCTATGAGTGTGTTGATGGATATGAAATATCCTCCGGAAAGTAGACTGTATTAAACAAGTCCAATAGCGACAATACAATAATCTAAAAGAGATTCAAAAGTAAATGAAATTTAAGTGACAAACATAACAAACATCTAAACGAAATACAATAATCTAAAAGAGAGTCAAAGAAAGATGGAAGCGTAGATAAACATTTAACATAAGTGATTGGACAGAGAATTAACATTTAAGAGCAGTGAAGAGCAAAAGAAATAGTGCATTTCTAGAAAATTTTTGGCATAATCTCTCCTGTTTTTCTTCTCTCCCCCGGTTCTAAGAACCTCCACACAATGAACCAGAAGGTCATCAATAAGATCACCAGCAATTTCAGCAATACGGTAACAATCACCAAGTCCACTGGAAAATAACTACATCCATACTGTATCTTAAAACAACAAAAACATAAAATCCTAAACTATGGCCCTCCATACTAGTGATAGTACAAATCCCATATAGTCAAGGTACTGAGAACCTCATCTAACCCCTGATCAGTTTGCCTTTGTTCCTCGTGCGGCATCTGTCCACGGTAGTAACGCCAGTCCCAACTACGATTCCCAGGTAATAAAGGCCTACCAGCCTCAGTTGCCTCACTCATGAGCTGTAACATAATATAATAAAGTTAGTCTAGCATTCATAAAATGCTATAATCAACTGAAATTATACAGAGGAAGAGATCAACTTACAAAGGCGGGATCCGGCCGATGAACGAAGGTGTTTTCATATATGTCAGGATTCATGATCTTCGGATGGGTGTGTTTGACGTACCAATCCAGATAATCTCCGTCACATGAATATATGGCCGCACGTGTCTTAGTGAATCCCGGAGCAGGTCCACACTCACATGTGGTGTCCCACACACTATATATGGGGGGTACACACATCTATAGGGGGTTTCCTTTCTCCCTCTATTTTTGGATCTAATGTTCAGTCTAATAGAGGGAGGTGGGATACACTGAACGTACCCGAATTGGCGAAGACAACACTCCGGGCTCATTCACGGTCATGTACTGCAAGGTACCCCTGTACCAAGAGCGCCCCCTGTTCTCATTCACCTTCTCGCGACCGTAGGGCAACCAATCAATCTATATTGGATCACAGGGAAACGTAAGCATCAATAATAAACAATAATGTAAATAATACAAATTGAAATTGTTGTACCACTTACATTTCTTGCTTTCAGAGCATCTATATGCTTGCAGTAGTTCTCTAGTGAATCTTTATTTTTCTGCTGGGAGGTGGACATGACCCATCTCATAGCCCACGGTCTATCATCCTCATCACGCCAGTCAGCACTAACTACTAGTCTAAGAGTGGGGAAGTACGCATATATCCAGCACTACATAAATTTTTTAAAACAATTATGTCAATTATTAATGTGAATTCATGAAAATTTATTACACATTGTTGTACATGAAAACACTTACCTCGAAAAGGGTCAAAGAGCCAGCAATGCTATTACAGTCAGCACGAGATGCTATCCCCAGCTGGCAATACAACCACGCAAGAGTACCTGCTCCCCATGCGAACCTCTTTAGCTTCGTATGTTTACCCATGGGAGTAACTAATCAGAACGGTAGAGGACTTATGCGTGAATGCCCCTTGTTAGAAAAGATGGTAGTAGCGAGAGCATAGTAGAGCCAACCGCACGTCTGCTTCATAGGTACCCTCGGGCCGGTCGAACACCACTCTATAAGTGGACATGTCTGAACAACACCAGTATGCCACATGAATTTCATCATCTGGTCAATGCCGTCCTCAAAATCTAACAACTTAGCCATCGTCTCCTTAAGCTCACTGTTTGACGGATTCCCCACAACCGGATGACCAACGATTGGGATCCTCAGTATCTGCCACACATCATGAAGTGTGATCGTCATCTCTCCAAAAGGCATGTGGAATGAATTTGTGTTCGGCTGCCACCTCTCCACAAAGGCTGAGATCAAAGACATGTTGTTGAAACCTCATGTGACCTCTAGTAGATGATCCAACGCTGAGTACTTAATCATATTTCTTGCCCTTTTGCAAGCAACCTCGCTAAACGGCCAGTTCGTGATTATAGGGTTTCGGGGTTTAAATCCCAAAACACCCGGGTCCTTGACAATTAACAAAAATTTTACACACGCATGAAGATATAGTTAATTCTACTTGCCAAACTGAAAGATAAGATAGTATATACCTTAGTCATTGACCAAAGGTCAATGGCAACATGCCCACCGAAGCTGGTGATGATACTAGTCAGTAGTGGACCACCGGGTACTGGCACTTCATTAAGCCTCTAGAAAGTGGGAATAACGGGCTCCATAGCTAGAGCAGCTTCCTCATCAGTCGCGCTCTCCTGATCAGGGTCGTCCTCGTCTAGGCCCTCATCCTCAGATGTCTCCTCAGCCTCTTCATCCTCCTCCTCATCTATGTTCATGTCAACTGGTGCTACAACATCCAGAGGGGTCCGGGGGTCATGATAGCTACACCCAGCAGAAGTCTGTGCCTCCGCATGCTCCACACGGTGGTCATGATAGCTACCACCAGCAGAAGTCTGTGCCTCCACATGCCCCACGTGGTTGCTACTCTGACCCTCTATATTGTAACTGGAGCTATGGAGCTAGGCCAGATCAGCAGATGACCAACCACCTACAGAGGATGAAGCTTCAGGCATCCTTCTCCTAAGTATGTGTGCGACTGGGTCAGAATCATGGAATGACTGGGTAAAGGATGGGCCCATGATGGGTTGTTGCTGTGGGTGATATGACGAGTGACGAGGCGGGTCAACATGATCCTGTTGTGGCTGGAAAGATGAGTGTCGTGTAGGCTCAGCATGACCCTGTTGTGGCTGGAAAGACGAGTGCCGCGCGCTCACGACGGAACGAAGCAGTCATTGGCTGCTCCACATTCCTGTCCTTCTTCTTTTTTTTTGGTGTAAACATTCATCAGAACATTCTTTAACTTATCCATCACTGCACAAGTTGAAGCAACCCAGTTAAGATGAGTTACACATGTAAGTAATAATAAATCAACAGAACAATTATAGTATAGCCCCAAAACTTTCCAAACTCATCATTGTAATCCTTAACTCCTATCTAACTTAGCCAAAACTTTCCAAACTCATCATTGTAATCCTTAAACTTTATTTTAAATTACCCAAAACTTGTAAAATAAGTTTATAAGTATATTTAGGTCATTATGAATCATTTTATACAACAAGTACACCCTAGTTCCCTCATTTTACTCTTTAACCCCAAAATTTCACAAATTTGACATGTAAGTACTTAAACCTAATTTTAACTTAATCAAACTTATAATATAAGTTCATAAACATAAACGTATCATTATAAACTATTTTATACAGAAACATTTCGGCCCTATACATAAATATCCCTTAGTTTTCAAAAATTGCATTTTAACCCCTTTTTACTTATCATTTTGTACCTAAAAGCCCTATAACTCATTCTAATGCTTTAACTTTGTTCTAAACACATTATAAACTTAAAATACAGTAAATAAAACAGTAGGTATTCGGCCTTAATAGTTACAACACCAAAACACCATTAAAATGACATTTAACCCTAACATAAGGAGTTACCTCCAAAACACCATTAAATTACCTTTTTAACATTCGATTTACTACACTTGTTACTTAGTCAATTAAACTTTGTTTTAAATTACCCAAAACTTGTAAAACAAGTTTATAAGTATATTTAGGTCATTATGAATAATTTTGTACAGCAAGTACACCCTAGTTCCCTCATTTTACTCTTTAACCCCAAAATTTCAAAAACTTGTCATTTAAGTGCTTAAACCTTATTTTAACTTAATCAAACTTATAATATAAGTTCATAAACATAAATATATCATTATAAACTTTTAAAAACATTTACTATTAAAAAAAAAACAAGTGAGTCGCCCCAATAGGCGGGGCGAGACTCACTGGTTCGTGTCAAGCCCAAGGGCGAGTAGCGCAGACCAACCACCACCGTCAGGGTGAGTTCACCTAGTTCGTGTCCAGCACTAAGGCAATTCGGGTGTTTCCATTTCTTCAACCGGGGCGAGTGCACAGGTCGCGTGTCTTCAGACGCGGCGAGGCGCCATCATCTCTGTGGTCGAGGCGAGATCGTTCTTCGCGTGTCGACAGCAAGGGCGCGCCGCTCCAAGTCACCTCAGGAAGCTAGGAAAACCCGCCCAGCTCGTGTCACTGGCTGAGGCGAGTTTTGTCTGTTCATTTCAGGAGCAGGGGCGAGTTGAGTACACTAGTGTCGGTGGGAAGGGTGACTGAAACTCCATTAATGGAGTTTTAAGGTTTTTTTTTCAGATTTTTATTTTGTAGATCTAGGCTAATTTAATGAGTGTTTCAAAATTCTAACAACAAATTTGAATTCACAACATCAAGATCTATAACTTGCAAAAAAAATTGAAAAACTCACTGAAAAAATTTTCCGGCGGTGGTCCGGCGGCGGCTCCGGCGATCAGGAAGAGAGGATTCCGGCGAGGTAGTATGGAGGAGAGATAGTGCGTGGGTGAGAAATGAAGGTACGGGACACGTCCCGTTTATATATAACGTGCACGTTTTGGAGCGTTTTTGCAGAAAACACTCGTTTTGACTCGTTTTCAACACATTAACGTCGTTTCATAGTAAATACAAGAAAACATCAATATCGTAACATAAAATAACAATTATAAGATCCAAACGCAACAAAAACAGGTTTAACGACTTTTACTACAACGAGAGCGTTTTTACCCGAACCTGGGATCACTGGTGGAACGCGAGCCTTTAATTATGGTCCAAAACCGTGTATAATTACGGTTCTGGACCGTAATCTACGTCGGCGTCATTAAAGATGGCGACGTCTTTAATTACGGTTTAAAACCGTAATTAAAGGCCCTTTTCCGCACACGCGCCAATGGACTTTACATTACGGTCGCGCGCCAAAGGACTTTAGATTACGGTTTTACCAATAACCGTAATGTAAAGTGTACACTTTAGATGACGGTTTAAACAATAACCGTAATGTAAAGTCTTTTGGCGCGCGCCCAAAGGACTTTAGATTACGGTTATTGTTAAAACCGTCATCTAAAGTGTAATTTTTTTTTACAAATCTACACAATTGCAACAGAGCCAGAATTATAACAGATAAGCAACAGAGGGCATCAGACCAACAGATGTGCAGAAACTGCACAATTGAAACACCTGAATCAAATACCAACAACACAAATTCATTCTCTGCGCACAATTGCAACAGAGATAACATCAGATATACACCAGATCGAAAATCTGTTACAACAACAAAAAATATTCAGCTAGAATCTGTTACAGCAGCTAGCGATTCATTACAAAAAATATTCAATACAACAGCTAGAATCTGTTACAGCAGCTAGCAATTCATTACAAAAAATATTCAATACAGCAGCTAGAATCTGTTACAGCAGCAGCAGCTAGCAGAAAACAGAAGCATAAAACAGTACAAAAACGGTGCAGAAAACTGTACATGAAAAACAAAATCTATCATAGCAGCATCAGAGCTAGCTAGTCTACCACTCCATTCTCATAAATATGGCTGACATGCTCTCTCTGACATGATACAAGTCGTTTGGACTGTAAGTCGAGAATTTGGCAAAATGCTCTTTAGTCTGGAACAAGAAAAGGAATGGAACACATAATGAGATTAAGATAAAGACACAAAAAATCCGCCGAAAGAATTAAATACAAGACAACGTTCGTATTACCTTGTCTTTATCATTCTTAAATCCTGGGAAGTACCCGCAGAACTCGTACATATACCGCATCACGTAGTACCCGCAACTCCTAGAATCCTTTTGGGTAGGGCACTAAATCACCAAAATTCACAAATGTAAAACAATTGACAAATATAATAGCAGCACGAATGAAATACATGAATTACCAAACCTTGATGAAGACGGTCAAATCACAAACTCTCCCTGAGGGGTTTTACTGTAACAACTGTTGCATATATTAACAAAAGCGTTTAGTAAAATGAACAAGTACATTAATTTTGGTTCAAAAAACTTACAAACAATTAATAGTAAAAATACTCTTTGATTAAGTCTTCATGTGAATCCTGTCCAGCCCTAGTGGATCGAGAACGAGCAGAGTAGCAGTGGCAGCGCAGAATATAAACAAAGCCTAGTGGTGGCTACAATGTCAAATACAAATGAAATGAGAAATGAAGGTAAAAATTAGCTAATTAGTATGTAATTTTATATCAGAACTCACGTTTGGTGATACGACATTAGAATGAATAATTTATTCTGTCGATCAGCACGTCGAAGCAATGAGTCATGTATTCACAAAACCTCCCCGTGTCCCTATTGACTGAGTCATACGATAAACGCTCCGGTACACCGCATAATGGAGGTGATGCTCTTCTCAGCACATCTCTCAAGCGACCTCTATTATATCACATGTACTATAAAAAGTTAGCCAATGCAACTTCATAGATACTTATTCTATATGTTTTTACAGTATGAGGAAAGAACACTTACTTTAGATAAGCTTGAATAATGTTAATGTTCAGGTAATCTCCAATCATCATCTCTCTGATGTCCCCAAGTTATCGCCGTGGTCATATCTCTTCGTAGTGAAACATCGACTTCGGAACCGTCATCATGAAGTTGATAGTTTGAGTGACTTCAAAATGATCTTGTCGTAGAGATTCATCTGACGAGGCCCCAAACAGTAACAAGTTTTTGTGGCAGTGAGAACTATTTTTAGGGCCTCAGAAGTCTTCTTGCGACCCCGGACGGGCGCTGGATTCTTACTTTTCGCACCCCGACTCACTGGATTCTTACCCTTCACACACAAACAATAACGCATAAATGTAAAGATAATTACTAATTGATTATTATTGTGCATTAAACATTTATCTAGAACTACCCTTGTACTTCTGACAGGATTCGCCGGCGCGCCTGATGATCTCTTCTTCTTGGGCCGGGATACGCGGCGAGGAAGCTCAGGGATCTCAGGATTCTCCGGCGCGCTGATCTCTTCTTCTCTGGGCCGGGATACACGGCGAGGAAGCTCAGGGATCTATAATAGATTATATTAGACACTTAATGCAAAATAATGCATTTTATTAGATACTAAATGGTTGTCAAATAGTCTTACCTCATCGGTGGCAACAATATAACATGCTGGCCAGGGCAATATGTCTCCTTCGCTTCAATCAGCGTGCATTTGTTGTCAAACGCCATTGGAAGGTATGCATGCTCAAATCCATCAATTATCAGGTCCAAGGTCACAAGCGCGTAGAATGGGAGTAGACGTATGAAATTGATGAGCGTGAGTAGACCTGATGGCAACACCGTCCCGTAGGCCACATCTACAGGGTGCCCTTCTAATGGTATATGAAGACGACATTTTTTTTGCTCCTTTAATAAACAGAGATAATACATGAAATAAATAAGTGAGTCCAATCTAATACTATTTAAATGACTTTATTTAAGGAGAAAAATAGTTAAACAAAGCTAACCTGGATGTTGGCAAACGGGTACGGGTCAGCGGCCGGAGCACAACTAGACGAGGAAGACGGTCGAGGAGGATCATGCTGCTGCTGAGTAGTCGCATGTGCGATCGAATTCAACGCTTCTTGCAGCCTCTCCTCGATAGCCCGGCGCTCAGCAGCCTGTTTCTCCTCATTAGCTTGGCGCTCAGCAGTGAACTTACGCTCTACCATCGCCTCGACTTCAGCAGCACTCATCTGACCCACTAGTAGAAAAAATCTTATATAACACGCATTTTATAACACGGTTATATTTGAATAGTGTTATAAAATATTTTACAACTCGGTTGTAAAATATAACCGTGTTATATTGTGTGAGAGAAATATGGAAACATCCTAAAATACGTTTTTTAACACGGTTGGGTAATACCCTGTTATATAACATATTTTATAACGCGGTTTCTCATACAAACCGAGTTACAAATTGTGGACCATTTATACAACACGGTTGTTACTCGTACCGTGTTATATTGTCTTGAATTATTTCACACACACCTTTCCCCGCAAACCCACATTTTCTTTCCTCGCTCTGTACACTCCCGACTCCCACCCTGTTCTCTCTCGTTCCTCAATAACCTCACCAACGACTCTCCATCGTCGCCATCCCCGCCACCTTCACCTCCGGCGTCGCTTCCACCGCCGAGATCACCACCTTCCCCTGCGGCATCATACCTCAACTGAGGTTACAACACCGAAAAAACACATCGACAACCGGTTCAGCCTTCATCTATACCACGGCTGGTTATGGGAGACAAATCAACACCAATAAACGCCAACGACCTCCGCCGATTGCTTCTTGGTGTTACCGTAAGTGGCTGAAAATCCAGTGACCCAGCATCGATGAATTTCCATCGCCTGGCTCCCGTAAGAAATCCAGTCCGCTAGCATCAAGAAGAACTTCAACCTACATCAAGTAATTTGTGATAGTCCTACCTCACAATAAATTGCTTCTGTTTCTCATTCCAATAATCATCTAAGACCCATAATTTTTGGTTTTTAGGTTCCGATTTTGATATGCAAAGAAGCTGTTGTGCATTAAGATAGGTTTTTCTTACCTTGAGATCACAATTCCTCTTTTAAGTTCTTCACCTCTCCTCTTCTTCATTCTCGGTCAAGTTGAGCAATGGGGTTACCAAACCCCAAGCCAACATTCAAGAACACAAAATAGATACAATTAAACTCCTTAACCCATTGGATAACTCTAATTCAATGAAAGGGCTTAAATGCCATTAGTTAGGGTTTTACCTTTGAGCTTCAAGAGAGGTTTTTAGGCCTTGAATACAAAGGAGAGTTCCTCCACCATTGGAGAGTTGAACCAAGCTCAAATCAAGAAGAAGACAAGGCATTACAAAAGGGGGCAAAATCAGCCACTATAGAGAGTGAAGAAAAATGGATTTTTCTTGAAACTTTTTACCTTAGGAGGAAGAGGAGACTCCAAGCTTCGATTTGGTACCATTTCCTCTTCAAATGGGCAAAACCCATGGAGATGAAGTTGCTCATTTTCGGATTTTGAAAAGATAGAAATGTAGAGCTTGAAGAGGGGAGTTCAAATATGTATTTTATTTTACATTTGGAGCTCAAATGGAGCTAGAGCATGAGGAAAAAAGGTGAGAAGCCATGGGAGCATTCTTGAGCTCTCAAAAATCGGCTGCAAGGGGGAGAAGAAGAAGATGGTTCTGCAGAGAGGGGGACTCCACCGTGAGAGAGGGAAAAGAATTGGAGAGAGAGATGAGGGAATTAAGGAAATAAGAAGAGAGAGAGGACTACTTTTTACTTTTTGTTACTTTATTACTTATTTGTTTGTCTTGTAGTGTAATAGACAATTAATATAAGTGAGAGGGAGGGGACAAATCGAGACCCATACCACTCTCATTCAGATTTTTAATTTTTATTTGCAAATGGGACACATTAGTTTGGGTTTATTACAGTTTACACCCCGGAAGTTCCGGTTTTGCACTATTCGCTAACCGGAATCCGTTTTCTGGAATTTTCTCATTTAATTAATTTTATTGGTTATTAAGCTTCCATCAATGCTTAATTATAGTGATTTAATGAACTATAATTTTTATGGGTTCGTTTGACCACTTAAAATCACGTGTTCGAGTTTTCTCGAAAAGCGTGCGCTAAAGCTCTATTAGCGATTTAATACATTATTCGGATCCGTTTTCTTCGGGAATCATTCCCGTATACTAATTAGGCATTAATAAGCCTTATGAATCCTTATAATACTCTAACCGAGGTCTCGTACCTCCTATGGTTATTTAACGCTTATTTTAGCGTTTTCTGCTTTCTAAGCGTTTTCTCATTTCTTTTGGATTTATTTTCCTTACCAAAATTTACTTAGGCACTATTAGGCCCTTAAATACCGTATTAAAATATTCTAATCACCATATTTAAGTTCGGGGTATTTCAATCTACCCCCCTTAAAGAACTTTGCCCTCAAAGTTGGTGACTCTAATATTGTTACTTGTGTAAATACTCTATGCTAAGGTTATGACCTCTACATATAACTTGTCAAACTCCAAATGTCTGACATGATGCATACTACGCATCCAAACAGCATGTCACTACATGCATAGCAATCAAAAATATCCGTTTTACTTCTCTCCAAGGGGATCCATCCGCAGACAATTAGGTACCATCCTCCCCCAAGTCGAGTGATCCCTCCGGTACCGGTCATGTTTGAACACTTACGCTTTCTGGTTCACGGCCGTCATGACTTGAGCACTTACACTTCCTGCCTCTACGGTCTTTTGGTTCAGATCAAATTCATTTGCACATATAGAGATCCTCAGGCACTTACTCATACTTACTTACTCATACTTACGCATACTTACTCGGGACTACGCTGCCCCAGTGCCCTTGGAAAAATACAAAACACACACTGTCACCGTATGATCGGTGTAGTGGTTTCAAAACTAATCAACACTCCCACCGACTCAAAACTAGCTTCTCCTCCTATGGTTTCGACCGGATACCCGTGCCTAGGCATGGAGGGTCCACTAGCGCCCGTGGAAGCGGTTTTAAATCGATCCTCATTCTCAAGTTTGAAGAAACATTTTACCAAATTAGTTTTGGAAATTCATTTTGAAAACTTGCATACACCTCCCAAATACCATTTATGATCATTATACCTATTACTAGTGTTATTTCTGTGACCACTTAAGGGGAGCTTCCAGAGTCCTTCAACCCCAATGTGATCAGCATTGGTGTTGAATTATCCTTCCACCCCAATTTGTGTTCGGTTTCCCTTGATCGCTAGCAAATCAAGTTCCACCTCCCACTTCCATTCAAACAGATAGCTCGTCAAACATTATTTCGTTTTCTATCTTTTTAATTTTGCTACTCATAATCACACACATACATTTTCCAATTTATATACTTCACTTACTCACTTACTAGTGATCTCATCAATCGTTACTACATATTCTCCAACTACTATACTTAGGAAATTCATGGGTAATATCCCATTAATTTACTATACTCCAATTTATACTCATAAAATACATCAGTTGTATACCGATTCATACTCATTACATACATCGGTTCCATACCGATTTATACTCCTCAAGTCTCCCATACGTACTCATTCCTCATACTATTACCAATGGGGTTCTCATTCCCCTGGAGCTTCTCTACTCCTTTTTCCTACACTTATTTCTTAAATACCTGCAATTACACGATGAGTGAATACAAATGTTTATGTAACATAAGTATCAACCATCAAAACGAATTCTCTTGCGCTATGTGCATTGTAGTTTACGCACCTATCACGTAAGACATACATTTCGCGGTTTTTGCTCTACCCCCCTTAAAAGGGATTACGCCCACGTAGTCTACCATGTGTCAATGTTGAACATTGGTCGAAGGCATTCAGCCGTCATGGAGTGGTTCAGCTTCCATGCAGTCTAGTATACAATGTTCCTTGATCAAGGGGTTTTAACCGTATTACCGGTTAGTCCCTGCATCAAGAATTTTCATCGGAGTTTATTTAACTCTTAACCGGTTTGGTTCTAGCCTAAATGGCTTTAAGGCATTGATGACTAACCTTTTATTCACTTGGAATTCTGGGCCCACTAGCTTCTGCTGCGTGACCCTGATAGCTTGGGTTATTCGCCATTTTTGTTATCTTAAGCGTGTGTTATACATCACCCTTTTATCCCTCTTATTGTGGGAATAAGGTTTATTGACCATGTGTGGTGTTCTTTTACCGTGCACAAACTCAATGAGTTTTAGATTCCTAACCAGCTCTTTGGGAATCTATATTCATATTGTTGTGTATTATAGTGATCATGCGCTTGGTTCCTCTGACTTATTGTTGGTTGAGGTTGAGCCACTACTTAGTAGTAGTGCTTCCTCTGTTGTCAGTGGTTTCTGAATTCTGCTCTATATTTGTTTGGTACAAGTGTTCTTTACTTGTATGACCTTGCATTTTCTATGCGTCGGTCCTTGTGAATTTCTTAAGTCTCATTTCACCTTTATTCCAATGGAATTCACATCTTGTGATTGTTGGTGTTTCACACACTTCGTGCTTCTTTGGCCTTAGGCCGCACAGTTTGTTTCTAAGCTTTTGCTTAACTGGCTTATGACATGTTTGTTGGAGAAAGGAAGGATTTACCATGATTTACATTTTCCATATTCCTAGCTATCCCACTTGATCATTAACTGCGCAAATGCAATACCAAAACACTCAGTCCACAGAGTGCAGAGGCGTAAACTCTTGGTAGTAACTCTCTTATGAGATCGCAATAGGAATGATCGTTACTCCTTCAGGTGGTGCTTCATCATTTGGTGTAAACTCCTGTCTTGTTGCCCGGTCTGTCTACCATCTTGTATTAACTACTTCATAGCATCGGGTGATCATTCACATACATTGGTCGCCTGCTGCGCACCATGTTCTTACTGATTCTACAGTATTGGTTTACATGGCATCCACTGTTGCTAGCTTCAGCTCATGCATTTCCACCAGCATGGTTCGGTATTTATACTTCTGAGCTCCTTGAGCATCATTTACTTATACTTTATGTTCCCCCAAATTGTGTTCCTTTTGGACCGATTACTTCTTGGTTGTCAACAGTTGCTATTTAAGCTTATTTGACATTACTTGGTAGTAATTGTTTGCTCAAGCTTCACTACATTAGTAGTTCTGAAAGGGATATATTTTCATACATTTATTGCTGGAATCCTCTCCTTGGAATCTGTATGTTCACCGCTCTTGCGGTAACACAATAACGAGGGGTATCCTTTCTCGTTAGTTATTTACTATCTCATTGGTGTCGTTCCTGACAACTCTTCATACCATTCACATTGGTTTTTGCAACCTTTGGGTTGAGTCCTGTAGTAGGTTTATGGCATACTAGCCATGTTGCATAGAGCTCTGCTCATCTTAGGTGGTTCACAAGCTTCGCTCTTCTTTATACCTTCAATTGGTTTGGAGGTAAGTAATTTGATGTTGATTGTTATCACTGTTAATTCAGGGTATCCCCTAGTGAGTGAGATCCCTTCGGTGTTCTAACCGAGTGTCCAATCTAGCTTTTGTACTTTTATCACGCTTCCGACACCCTTCAAGGACTGCTCCTGGGTGTTGTTAAGTGGTGTCATTATATCTGGCTGACATCTATGAGTATATCCAGTTGTGATCCTACCTTGCGGTTCTGGATCCGAGTTATCCTATTGAGGGTTATAGAGTCTCCCGTTCTTAGGGTAGACCGTTGGTGTTTTTCCTTACATTATAACGGGTTTGATATTCCCTTCGGTGATGAATGATATTTCTTGCTACCTTATGTGATCACCCTGTGTGTTTGTGGTAGTTGTCCTGGGAATTCCATCCCGTTCATTGAACACTGATGCGTTAATGTTAGGCATTTGCTCGTTTGAGGTATCCAACTGTTCTGGTTTGAATTACATATGGTCCGTAGAACGGAGTTGACTACTTCCCGTGTTTCGTACCCTACATGTATACATACGTGGGGTACCTTGTTGGTACGTTACCACTTACCTGACTATCTGTCGGGCCCGCAAGCTCCTTTGGAGTGCGGTCGTCCCACATCCCGTATTTGGGTACACTCGTAGTGTTCGTCACACGCCTAGGTGAAGCATTCTATTGTCAACTCTTCTTGTATCATTCTATGATACTCACCGAAATTCCGTCGGTTTGGTTTTAAATATCCAAGGTTTAAAAGAAGGATTTGTGGTTTTGAAAGAAAAATTTGAATTTGGAAATAACAGTTCGGTGTGAAAAGAAATTCTTCATGGCATTGCCATGTCTGAGGTCTTGTCCAAGTCCAGCTCCTCGCTGACTGGTATGTTCTTAGTACAATGGTCAGACCGTTAGGCCTTTCCAAGGTTTCGTTATATAAAATCCTTAGGATTTGTGATCCTACATTTACTCGATTCGTCGTAGCGGTACTTTAGCAAGTATTTGCGGGTTGTTAAAAGTCTCCCAACTGTCTTGTAGTTGCTGCACTTGCCCTGGGCAAGTGCGCGGGTAGGTTGTTTTTCGGTTAACGTATACCGGTTACGGTATCGTTTCCATCCAGATTTGGTGGTCTTATTAGATCTTCCTTTGGTCTTTTGACCTTGGTGATCAATCTCTTGAGTCATTTCTCAGCGTTCTTGACATGATTGTTGTCAACCCGGGTGTCTCACACCTTCACTGTGGTTAACGAGACTTGGCTTATCCTTAGGAACCATGTTGTAGTCCTATAGGTGTATGTTCTAAAACACTTTCATTGTTATCTGAACTTTGTCGTTCGGTTATTACAGCCTCTTGGCATGTAGGTTTGGTATTAGTCCAACCTCGACTAATTCCTTAGTCGGTTTGTATACTGATAAGTGTCTAAATGAGCATGTTTTATGGGTTTATTTCATATATTATATCAGCACTTTTCTGCTCATTTCTCACTTATCGTATGTTTTTCCTCTAGTTTATGTTTTATTGATTATATCACAAATTTATTGGTTAAAACATGAGGAAAAACCAAGCTAGGAGCAAAGTACACGAAGAGACGAACGCATAGGCGCAGACGGCTCGAAAAACGGAGTCCAAACGAAGAATCTAGAGCCAGTCAAAGTTCGCAAGACTCGCGTCCATGTTGTGTCCGCCCAAACATAGGCAGACAGGAGGCGGACAGAGTGTTGTCCGTGTAACCATAGGCGGACAGGAGGCGGACAGAGTGTTGTCCGCATAACCATAGGCGGACAGGAGGCGGACAGAGTGTTGTCCGTGTAACCTTAGGCGGACAGGGAGGCGGACATGGGTGTGTCCGCATAAAACTGGGCGGACAAAGAGGCGGACGTGAGTGACGTCCGCATAACCTTAGGCGGACACAGGGGCGGACGCGTGTAAATGTCCAGATCCAGAAATTAACGCGACAGACTTCGGTGCTGTTTATCTTCTTCGCGGCGCCTACAACTTATCCATCTACTCCTTCAACAATATCAGGCGCCTGCCGACAGTAAATCCTCACGCGTAGAGCCACCCCAATCCATTCCTCAAATTCCTCACGTGGTGTTCCCTCTGTCTTCTTCCCCTTCCTTTCTTCTATAAAACCCACGCTGCTCTGCTCAAATAAATCATCCCTTCCTCTCAATCCAAATTAGACCACCGTTACAGACCACAGACCACTACCACATCACTTCCACACCTACGATCCATTCCATCCTCTTATCTCCCACTTCTCCATTTTATTTTCATTCTTCATTCCACCACGAAGCAGAAGTGCTAACTGAGAAATTGTAGGAAAACTATATACATAAAAAGAATAAAATAATAACTAAACCTACAACTCTACTACGGGTAGCAAAATAAAACCCGGTCGGAGTATAGTGTAAATATATTACGACCGAGAGTATCGAACCCAAGGGACTTATAGAAAATTAGTCCTAATCCGGTAATACCTATTCTAAGACAAGGGGGGAAATTGAAATGTTTTCTAATCCTAATCAAAACTAACTAAACTAAGTGGTAATTACAATGAAATTATCCTTGATCCAGGGTGTGAAACCATCTAAGCATCAATATGAACTCTAAACATAAACACAAGCCTTCGAATTAACCAACAACTGAACACGCCGGACATCCTGCCGGGCACCATATGCACGGCACATTCAAAGACATTGAATGTGCCAGACACAGGAGATCCGGCATTACACCCGGCACGTTCAAAATGTAAATGCCACTCTCTTGCTTCGCAACGAAAACAAGAAACTCATCCCTATTAACAAATCGAGCATATATCATGCCACGAAATGAACAAGGAAATGGGGGAAGATGGATTAATTCTCACTCTTACTACTAACCCTTAAGTCATAAGAAGAGAGTAGGAAGACCATTAAGAGAGTCTAACCTATCTTACTTGGGACTTGTCTTCCACAAGTAAGAATTGCATGAAGAGAAAAAGAGATCAACCTATTCTCTTTCAATAAGAATCTTACTCTTAATAAACTTGAAAATTATATTAAAGAAATCATATTGTTAACAAGAAGGAATTCATCCCTAACCAAGAATAAGCAAGGAGTCTACATCTCCATCCACACAACTACAAGAAGAGAATACAAAGGGGAGAAGGGAATGGTCATAGCCTTAACCCGACAGGATCTTCTTCTTCTGCTTCGTGTGGATGGAACCGTAGAAACTTCCTTGGACACCAACAATGGAGTGGGGCGGAATTGGAGTTGTGAGTGGTGTGTATAGGGGTGTTGAAGTGTCTCAAATTGTTGCCTTCTTCGGCCTATTTATAGGCATCAAAATGTCTCTTGCCGGGCGTCGTGCCGGATCACCAATAGCCGGCACACGTGATAAATGCGCCCAACTGTTAACGGTCGAAACCGTCAATTCCGCGCGAAACAGTGCCTATGCCGGGTAGGAGATACCCGGCATCACACCCGGCACTAGCTAAATCTCCAACGGTCAATAACGGCCATCGTCTGGTCAACCGTGGCGACTCTTCACTTATGCCGGATGGGATCTACCCGGCATTAGGTCCGGCAAGGCCTCTTTTCTGTTCTGTGCTTTTGCCGTGCAGAAACTACCCGGCATGGAATCCGGCTTCAACTGAACTTTTGCCTAAAAAATCATTCCTTGCACAGAAAACTCATAAAAACATAAATATGTACAAATATTATATTTTAACACATAATAAGCATAAATAACATAAATATAACTTTATTTAGATAAATATAATACTAAATCTAGTGCATAAAATATGATAAGTCTGCGGCTTATCAAGAAGCACGATAAGAAGAAGAGAAGAAAAGGGAGCTGGAGTAGAAGCGAATCGCAGTCCAGTCTCCGCCGGCAGTCTCCAAATTAATGGCTATCTCTGCTTTCTTTTTATTACTGTTAATGTCTGAGTGATTTTTATTCGTAACCTAGGATGGGGTTTGACCCCAAATAATTCAGACTTATTATTAATACCAAGTTTGCTTATAAATATTTGTTTTGTCTCTCTAAATTATTAAATGCTTAAGAACTGATCATTTTTATGCATTTACGGTTTCTCTTATTTCAATGATTTTGTAAATCTGAGAATAGACCACAAAGAAACACAAACGTTAGATATTATCTCCTTGATTAGCAGATAAAATCCATCACTGTTATTAAAAGAATTCTTGCTTAATGCTAATTAATGATTTAGACTTCTTCTGATTGTAAAAAGTCTATTGAATTAATTAAGAGTTGTCCTTATCTATGATTTAGGAAGGCCACAGGATAAATTCTTAAACAGACAAATAGAGCAAATTAGGATTATAATTATTGTCTGTACTTAAATAAATATTTATCACCTGTTTCACTTATTAAACTTGTTTTAATTCCTTTCAGCAAATATTGTTAAATGCTTTAGCGTGACAAACTACTGCATTTATTTGGTAACTATCAACATATGATTTTGAGATAGTCAAAGTACCACAAAGGAATAAACCTTGGTATTTACACTCCGGATTGAGCAGGAAAATACTAAGGCTATTACTAAGAGTTCGTAACTGACAATTATTAACTCTAATAGACAATAAATATTTGAGACATGGTTATATATCTGTTTAAGTAATTTAGGCAATTCCCCGGATATCCTAGGATACCTTTTTCCATCCATTTACTTTATTTTACTGTATTTATTATTTCTGTACTGATCCAACAAATCAAGCTTGCCTCCGGCTAAACCCCAATTTACATTTTATGCACTCTGATTTATCTTTTTGTACATTTACTAACTGGATAATTAATTAGATAGTTGCGAAGTCTCTGTGGATACGACCTTGTTGTACTACAAAGATTGGGTTCACTGCCCATAGTTAGCAAGATAGTTTAACTACTATTTTGCCCAACAAGTTTTTGGTGCCGTTGCCGGGGACTTCGGTCCAACTATCTGGTTTATTATCTGTTTAGTTTTTTCTTTTATTTCCTTATTTACCCTTTTTGTGTATAAATTTTTGTTTTGTTTTTAAAGGTACTTAATTCTGATGGATGGTCACTACGATCAAGCAGGAGATTGGTATGGTTACCCCTATGGCGCAGAGGACTACAATCAATGGAGTGTCTGCCAAGAGTGTGGAGGAGACCATGAAAGTTCCCATTGTCCTATGGTTACAATAGAGAGAGACAGCGCCATTTTAAGGGAAATGATGGCAAATTTTACCTCAAAGTTTGGAAGGATCCAGCAAAGAACGCTAGATCAGATCGAACGCATGGAACAACCGCTTCAACAACTGAATGAAGTGGTTCATGAGGAGGAACAACCTGCTGAGGACATAAGCTACTCTCCACCTCCTCCCCTATTCGAATTAGAGAATCCATCACCAAACAACTATCAGCTTGATTATAAAGACAACCCCTCAGAAGAGAGTTTCTCCTTGGACTTCATGGAGTTTCCTCCCTCTGAAGTCCACTACTATTTCCCCTCCTTCTCCGTGCTTTACCCAGAAGATGATGGATACATCCTCAACCTTGAGAAGGAGGAGATACCGCCTCCCTCCGAGCCATCAGAAGAGAGTGCTATAATCAATTTCAAGGAGCCACTTCCCTCTGACGTTGATTACCATCAAGGCTCTTACCATAAGCCTCAACAATAAGAGGAGGATTTTTACATCTTCCAATTTGAGGAAGCAAAGCCAATCACACCTGGTCTCCTGTTAGAACTACGCTACGGACAATACCTCCTCAAACACCAGGTTTAGTGGAGTATTCATTTTCCTATTATATTTACCAAGGTAACGTTTTGTTTTGATCCAGGTTCGATCTAACCAAAGCGTCTAGCCAAAGACGTTAAAAAAGGGCAGCTTCCCGGGAGGCAACCCGGATGAACTTTTATTTTATTTACTTTTATGCTCTTTTAATTTTCAGGTTCTCTTTAAATTTTGTTTTTGCTAAACTCTTAACCCCGTTTGTAGTATGGTTGCTTCTAGTGTCTTATGCAGGTGCAACTTCATGTCTACACCGTAACCAAGCTACGCTACTTGAGGCTAAAGCTCAAGTGTGGGGGAACTCCTATAACGCTAGCAAAAATAATCTCAGGGGAGTACCAGTTTCTTTAATTATGCTTTCATTTAAATAAAATCTGCAGAGGAGCGTTTGTGTGCTTAAATGTTTATTTGTGACCTTTGTGTTCTCTATTTTATCTACTTACCGAAAAGGTCTCCTGAAACTTTCCCTTGTTTTTTCTGGTGAACAATGAGGACATTGTTCAATTTAAGTGTGGGGGAGTGTGCCCTTTTCGGTGACATTTTGTGCTAAAATGCTTAATCTCTCTGCTAATCTTGCGTTTGTCCAAATTCAATATCGCGGACCCTTTATATGTGGGTTGTTCTCTTTAAGAATAAATACTGTTATGAATTGTGGGATAAATGGTACAAAATTTTAAAATTTTGATTACTTTTGAGGAGCATTTTTATGCGGTGTGACCAAATGATCTGCAATGGTTGGATTTTTATTGCTCAGGGGTTCTTTCTGTCTTCTCTCTTAGGGATTGCTAAGGGGTGCTTCTCTGTTAAAAGAATACACAAAAAATAAACATGGGACTTGCGAGACACCATTGGTAACCAACAAAGAGAGTTGAGTGTTCTTAAAAAACAAAGGCTTGATGCCTACATATTATCTTCTCATCTCTTATGCAAAAGTGAAGCAAATGCATAAATCTATTTTTCCTTTTGTTTTCTCCTCAATGCCCATTCTTGAGAGAAGTTGGCCATGGTAAAAGTTCTCAAAGTCACCTTAACTAAGAAGCATTGAAGTACTCCGGATCATACCCCGAAACTCTAATTTTTATTTTTACCCTGAGTACACCTGTGCCACCAGCAGTTTATGGATCACACTCCTCGAAAAGTTTAAAGATCATGTACTTTTCACCTCTTTATCCTACCCTTCATAATAATATTTGTTAATATTGAGCATTCCCTACTTGCTTGGGTACATGGTTTTGCTTGAGGACAAGCAAAAGGTAAGTGTGGGGGTGTGATAAGTGTCTAAATGAGCATGTTTTATGGGTGTATTTCATATATTATATCAGCACTTTTCCGCTCATTTCTCACTTATCGTATGTTTTTCCTCTAGTTTATGTTTTATTGATTATCTCACAAATTTATTGGTTAAAACATGAGGAAAAACCAAGCTAGGAGCAAAGTACACGAAGAGACGAACGCACAGGCGCAGACGGCTCGAAAAACGGAGTCCAAACGAAGAATCTAGAGCCAGTCAAAGTTCGCAAGACTCGCGTCCATGTTGTGTCCGCCCAAACATAGGCGGACAGGAGGCGGACAGAGTGTTGTCCGCGTAACCATAGGCGGACAGGAGGCGGACAGAGTGTTGTCCGCGTAACCATAGGCGGACAGGAGGCGGACAGAGTGTTGTCCGCGTAACCTTAGGCGGACAGGGAGGCGGACATGGGTGTGTCCGCATAAAACTGGGCGGACAAAGAGGCGGACATGAGTGACGTCCGCATAACCTTAGGCGGACACAGGGGCGGACGCGTGTAAATGTCCAGATCCAGAAATTAACGCGACAGACTTCGGTGCTGTTTATCTTCTTCGCGGCGCCTGCAACTTATCCATCTACTCCTTCAACAATATCAGGCGCCTGCCGACAGTAAATCCTCACGCGTAGAGCCACCCCAATCCATTCCTCAAATTGCTCACGCGGTGTTCCCTCTGTCTTCTTCCCCTTCTTTTCTTCTATAAAACTCACGCTGCTCTGCTAAAATAAATCATCCCTTCTGTCACACGATAAAATGCTCGTCGTGACCGGCTCAACTTGCGCCCAAGTTGATCAGCCTCAACTCCCTTTGATCCAGTTCTAGCCAAGTCAACAACTTTATGCACCCGTTGCTCACAACTTCACACTTTGCGCCTTTGGACAAGAGAGGGACTTGAATGCAAAACCGCCCACAGTTTGACTCGCTAACCTTCGAACCCGTGTACCTCTTAACCACCAGAATCCCGTTGGTAGGTTTGGAGCTGGACAACACGGTGAATTCAGCAATGGTTCCTTTGGCACTCCAACCACTCGCCAATCCGAGAACAAAGAGGGAAGAAGGGAACTCTACTTCGTTGCTCTCCGGACTCTAGCAAAGGTTGAGTCTTTAGCCTTGAACAACTCGAACTCTTTTGTGGGATTAAGGATTAGAACTCCAAGCTCTTTCCTTTCTCTCTTGCGGTATTGATTTAGAAGCAAAGGTCCAACCTTTCTTCTCAAATCCTCTCTTTATGTTGCGTGAGTATAAGGAGTATAACAATGGAACAAGTATGGATCGTGATGGATTCTCTCTAGCATACAAACTCGGTTTGTGTTGTGATTCTAAGAGCCTTCTCGCCTTGTATTTATAAGGGAGGAAGAGAACTTAAAATCCTAACAAACTTACTAGATAAAAGGCTCATTTATCTTTAAGATAAATAGCTTTATCTTTTTGTTAGCTACAATTGTGGCGCCTCCTCTCCAAGGAAGATCACAACCGATCCATAACCATTCTCCTATAATTGTGCCGCCTCCTTATGTATTTAAATACAACAAGTCAGCCCACAATTATCTCACCAACAATATCTTAACCGCATGGATAGATAAATAAATAAATCAAGTTAGTTAGGAATCACCCTTAACTACTTGCGCAAGGAGGGAGAGAATATCTCAACCATCTCCTTTTTATTTATCTTTCCCACATAATAAAACTAACCATCTTTTATCTTTAGGGGACCGATTTTATTTAGAAGTGAGGAGTGTCTAGATTCACTCCAACAACTTCCTAAAATTGTGGAAAGGACTTTAACCACCTTTGCACAAAAATCGCAACCGCTTAACAAGATAACCAGCAGCTAGAATTATTCCCACAATGTTCGAATTTGACTTATAACCACTTAGGTAAAAGTCTTAAGGCAACTCCAAAGTTTACCGCAGTAAATACTCACATGCGATAACAACCCCAGTAAAAATCCAATTTTTACTGAAGCCCTTAACCATACTTGCAACCGCCAATATATTTAGCCAAGAACATTCCTTAACCGATGGAGATATTCAGGGAGAAGATCTCAACCGAATGGAGCACAAAAATAGCAACCGAATCTCAGTTTCAAGGACTTTCGGGCAAACCCTAATTTCTAGGGTTTCTCGGGTGACACGGCGCCTAGCGCCCAGCGCGCGCCCGCGTCCCGTTGCCTCGTTGCTGCCCTAGCGCCCAGCGCTTGCAGCAAGTCCCCGCGCGCCCCAGCACACCCTGGCGCCCAGCGCCCGTGTCTTGGCAACGCGTGCTCATGCCTTGTCTCGACGTCGCGGCGCTCCTGCCCAAGCGTGTCCTTAGCGCCCAGCGCTAGCACCTTGGCATCGCCCGCACATCTCGACACACCCGTAGACAAGCTCATGGCCCATGTCTTGGCCTGGCATCACCCAGCGCCTCTAGACATGTCCTCAGCGTTGTCACCGTGTCGTGGCCCCTAGTTACTCGACGCTGCCCCGCGCACCTAGTCACAGCCAACGCCCGTGCCCAGCACTACAGCGTCCGTGTCTTAAGATGTCGTGCTTGTCAAAGCTAACTTGGCCCCGCTGTAAGCTTGTCTTAACCCAGTCAAGACTAAGCCACAGAAACACATTGGGTTGATGGCAACCTTGCTTGTGCATCTCCTTTCCTTGTTCTTGCTCATGACACCCGGTGTCATCTTGGCTTTGCATGTGACTTGCATGATCCCCCAGGGACCAACCGTCACTAGTCAAACCCCAGTCACAAAGACCGGTCACACCCACTTGCATTCAAGGTGAGCCTAGCTCACTGCCAAGTACCTGAGTCCCAGACTCATTACTTGCATAACCTCGTCAGGTTACCTCAGCGTTTTGACCAAGTGCCAGGGTCCCGGACCCATCACTTGTCTCCCGCGCGTCACGGCCAGCTCTCAGTAACGCAGCCCGCATCTTGATATGCGTAGCTCCAAGACACCCACATGCTAACTCGGCAAGCCCCGCTTCCAAGTCGTCCCTTGCATTGAGTAACACTTGGTGACCTCCACAACATGAGTTCCTTGTGGTCAGTTGGGTTCAGGGCTCAGGCCATCACCCCTAGGATTAAGAACTGTGACACCTTCCTCTCAATCCAAATTAGACCACCGTTACAGACCACAGACCACTACCACATCACTTCCACACCTACGATCCATTCCATCCTCTTATCTCCCACGTCTCCATTTTATTTTCATTCTTCATTCCACCACGAAGCAGAAGCACGATAAGAAGAAGAGAAGAAAAGGGAGCTGGAACAGAAGCGAATCGCAGTCCAGTCTCCGCTGGCAGTCTCCGCTGGCAGTCTCCAAATTAATGGCTATCTCTGCTTTCTTTTTATTATTGTTAATGTCTGAGTGATTTTTATTTGTAACCTAGGATGGGGTTTGACCCCAAATAATTCAGACTTATTATTAATACCAAGTTTGCTTATAAATATTTGTTTTGTCTCTCTAAATTATTAAATGCTTAAGAACTGATCATTTTTATGCATTTACGGTTTCTCCAATGATTTTGTAAATCTGAGAATAGACCACAAAGAAAGACAAACGTTAGATATTATCTCCTTGATTAGCAGATAAAATCCATCGCTGTTATTAAAAGAATTCTTGCTTAATGCTAATTAATGATTTAGACTTCTTCTGATTGTAAAAAGTCTATTGAATTAATTAAGAGTTGTCCTTATCTATGATTTAGGAAGGCCACAAGATAAATTCTTAAACAGACAAATAGAGCAAATTAGGATTATAATTATTGTCTGTACTTAAATAAATATTTATCACCTGTTTCACTTATTAAACTTGTTTTAATTCCTTTCAGCAAATATTGTTAAATGCTTTAGCGTGACAAACTACTGCATTTATTTGGTAACTATCAACATATGATTTTGAGATAGTCAAAGTACCACAAAGGAATAAACCTTGGTATTTACACTCCGGATTGAGCAGGAAAATACTGAGGCTATTACTAAGAGTTCGTAACTGACAATTATTAACTCTAATAGACAATAAATATTTGAGACATGGTTATATATCTGTTTAAGTAATTTAGGCAATTCCCCCGCTATCCTAGGATACCTTTTTCCATCCATTTACTTAATTTTACTGTATTTATTATTTCTGTACTGATCCAACAAATCAAGCTTGCCTCCGGCTAAACCCCAATTTACATTTTATACACTCTTATTTATCTTTTTGTACATTTACTAACTGGATAATTAATTAGATAGTTGTGAAGTCTCTGTGGATACGACCTTGTTGTACTACAAAGATTGGGTTCACTGCCCATAGTTAGCAAGATAGTTTAACTACTATGTTGCCCAACATATACCGTAGTTGGTATTATCAAACATTACAGTCCGTAGACTCTCTTGTCTCGGGCTTGCTACTCTATCTTCCTTGCTTCATTGCGTAATTGTGCTTCTCTTCTTGCTGGCTACTCATGGTTCTCGCGACTGCGAAGCATGTCGCCCCATGGTTGAAATACCCCTACTTAATTAAATATTATTTAAACATATAATTAATTACATTAAGACCTAAACAATTAGGCGTATAAAACCGTATGGCGTAAGGTTTAGATTAAGGGGAATGTGTTACTTTATTATGAGCATGTAACAACTTGTGAACAAGCGAACAATTAAATTTAGTACGGGCATATACATGTCCGAAAACATTACAACGTCGTATATAATAAATAATAACGTCGCATAATTACGTATAACTAAATCGCGACAAAATAAAAGGGGCGTATATATATAACGTAACAAAATCAAGTGGTCGCGTATCTAACTAATAACGCGATATGTTATATAGTCTCACATATATATAAATAAACATGTATAGAGCTTAAAAAAAGGAGCAAACACGCTCCCGCCAAGGTTCAAACCCTGTACCTTTAGTACCCTTCTTGAAGGTCTTAACCGATTGAGCTATGCTCATATTCGGTAACTATAATGCAGCACTTAAACTTGTTATAAAACAACAAACAAAATCAGACAGAAACCATGCTCTTTAATTCTACAAGTACTACTAACTCACATTTGATTACCCACTCAGCATTGATTAACTACGCAGCACATGTATTACATCGATGAACACTTACTGATATCTGAAGTATTCACAAACTCTCAAGCAATGTCCCCTGCATGCGGGTCATACTCTGCACGGTTCAAAAAAAAATTCCTACGCCCATACACACCAGCATCCTCTAACTGTCTCTGGATTCAAATTTGTGCTCTTTCCTTCTCGGGTGTGTGGGTGTTATCGGCTACTAAACCGACTCTACTCCTTTCACACCCTCTCAGTTACTTCACGTACATGTAGCCCTAGTCCAGAGCGGGACTTTTTAGATTTCTACATTCCATGGGTGCATGTGACTCAAGTGCTTTTGATCGATCCCCTCTGTGCATGTCTGATTCCCTGTACTCAAGCTGCCAACAAGAAATGTTTAAGCAGCTCAAGGCAAACAAACGAGTCTCTCTGTACATGTTAAACCTTGGCTCAAGTTCTAGAAGTCCTGGAGCAAACCAACTCAAAGGGGAGCAAGGTAAAAATCACTGCCTAGTTTTTCTCCTGTTCCTCCTCACTCCCTCGTCTTCTCTGCCTTGTTTTCTGCCCGAAAAGAAACATGGGTTCTTGACTCCCTTATTTCTTCTCCCTTCACGCATGAAAGCTAATGGAGATGCATCCATAATATGCACCGGAACTTGCTAAGAAAACCCAGCAATATCTCTGGAAAACCCATTCACGGTAAGAGCTCGAATCATTCTCCCCTTACATTCTCTTCTCTGTTTTCTGTTTTCTGATGTCCGAAACACTACAGACTTACACCTCCAAAGCACTTGCTCCTCCCATGCATGAACCTTTCAGGCAGTCCCCTTAGATCTCTTCGAGAAAACCACTTGAGTAAGAGCTGCCCAATATCTCTGAAGCGCTACGGGAAGGTAACAGCTTCAAAACAACTTCCTGATTTCTCCAACTCCCTATCTTTCTTTGTTGTTTTGTCAAGTCTAATCCTGAGTGATCTCTTCAGTTTAGGCCGGAAGTCCAAGCCCTGAGAGTTTCACATTTTACCAAGAGTAGATCAGGAAGAACCAGCTGCAGAGAGGAAAAAGAAAGAACCCAAGGTAGTAAGCTGATCCAAATAATCCATACTGTTTGTTTTTCGAATCCAGTTCTGTTAAGCCACTTACACGTATAGTGTTCTGAGAAAGGAAAATGTTGCTTAATGAACTAGTTGGGAGCTATAGAATCCTGATGCATTGTCTAGCAAAAATGCCAGTTGCTGAGAGCTAAACAGCGGCTAAAATGTGAGAGTTAAAGAGCCCACCTATTATCGATATGTAATATTGGATATTATAGAAACAAGTGTGTCTGTATGTTGACTTACTAAGCCGAGAAGAGAATAGGCAATGTACATACAGAGAGAGCTAACTAGCGGTAATTAAGAAATGGAAACTTACACATATATATATACATATATCCTAAGTGTATATCCTAACATAAACAGGTTCAGAGCAAAGAAAATTCTGCATAGAATAGTAACAGAAAACTAGAGCAGAAAGGAGTCAAAATTCTTCAACTTTATGTTTCAGTATAGGTGGTTTCAGGTGCATTAACCGTGACATTATGGGTCTGCTTTGAGAGTTAAACTGCATTGGGTTTTAACTAAACAGCTAAACCATTTGGGTGGAATAGAAACCAGATCAATGAACAAAAGAGGGATAGAAGAAAACCACCAGTTCATATGTATCAGTTTTTTTTTTAGTTTTTGAGTTTTAGTATAAGAAGTGTATCTGTGGGATTCATGGTGTTATTTGGGTTGTTTTAAGTTCAAAATCTTGCTAAACACTTGACTAGGAGGGGAAACACTCTGGGGAGGATGGGAAGACTGATTAACGAACAAAAAGAAAACTTAAAGAGGAACTGTGCAAAATTAACAAGTTCAGGTTTTCGTAGTTTTGGTTCCTGTGTATTAAAGTTACAGAGGGTAAGACAATATCGTTTTGGGGTTTGTTTGGAATTTAAAAACTAGATCATACACTAAACTACATGGGTTGGTAATGAGGGAGCAGTTAGAAGTCAGGATGCTAAGTAGAAAGAAGAACAACAGAAAGAAAAACATGTTCACGATTCAGTTGGTTCAGGTTCTAAAATCTCTCATTTCAATAAAGGTAAGTTTAGTAGCAATAACAATGTTGTTGCGGGTCTGATTTGGAATTTAAAACCAAGGTAAAACATCTTACTAATTGAGTCAACAACGTGAAATAAAAAAAACAGAAGGTCAGAGCCGTGAATAAATGAAAGAAGTAGAAGATAGAGAGATCTTGATATTTCAGTTTTACAACTTTCCTGAAAGTGTGAGCTCTGTGTAACTCTGTTACAGAGAAGTTATAAGGAGTTGTTTTGAGTTTCAAATGATCCTAAACATTTCTAACACGATTAAGTAAGTTTATAAATACTTTGGGAGTGGTTACAAGACTGATTAAAGAACTGAAAGAAAACAATATAAGAAAACACACTATTCCAGTTTTCAGTCCTGTACTCTCGGCCTTTCTGGATAATAACTCTTCAGAAACTTAAATGATGTGTAGTGAATCTATTTTGGGAGTTGAGATTATACCAAAACACATAACTAAAAAGCTAGGCAGACTGGGGAAAATTTAGAATCAAATTATGAACCAAGAAAGGAGAAGGAGTAAGGTATGTCAATTCTATGTTTTCTAGTTTCTGCTGTATTTAGCAGTCTAGTATGAGAAATTTCCAGGGAGCTGTCTAGGTGGTTTTGAGTCTGTTTCGAATTTAGAAACCTGATGATACACTTAGCTAGGTGGGAAATCTAGTTGAGGGAAATCTGAAGACAGGCTGATAACTAAATTAAAGACATGAGAGGGAATTCATAGATTCTAATTTTCAGATTTTTGTTGTTTGGTTGCTTCAGTATAATGGACTTTCAGGAGTACTGACGGGGCTGTTTTGGGCTGGTTTTTAGTTTGAGACTACCTGATATACTTAACTAAGCGTGTAAACATCTTGGGGAAACTGGAAGTCAAAATTCAAAGTAAAGAGAAGGAATAGAAGTGAGGTTATCAGATTGGTATTTCAGTTTCCGGGTTTTGTATTAAACACTTCATAGAGGGCTTGCAAGGGTGGTATTAAATGGTAAACAATCCTATAACTTAACCAATACACTCAAGTAAGATATTAACATCTTGGGGAAGAATTAGATATCTGTTCGACAACTGACAGAGGAAGGGAAATGATAATGCACCAGTGCAGGTTTTTGTTTTGGTTATCTTGTGAATGTGTTCTGTATAACTACTTTACAGAAGTGTTAAGGAGATTGTAATGGCTTAATAATGAATTTGAAATCTATCTGATACATTCAAGAGAGGTTGGAAACAAATGGGACAGGATAGAATCGAAATAATCAGACAAAAAGAAAGAATGAAGAAGAAACACCCAGATTGTGTTTTCAGATTCTCTATAATTAGCTGCCTCTGTATAATGGTAATACAGATGGTATAAGAGTGTTTCTTTGATCTGGAAATGAAATTAGAACCCTTATAATATACCTACCTAAGAGTGTAAACACTTAAGGAAAAAATTTAGAAATCAATTAATGCACTAGAAGAGGAGAGTGGAATGGAAGTATGCAAAGTCTTGATGTTTCGGTTTTTTGAAATTATTGCCTCTGTGTAATCAACTTCCAGAGGTGTTAGGAGTGTGGTACTGGTTTTGAGAAGATGAAACATCAGTGGAGTTAACTAGAAACAAGAGTCAAGAGGAAATATATAGGTTATGGTTTCAGATTTCGGTAAAATTGTAGCTTCTGTCTAACTGCCTTACAGGAGTGTAGGAGGGCGATGCTAGTTTGTTAATGAACCCATAACCCTCCTAATTTATCTAGCTAAATTTATGAAACATCTCGGGAAGGTTGGACACCACTAGATATACTAAAAGTGGGATTAAATAAAGCTACGTATAGGAGCTTCATTTCAGGTGTTGAAAACTTTGGGTCTCGGTATACGTGAATTCCAGAAATGTTTTAGGAGTCTATTGTGTTGATAATGGATTAAAAGCATTGCTAATCTACCTAGCAAGGAAAGAATACATCGTAGGCAGATGTAACTCTATTTTATATAAACTTGTTACGTGATTAGCACTTACAACGCTCTAAAGCAGTGGCTAGGAAAAAGGAACTTAGTTAACGTGTGAGTTGACAAAGTGAACGTCCTAGGGATAAGATGAACCTAAGGTTAATACTTGGGAAGTTTCTAAGGGTTAACTTATGATTTTGGTATGATAAATAAACCTCGAATGAAAAATAACAAGTGTGTAAGGCGATGTTTCGTACTCCATTATAAACCGAATATTAACTCACACCACAAATAAGGAGTTTCTTAAGATAACGATATCGTAACTAATAACAGTGAAATCCGGGGATGTAATACCGGGGTTACTGATGTTATTCGGAAATACCGAATCATAATGTCATGTGGATTGACACTTAGTGTTCTTCGTATTACTAGATCGCCATTCGGACGTGCGCGCTCGATAGCCTTAGCGGTCTACACTACGTGACCTTGGACACGGTGTACGGTATGTAAAGGGGTTTGATCCGGTTGTCCTGAGGAATTCCTCGGGCTCGGATTTGTTTGATAAATAACTTGTGTGAATGTATGTATGTGATTTATGTGTGTGATGAGTAGCCATGTTTACTGCATTATTTATTTATGCACGAATGTCCTACGGGACTAATACTACGTCGACTATAGATCGACTTATACAAAACTACATATGCGAAATGTGTGATTGTGACCACCGTTACCTGACCTAATACGTTAAGTATTACAAGTATGTAGTTAAAACCTAAGTAAAACACTTCGGAATGGGACACGACATTGTCGGTCTCTAGAGCTTTGACTCGAACGTGAATACTACCTAGAATAATTCTAGGTATGCGTAAGACCCATAGGGCAGCCAACAAATTAAGTGATGTACTCCATAACTAAACTGTAACTGACCATCTAACTAACGAAGTTAACAGTGGAGTGTGAATGAATGTGATGATGTACCCTAATCCAGACAGTCACTGGCTACTGGTCGCGCGTAGAGATCTCTTGGGTTATCCCGTATCGGGTTTTACCCTAGTTAATCCTGAACGAACCTAGATAGATCGTCAGGCGGAGTGTGCTACCGTTGGCACCAGGCCCTTGGCCACCTAAATGGACGCCTTTACAAAGGCAAAGTGATATAGTCCCAGAGTCTTCGGATGATCATGGCAGTGAGCACACTGTGTGTACGTGGGACTACTGTCCAAGTGAGTATATTTCGGGTTGTCCTAATTGACGCCCAACAGTGCTAACCAAACAAGTGATATGTGAGAGCCCGGGGGGCCGAATGTTGTAATACATGATAATGATGAAATACGACGTATGAATTACTGATGCTGTCGCATTGTATGATGTGTGATTGTGTTGTGTATATTTATAAGTGACTGTTTGGATTGAATGAATGGTTATATAATCATGCATGCTGTTACAGTATTTATTATATCTGTAAAATGGTAAAGCATGAAATCAATCTAATATCACAGACGGTTAAAAATGACAAGTGACCATTAGGGTCCAGATCCGGCATACTTAGCGTCTAATCGCTGAGACTACACTTATTGTGTAGGTTGCTGATCAACGTTGAAGCCGAAGTGCGGGTACCGGGTAGTCAGGGTTAATTTAATTACTGTACACAAAATTTATTTGTATAACACTGTCAGTTATGGATGTAGAACGGTATGGCGATTTATTTGGGACTTGGGTAGATGCTCACTTGTCGTTAAAGTTACTCTTGGTTAGTATGATGTATAGGATATCTCGTTGTCACAGCGGTTTAGTAGCGTTGTTGTTTAGTATTGGATTTAGTTTCTGCTTCGTTACTCACATGGGCGAGTAATGGCATGTGACACCCGAGTGAGTTTTAAAGTTGTTGATTATCCTTCCGCTGTAAGACGTCTTATTTTTCTGTTAACGTGAGTGATTATTACGTATTTGTTATGAGGGGTGTTACAAAAGTGGTATCAGAGCGGAGTACCGCTCTGATGACGAGATACTAGGTTAAGACAATGAGCTTAGGACTTGGGAAACGTTTGTGAGGTATGAAACGTCTTTGCCTTAATGAAGTTAGGTGTTAGCAGAGCCTTTGGCTTGCAAGAGTTAGCCCTTGAGGCACACAGACAAGTTGATTGTTATATGATGCGTTATTGAAAAGACGAACGGTAATACCAAAGTCTAGTGGTGGTGTGAGCCAAGAAGCTAGCCAAGGGCGTAAAGGCCCGGGAATACTACCCCCATTAAGGGCCAGATGAGAGCTCAGCCAGGAGGAGACACAAACGTCATGAGTACATTGGCGACGGTCCATGTTCATGAGGAAGTCCAGTACGGACCACCGCCGACAGTACCCCTCCCGCCACAACCCAATGAGTATAATACAACTGAGAAATATAATCCCCGAATATAGGGAATAGGGCTACCAAGCCCGAGGGACCGTCTAAACACTCTCGCAGCGAATGAATAATTCCAGCTCCTGTAACATTAATACAACCTCAATGTCATTCCTCCATTGACGACCAAGCGTTGTATCAATAGGCACTGCCAGAGGCGAGCGCCACTACTACCATAACGTCGTGGAAAGGGTCACCCAAGAACATCAGGGCAAGTGGACCGAGAGCACCATGAACTCCACGAGACCGTTGCCCGTAATGGGACCTTTAACCACCAAACTGTAAAAAGAAATTATATTGAGAAGTGGAAGATTTTGGGAGAATACCGACCTATTATGTTCAAACTCCAATCCTAAACTTTTGTACACACAATACCGTGACGCTAGGACCCTGTCATGGCGATACCTGTAGGGAAACAAAGTCCAAGCGTTTATGCTATTATAAATATAATGTGAGGGAGGACTTGGTTATTCTAATGGCAATGTGGTTAGGACCAATCCTAATACCGTCTTTTTCATGAACAATCATTCTAACGGTGCTTAAGCAACCAATGCAACAGTAAGACAAACAAGTCGGAAACCGACACTCTACTTGCATGGTGCGCTTGCAACTGCAAGCGCTGATTTAAAACAGTGTACCAATAATTTCGTCTACCCGCGCACTTGCTACTGCAAGTGCTGCAAACAATTACCACTGCTGTTACCACTGCTATTATCGTTACAAACGAATACTGTAAACTGTGTAGACCAGTGGTACAACGCCATGGCTACCAATAATCACAAAACAATTGTACAACTCTAATATATAACTACAAAACTACAATTGTTGCAATAAACCGTTAATATACGAGGCCAACAACCTCTGGAGGACCCGACAAGTCCAAGTAACGCAATAAAAAGGGCACACAGGCCCATAACAAGTTATAAACTCAACAAGGACGAAATAAATAACACCGGCTTAAGCAAGATAACATAATTTAATTATCAAACCATTTAATGGCTGAATTGGAAGTGGGAGGTGAAACTTGATTCCCGGGGATCAAGGGAAAACCAACCACAAATTGGGGTGGAAGGTTAGTCCAACACTGGTGCTGATCACACCAGGGTCAGATGACTCCTGAGACTCTTCACAAGTTGCCACAAGTAATTACAGTCAGAGTAAACAAAACTGCAGCATACTAGTTACAAACAACTAGCAACAATTTAGCAATAAGATATTAAATAAGGGAACTTGTGATTAATAGTTTACGTAGTATATATTAGATCATATATATAAAATAAAATTACGGAGAGAATACAATCGTATCACAACCAGTACCAAAAAAACACACTACCAATGTGCGGATCGATATTCCCTGTGATGAACACCAGAAAATTTATAAAACGTATCAGTCCACAGATGGACCAAAAATAAAAAGAACAATTCTACCGTAATACGGCTATTACCAATGCACTTCGCAAAAATGAACGCGAATCAACACTGAACGCATGGATAATTACCACCTCTGGGCACTACCTTTACCAAGGAGTGCCATATACGGTTATGTACAATTCAAAATGAACAGATGTCAAGATTAAGTTTTATGCGCATTATTAAATCATACTGATTTACAAGACAACTTCTAAGTAGAAGAATGATACCGCCATTGGCGTTCTGCCATGTAAAATGGTAACTATCAATATGTGAAAAAGACATGTCGGGTACTATTCTGACGATTGTCAATGACGAATGAATGCATAAAATAAAACAATGGCAAACAACTACATCGATATTACAAAAACACTCAAACCGAACGCTAAATAGTGCAAATGAGCAAGTACCTAATGTACAAACAAAGGGCATGAGCCCAGGAGACCGGGAACACCGACTCCAATTACCTTTCGAGGTATATTTCTAACATAACAATGTCTAAATTAATAATGAAGTAAGAGAGATACGGTACACACCGTAAGCAATGTGAATAACAATGATGATTAACTTGCAAGCGCCAAACGCACCCTTGAAATAAAATAACTGCAGTTACAAGTAACTAGCACTAAACAATAAGTAACAACAAAGACATTACTTACTAGTTGAATACCAGAAGTATATACCAGCATGAAATGCTAATCACTAATAGTGATAATGATAAATTTAGTCCTAATGGACAAGAATAATCTTGTGAAAAATGGCATACCCTTTGTGGATGCAGTACCGTAAAGGAGAATGATTGGAAAGAAAGAGTCAAATTGTTCAAGCTATTATGCAATCTACATTACACCCGATTAAATGGAACAGGAAACAAACATGAATACCAAGTATGAGAACTTACCTACGCCGTATCGGGAAGTATAGGTAAGATGTGATAATGATTAAACCTGGAGCAAAGGATTATGTATAGTACTCATGAAGATCAAGACAGGAGAACTGACATTGCTAGCTCAGCACGAATGTTACATTGATCGATTGCAGCCATACAGACGAACCAGCATCTAACGTTTAACTGGTTAACAACTAAGTGCTACCTCTAGGTTTACTAAGGACATGGTCCAAGGAACAAAAATAATGTTTACAACCACTTCACCACCATACTACTAGAACATTAACACCTACGACAAAATAACCGACAATGCGGACCGGTTAAAATCGAACTACAACAAGGACATCCATCAAAAGGGAGATTGACAATTGAATACTTCAATAGCCGTGTGACGGACGCTACCAGTTACTAAACGAGGCATGGGACGACTGTACTCCGATAGGAGCATGGGGCCCGACAGACTTAGCTATAAGTTAGTCAGGTAAGTAGTAATGTATCAGTATGGTACCCCATGCAGGTAGACAAGTAGTGTTAAGAACACGAGAAGTAGTCAACTCCGTACTACGGACAGTGATGCAAATCACGTCGAAGATGGACGAGAAGAACCGCAATTCAACCAACGGGATAGAGAAACCAAGAATCGTCAACACAGAGTAGCAGACAGTGCACATGAAGACAAGAGGACCTTTCGAAGACGACGACACTGATGACAGGAACAAGAAACCCATTGTTGGAAAGAATAATATGAAAAAACCCTTTAAGGATCAGGAAAGTCCTTGCAACCAAGAGGAATATGCCAAATAATGTGAACATAAACGCGTGACCACGCAAGAATGAAAGACAAACCTAGTATACTAGCAGACGCTTTTAACAAGAACATAAACGTTGTAATAACTAATAAACCGTCGAATCGACTAGAATGTGGTGAGCGGAAGCGAGCAACAGGAATACAATCAATAATAAATACATGGCAAACTTAGACGAGTAAACCTAAAAGAAATAATGTGGGAGGAGAAGAAGTTGCAGAACTCTAATACGAGCACAACATATAGATTTCCCCCTGCTAGAAAGCAGGAAGAATACAACAATGTATTACTAACCCGACACACAAGAGGATATAAGATATATCAACACAAAGCCAATATCAAAGAATACAACAATGTGTTACTCCGGAACAAAACCACCAGAAGACACGGACGACAATCTTTATCAAGGATAGTACGTCTCAATATCTGAAACACAGGTGCAAAGAGCACTAAGTACTAATAATAGCCAACGTCATATGACACCTCAAGCTAGGAATAAGTAAGAGAAGATACACGCATGTATGCTAGTAATAAAACATGAGATATACAACAAAGAAAAGGGGCAAAGTGAGCCTATGTTCATGGGTCTGCACCTCTGAACGGAGCGAGTGGGTCCATTAGAACGAGTACGAGAGAGAGCGCAAACACGTGCCTCTCCATTTATATGTTAAGAGCCCAGACGGGCTAGAGTCGTACCCGTCTCTCTGATATGAGAATAATCTACTCCAAAGGTGGAAGATGCCACATGAGAGTAAGAGAACTCTATGAGAGCCAAGTATCCAGCGCTCCTAGTTGAGCGGCTGTTGTATACTTGTGGGGTACGGGGCGTAACCCTTTTTAAGGGGGGTAGAGCCTCTTGGCTATGCACATGTTCACACTGAATTTTGTTGTTTTGTATGCGGGGCATACAGTAGTTTGTTGGTATGTGTATTGGTATGTAGGCCATACGATGTTGTTTGTTGGTTTGTTTCGTATGCGGGGCATACAGTGAGTTGGTGGTATGCGGGGCATACGTTGTTTGTTGTTGTTGGTTTTTTGTGGGTTGTTGGTACGTGACGATGTGTTGTTTGTTTGTTTCGTATGCGAGGCATACAGTGAGTTGGTGGTATGCGGGGCATACGTTGTTTGTTGCTGTTGTTTGGTTGTTTTGTGGTGTTGTTGGTACACGAGCCGTATGTTGTTGATTTGTCTGTGTGCGATGTGCACTTGTATGTGACTTGTATGTATGAATCTTATGAAATACTTGTCTAAATGATGGGTCTACACCCATGTGTAGTACTTTTCTTTATGATATTGTGCTGTATATATTTATAGTGCCTTGTAGATTGATTACATATGGTATCGCCTGGATACGAAATGAATCATTAGATATGGAATGTGGAATGATGATATGGTATGGACACCTCGAGGAAGTTGTCAAGGTTGGTAGAACTGATAGGAAATGATGGTGCTGATGGATTGCCTACATCCATATATGTTTGAATTAACGCCACAACTGAGGGCTAAGTGCGGTATTAGCACAACACGATGTGTGTAAATGATATTCACATAGATATACATTATGGGATTATATGGGTAGTTATTAATACACCTATTTAAGTAAAGCGACTTCGGCACGAAGTCTTTTAAGGAGGGTAGATTGAAATACCCCTACTTAATTAAATATTATTTAAACATATAATTAATTACATTAAGGCCTAAACAATTAGGCATATAAAACCGTATGGCGTAAGGTTTAAATTAAGGGGAATGTGTTACTTTATTATGAGCATGTAACAACTTGTGAACAAACAAACAATTAAATTTAGTACGGGCATATACATGTCCGAAAACATTACAACGTCGTATAATAAATAATAACGTCGCATAATTACGTATAACTAAATCGCGACAAAATAAAAGGGGCGTATATATAACGTAACTAAATCAAGTGGTCGCGTATCTAATAACGCGATATGTTATATAGTCTCACATATATATAAATAAACATGTATAGAGCTTAAAAAAAAGGAGCAAACACGCTCCCGCCGAGGTTTGAACCCTGTACCTTTAGTATTCCTGAAGGTCTTAACCGATTAAGCTATGCTCGTATTCGGTAACTATAATGCAGCACTTAAACTTGTCATAAAACAACAAACAAAATCAGACAGAAACCATGCTCTTTAATTCTACAAGTACTACTAACTCACATTTGATTACCCACTCAGCATTGATTAACTACACAGCACATGTATTACATCGATGAACACTTACTAATATCTGAAGTATTCACAAACTCTCAAGCAATGTCCCCTGCATGCGGGTCATACTCTGCACGGTTCAAAAAAAAATTCCTACGCCCATACACACCAGCATCCTCTAATTGTCTCTGGATTCAAATTTGTGTTCTTTCCTTCTCGGGTGTGTGGGTGTTATCGGCTACTAAACCCACTCTACTCCTTTCACACCCTCTCAGTTACTTCACGTACATGTAGCCCCAGTCCAGAGCGGGACTTTTTAGATTTCTACATTCCATGGGTGCAAGTAACTCAAGTGCTTTGATCGATCCCCTCTGTGCATGTCTGATTCCCTGTACTCAAGCTGCCGACAAGAAATGTTTAAGCAGCTCAAGGCAAACAAACGAGTCTCTCTGTACATGTTAAACCTTGGCTCAAGTTCTAGAAGTCCTGGAGCAAACCAACTCAAAGGGGAGCAAGGTAAAAATCGCTGCCTAGTTTTTTTCTCCGTTCCTCCTCACTCCCTCGTCTTCTCTGCCTTGTTTTCGCCCGAAAAGAAACATGGGTTCTTGACTCCCTTATTTCTTCTCCCTTCACGCATAAAAGCTAATGGAGATGCATCCATAATATGCACCGGAACTTGCTAAGAAAACCCAGCAATATCTCTGGAAAACCCATTCACGGTAAGAGCTCGAATCATTCCCCCTTACATTCTCTTCTCTGTTTTCTGTTTTCTGATGTCCGAAACACTACAGACTTACACCTCCAAAGCACTTGCTCCTCCCATGCATGAACCTTTCAGGCAGTCCCCTTAGATCTCTTCAAGAAAACCACTTGAGTAGGAGCTGCCCAATATCTTTGGTATCGATTTAAATGTCCATTGACATATTACTAAGGTCTTATAATGGTATTTGGGTGCTAATCAAAGTCACTCCAAGCTTAGAGCATGTTTTTTGCCCAAATTGCCCTTAAGGCATTTTCTTGTGTTTTCCTTGGTATAAATTGTCTACCAATCTCTCTAAGGCATATTTTAGCCTTACTACATCATATATTGATGTTTACTTAACATACTTAGGTTTGGGGTATTTCATAAATACTTCCCAAATGAAATACCCCAAACCTTAATAAGTTGTTTAAACATTAATATAAAATGTTAAGACTAAAAAGAATCTTAGTAACATTAGTAAAATTTAAAAGACAGTAAATACAGTAAAATGCCTTAAAGGCAATAAGGGCAAAATATGCTCTAAGATTGGGATAATCTTGGTTAAGGCTTAATGAACTTACCAAGACCTTACTTATATTAATGAGCTTATTAAATCAATTACCAAAGAAAACCAAGCTTGAAAACAAGTTAAAACGCAAAATGTGCTTTAAGGAGTCTTAAAGCACGTTTTTGAGAAAAAACTGTCTTGTAAATGAGTTTTGAATGGTTAAATGACCATCGATACTCCTTGATTAATATGTGTACTACTTAGTATCACATTTGGAAGTTTAAATTAATAAGAAATCAATATTTCACTCCTATGTGTTTTGTTATAGTGAATAGTAACTAAAATAAGCTAGTTTGTAACATATGTCAACATGTGTAATTTAATTGAGCAATAAAGACTAAGTAACCCCTAATATTAAATGGGGGCCAGTTTTGCATGTGGTGAGTCACCACCCTTGCTAACTGATTGAGTAAATAAGTGAGTAATTGAAAAAGCACTATTTGCTTTACGTAATTAATATCTTCAAAAAGCAACTACAATCAGTGATTCTTTTCATTCCTTCATTTCCTCCTTGCTGTCTCACGTTGCCATCTCCTTCCTGCTCTTTTCACGTAATGCAACAGCACCACCAGACTTCATCTTCAAATCCATGTAACTTCTAGCTCACTTGTCCAAATTAAAAACTAAGACCACCGATCTCTTAGTCTCGTCAAGCTCTTCGACCTAGTCCTTTCAAATCTTCAAGAGCTCCATTTTGGTTCCAAGAGGAATCTCCATGGAAGGAGCTTGAGTTCATCTTTCCATATATTATTGCTCCTTTGCTTCAAGGTAAGGAAACTCAAAGAAAACGATGTTTCCTCCATGTTTTATGTTGTTCGAAAATTTGCCTTAAATGGTGTTCTTACGTTGCCTTGTTCTAGCTTCACTCCAACCTTTCAAGGACTGGGTGGAGTCCTCTCTTGACACGTTTCCAAACTCTTTCAAGTTCTAAGTTGACAAGCAAACATATCCTTACCGATTTCTGAAACAAGAAAGAAATTGTGAGGAAAGGAGGTAATTATGCTAACCAAAAGTAACTTGAAATTCCTTTGGAAAATGAACGTATGTTGTCTACTGAAACTACCTAAAGAGCCAATGGTAAATGACTTAGGAAAATGTTCTCAAAGAGACTAGTAAAGGACATACGTATTGTTTTGTGTATTTGCAGGTCAAAGGCAAATATGTTGTGGGAAATTCAGTGTTTAAGATTTATGCATTTTAAGAGCCTAAGTGCTATGCAATTTAAATTGTGCACTATGTTGTTATGTGGTGTATATTTGGTGAAGTTTTGAGTATAAGAGTGTACTGGGAAGTTTATACATAGGCTGGGCGTAAAGAGCTTAAGCAGCAGGACTGGAAAAAAATGCAGTACGTCAATTCTGTAGCTTCGGTCCGGGACTTGGGATTTGGATAACATCCCGGACCATGTATCAAAAAAGGGTCGAGAGTTATACATAGATATAGGTCCGGGACTTGGGTCTTGTACAAGGACCCGGACCAACCCCTTAAATTGCCTGAGATTTTTGCCTAGAATGGTCCGGGACTTAGGACCTGTATGAAGTCCCGACCACCCCATTAAAAGAGACCGAGAGGATTGCCAAGTGTAGGTCCGGGACCTAAGTTAGGGACCAAGTCCCGGACCACTCTAATGATGTTGTTTAAGGTATAAAATGATGTGTAAAGATGGGGATTGATAAGTAATGATGTTGTAAGGACGTTAAGGACATGTTAGATGTGATATAAAGACAACCAAGTGGGTGGAAAGTTGTAATAAAATGTGAAAGTAAAACAAGTTAAAAATGTCAAGTTGTTTAACTAGTTAACGAGGGTAAGTTATGAGCATTAGACTTTAAACAAACATGTTACCCCGATGTTAATAAAAGTACATGTGATGTTGTCAGTTGTTCGAGAATTGCTCGAGGAACATAAATGGACATGATAAAGTGGACTCCGGTGACAGGTATGGTTTTCTTGCAACCTGTGTCCTACCGGATTACACCGGCTTGTATGCCAATGTGTTTTCTGTATGTTTGCCACGTTGTAAGATAAAACATGTAATGAGTTTACAGTAATTCATATATGTGGCGTGTTTAGTTCCCGATACCATTTAACCTCGAAAGTGTTAAACCTTAACTAACTGAGTCTAGGATCACATGGGAGTTTGGTATTCGGATTAAACGACCCGAACCATGGGGCGTTCTAACCACGGCTATGCGTGAGTTAAATGTGTGGTATGTGTATGTGAATGTAGGGATCTCCCTTGTGTGTTTAACCCAAGAGTAATACTGTATGGTGTGTAAGTACGATAGACTCCGTAGTGGAGTTCTAACGAAAAAAATTAAAAGTAAGTATGTACTAACAGTAGTGAGGAATCCGGTTTGGCCGGTCGCGCGTTGTTTGGGAGTGGGTATCCTTTTTAGCCTTACCCTTCTCTCTGTTATGGTTGTTTCCCTCACGGGTTATGATCTCCCATTAGCTTATCCCAAAGCTTAGCTATTCTGACTTATGATCGGTTTAGGGGGAACATGTGTTTTGTGTGGTGTTTCGGGTCACCAAATCCGATCCATCTTTAGGTAAGTTATTCGTCCGACTATTAGGGCGGTAATGAGTGTTGTTATAACGAGCTTAACATGGGGGCGATATCTTTCCCTAGGCTCACCAGTGTATTAACTATGTTTGGGCCGGTTCCTAAGATCCGTACCCG